>JAMPIV010004268.1:0-99182 GCA_024509875.1 Oreohelix idahoensis | reverse complement strand
ACCCCCACCGACCCGACCAATCCCTCATGCCACTCCCTGGGCGACCTCACCCTTTTTATAAAACAATTAATGGACGCACACTTTGGACAGTTACGTTGTATAGTTACATGGGAACAAATGTCGGGAACATAGACCAGCATTATGTTGAATCAATTTCAACATGGCTGTGCTTCTCCCGTGAGCTTCACTCACTATTGGATACAGACCAAAATTGGTCATTCGTTAAATGTCCTCATTTCTTCATAGCTTCTATCATAGAGGTAATTGAATAATATCATATAATCTAGTGCTGATACATAGGAATGTCATCTTCCTTTGAATAAATATTCTTTTCAAAAAGTACCACTGTGCATCTGCTTATCGACAACGATGGCGAAGCCCAAGTTCATAATAAATTGTGGTTTTACCTTTCTATGCGAAATATAACTTTGCCATTCCTTGGCAAAAGAGAATAAACACTGGGGTAAAGTACATACAACATGTCTAAATGACTATCACTTTTCCCCATTTACTTATAGATCACTTTTTCGGCAAAAAAGCCTGCTACAACAAAATTCGACATCTCGACAGGATGGCAGCCATGAATCACACCCCTTGCTAGCGATACTTCCGCTGCATAGCCTTTGACCTTTTCTAGCGACAACCAACATAGTTCGACTTAGAAATGTAAAGATATCCATATATAAGACAGACTCGTCCTACTCATACAAACACTACGTATAAATTCAGGCCATAGATATACTGAAGCAAGAACAATCTATTCCTACCCAGCCAAAGAATAAATCGCAGTAGGCCTAGAATCGTCCGCGGAATCCGATCGAAGATGACGGAACTACTTTCAAGGGAAGTAACTCAAAAATGACTTCTCCTTAAGCACTTAAAAAGGAAATACTTTGTTTACAAAATATTTGCGAACATAATAAGTATATAAATGTATTATATTGCAAGATAGTAAAAATTGCACTTTACACCTATGTACAAAATTTACACTTGTTTATGCAATATATATATGCATTTCATTGAAAATTACCTATCATTTCATAAGTTCTGACCAAAAGAAACAATTGGTTCAGGACTAATAAATTAAAAAAAAAAAATTTTCAAACTTAAACTATAACAGCCAGAGTTAGTTCAGTGTATTATAGAGTTATAGTATTATTATACTTATTATTTACATGTGTGTGTCTGTGTATTTTATTACCTACACAGTACATTTCAGTACCCTAGACTTTTAACGTAGCTAACATTCATAATAGGAGAATAGGTCTGTTTGAGGTCGTAAGTGGTAGCAGAAAGGCCTTCTGTAATTCACATAAACTTTTATCTCAGGAGCCTTCACAGCTGACCTCATCCAGTACACTAGGTAACATAACAACCATACAATACCATCAGAAACCACTACACCCATCAACCATACTAAACATTCCCCATAAACCAATCAAATAATTCCCATCAACATATTAAAAAACCCCATAAATGAATAAATTAAATAAGAAACATTAACCAATTCGGTCGATCAAATAAATCAATCAAATAATCCCCATAAACCAATTAGTCGATCAAATAACCCAAATAAACCAACAAATCAATCAAATAATCCCTATAAAATAATCAGTTAATCAAATAATCCCAATAAACCAATAAGCTGATCAAATAATCCCAATAAACCAATCAGTCAATCAAATAATCAGTTCATATTGACCCTGTGGCCCTTTCTACGTTCTTAACCATCCTTCTTCTGGTGCCCCTGACGTTGACTACGTCCCTAGTTCCGTCTCTAACGACGTCCGCCAAATAATAATATCATCATATGACACCATTCATAAACTACTACATAAAAGTATACATCTCCCATTCATTCACTAAAGAAATCCACAGCTTCAACAATTTCTACCGCTGGAATACCTGTCAATACACGTCTAAATTAAGGAGAGCAGGCACGAACAGTATATGAAAATACAGAAAGCTTACAGCGTGTCTTTAGCGGCATTACAATAATCCACATCTACTATTTGCATGCACACCATCATTGCAGGCAGACGTTGGAACTGGGATGGCCATGTCCTCAGAAGGGACCCGGACACTATCACAACTGCTATGCTATGGACCCCAGTAGGATGGCGAAAGAGATGCAGACCAAAGACAACCTGGCGGAGAACATATGCAAAGCGTGAACCAGAGATGAGGCACGGCACGAAGGATGGCCACCGACCGAGTAAAATGGGGACAGTTTGTTGCTTCCCTACAAGACGCCACTAGGCGCGATGGCCACTGACTGCTTTGTCAGTCATGGGCTAAGGATCCATGAAGGAGACTCTTACGTCAACACCATATGACATTACAGTAACACTGTTTCGTTTAACTGTTGAGGCCTGGTGGGTGGGGACAGGAAGGAAGGAAGATAGATCTATAAATACCATTCAAATTGCAATTTATAATTGTGCTTCTTGTTCCTCCTTTCGCTGAGATCCTCCTTATGTGATCTAAGGGAGGAGATCAGATTACTGATGGAGTTGCCCGTGTGCAATAAAGTTGGTACTTCAAACCACACCAAACCAAACTTGCAGCTGGAAATTGTAAAAAGTGGGGCATATGGCCGCTGCCCTGGCAAAATTTAAACATTAGAAAAGCTACTACACACGACAAAAATATTTATAGAATCTGTCATCCCTGTATACACACATTGGGATCCTCGCCAGTGCTACGGAGTTCGTGCACTGTGCTGAGATCCTCCTTATCTGATCTAAGGGAGGAGATCAGATTACTGATGGAGTTGCCCGTGTGCAATAAAGTTGGTACTTCAAACCACACCAAACCAAACTTGCAGCTGGAAAATTGTAAAAAGTGGGGCATATGGCCGCTGCCCTGGCAAAATTTAAACATTAGGAAAGCTACTACACACGACAAAAATATTTATAGAATCTGTGATCCCTGTATACACACATTGGGATCCTCGCCAGTGCTACGGAGTTCGTGCACTGTGCTGAGATCCTCCTTATCTGATCTAAGGGAGGAGATCAGATTACTGATGGAGTTGCCCGTGTGCAATAAAGTTGGTACTTCAAACCACACCAAACCAAACTTGCAGCTGGAAATTGTAAAAAGTGGGGCATATGGCCGCTGCCCTGGCAAAATTTAAACATTAGGAAAGCTACTACACACGACAAAAATATTTATAGAATCTGTGATCCCTGTATACACACATTGGGATCCTCGCCAGTGCTACGGAGTTCGTGCACTGTGCTGAGATCCTCCTTATCTGATCTAAGGGAGGAGATCAGATTACTGATGGAGTTGTCCGTGTGCAATAAAGTTGGTACTTCAAACCACACCAAACCAAACTTGCAGCTGGAAATTGTAAAAAGTGGGGCATATGGCCGCTGCCCTGGCAAAATTTAAACATTAGGAAAGCTACTACACACGACAAAAATATTTATAGAATCTGTCATCCCTGTATACACACATTGGGATCCTCGCCAGTGCTACGGAGTTCGTGCACTGTGCTGAGATCCTCCTTATCTGATCTAAGGGAGGAGATCAGATTACTGATGGAGTTGCCCGTGTGCAATAAAGTTGGTACTTCAAACCACACCAAACCAAACTTGCAGCTGGAAATTGTAAAAAGTGGGGCATATGGCCGCTGCCCTGGCAAAATTTAAACATTAGGAAAGCTACTACACACGACAAAAATATTTATAGAATCTGTGATCCCTGTATACACACATTGGGATCCTCGCCAGTGCTACGGAGTTCGTGCACTGTGCTGAGATCCTCCTTGTGTGATCTAAGGGAGGAGATAGGATCACTGATGGGAGTTGTCCGTGTGCAATGAAGATTGTCCTTAAAACCAAAATCAAACCTCCCGCAACCATTCCCCCCCCCCCCCCCCCAAAAAAAAAAACACAGCCAAATCTCTCACGGCGCACACATAATAACATGGAAATAAATAAAGAGGGAAACCTGAGGCCTGTAAACGGTAAATATATAACACACATAAATGGGTATGTGGCAGGCACTCGTAAGAAATAAAGAAGTAGAAAATTGACAACAAATTAACAAGAAATGATAGGCTCGCCGAGGACTCGAACCCATGACCATTCGAATCGTACCACTGCATCTCTACGGGAGTGACTCGTGACCAACCAGCAAACTACCTTCTTCTCATCTAAGCCATACGTGTTCTTTCTTCTTGTCGGTGTTTGTGTGTTCACACTTAGTTGTAATCGTTAATGATAACTTTTTATAAGCGTGTATGATTTCACTAAGGCCATACTCACGGACTTTACGCCATACATTTTTTTAACAATTCCCTAAGAACTGTCTTACTAAAAACATCTGTAGCCAACAATGAAATAATCCCTGCAGCTTGTCTGTAAAATACGGGAAAGGTGAACACTGCACCATGAAAGCTCAGCTGAACACTCATTAAAACAGCAAGCAGGTCTGTCAAAGTGTTTTTCATGGCGCATTAACCACAGACCATTAGTCATGATAAGTTTGACTACAAAGATCCAATAAAGTTGAAACGGAATGGGACGAAATGAAATTACCGTAGGAGAATGAGTACCGCCATCAGGGCATGCAGCAGAAATAGTACAACACAACCATTCCCCATCATGTTTGGCGGGTTACTCGCTCATATATTAATAGTATTAGATTAATATTCATAATATTATCGCAGCCGGCTATAAATACGATAGGCATGCAAGCGAGAAGTGGCCCAAGCCTCAGAACAGTTGTCTGAGCACGTGTTCGGCGCGTGATCTATCCGTGCGTCAAATATCGACCTTCTTCAACCTATCACTTTGCACTTTCAATGCTCACCTTCAAAGGTCAATGTTTAAGGCATGCTCATCAATTCAAAAGATTTACCACACACACAAAAAAAATAGGCATGCTTAGTCGCATTAGGCCAAAGATTGGTGAGCGCAGGTGCATAAGTTCAGACAACATAACTGAATTTGAGTGGTCAGACAGATCATCATCATGAGCCTTCAGATTCCCTGGGTACACATGCCTTCAACAAACTTATGCCAAGTTCTTCAGCCCCGTTCCATCAGCCCAAGATCTTCACATGTCTTCTTCTCTGTGATTTCTGTATTCAGTTCTCTACTTCACGTGTTCATCAGTTCTCTACTTCACGTGTTCATCAGTTCTCTACTTCACGTGTTCATCAGTTATCTACTTCACGTGTTCATCAGTTCTCTACTTCACGTGTTCATCAGTCGGCTTCTTCCTCTCTTTCCCTGTAGATTTCATTTAAGGACTGCCAGGTAATCAACAGGTGTCCTTAACGAATGTCCAACCCAGGGTCTATCGGTTAAATTATAAAAATATAAAAGACCTTGTGGTCTAGTAGTTAGATATTAAGTTACGTGGATAATATCATTCGACAGAAAATATAGGAAGAATCGTTAATGGTAACACTGCCTTACTTCCTGCGAACCGTTTTATACATGTTTTCTTCTCTGTGTGTTTATTTCCACGTACTTTGTATATTCCAACATGGAAAATGGTTAAAAAGATATAGTACCACAGAAAATACTGTAAGAAACAGAGACAAATGTCGGAGCGAGACAGTCTGTATACTTGCCAACTGTCTTCGTGAGAATAAATATATTATGTCACGTCTTGGGGACATGGTTGATCACGATCAATTCTATCCACACTGTCTCCGTTCTGTCAACATTCCAGCTTTTCAGACAGTCGCTGAATCGTCTTATTATGTTATCGGGAGCCACGGTAGCACAGTGGTTAGTGCACTGGCTTCCTAGCTCGGTGGTCCATGGTTCAATCCCCAGTTGAGGTAGGATTGTTTAGACCGGAAACGGCTCCGGGGTCGACCCAGCCTCATGAATTTAGTACCAGAGCAACTCTGGGAAGGTTAAGGCGGCCGGCGTAATGCTGACCACATCACCCCTAGTGTGCCGATGGTTTAAAAAAATACGGGTCTAACACCATATTCCCAATATGCTTCAACAGGCGTGTAACGGGATCCTTTACCTTTCCTCCTATTATTATGTCATCACACGACTTCTCTCCTGCACACCCGACCACCAATGCTTCTTGCATCCATCTTTACTACATCCTCATGATTTCATTCGTATTTTGATATCACCATCACTTTCCTGTTCGCTCCTTATGGAGCATGGCGCCATGACTACAGCTGGTCCCCCTTGCAGGAAGCCTGTAAACAAAGCATTCACATGCTCTTGCAGCGGTGACTTCTGTAACAATGTGTTTAACATGAAGATGTTCCTTGTACGATATACACGAGGGAACAGTAATCCAATTCTTTCTGTCTCATCAGAGAAGATCCCAGGGAACTACTCTATATTTATAAGCAGTGTTGACTTGTTTCGCTCATGGGAGCTGTAGTGAAATTGACAGAGATACAACGGTAAAATCCCTCCAAAGATAACATTTAAGGATAAAAACATAATGCGTAGGCTGCTGATGTACATGATCGCCTAGACCGCGGGTCATCATCCTCCATAATAATTGACTTGCTAGACAGGAGGGGAACGGCGGATCAAAAAGAAAAAAAAATATGACTGGAAAGGCTAAGGAGACGCAATTGGGGGGGGAAACGGAGAAAAGTCACGTTCCCAAGTTGACATAAAAAGTAAGCAACTCGACAGAAGGGACCTTAGATATAATACGCCACAGTCATTTATTGGACGCTTTTGCGATACCAAGCTTTTGATTTGAATGGAGCGGTAAAACGCAGATGTTAGGAATATTACAAAAATTAAAAAGTAATTTTTTCTTAATATTAATGTTAGGAATATAAAAATTAGCTGGCCGGATGGCCTATTCTGAGCAGTGAACTAAGATGGTCTTAATTTTACAAACGGATAGATAATATTGAAGATAATGACAAAAGACAGTGTAGTTCACATCATCGACAGACTGTGTTGAATAAAAAAGTGTCGCAATTTGCACACAAAAACACGACCTTGGACGCAGGTGTTCAAATTTACTTAGTATGGAGGAGAGGGTTTTTGAGCGGTAGCTGTGTCTAAATATAACTTTTAACGACAAAATTTTGGAGGGGAGAGAAAGGTTGGTTCAAAAATCAAGCACATTTTTTTTAGAAACACAAGTAGAGACGGACAGACTAACAGATAAACATCCATACTTGACTGAAGCATGACTGAAATGACTTTATGGTAGGAAATTTGAAATTTAAAATAAACCGAGGCAGTGATTGGCCACAGACAATCATATCATTAGCGCTCAGACGCGAAAGTGGGGCCATTCTTCAATAGTTGTTCAGTGATAGACACAGATTTTAAAGTGTGGTGATTCCATATGAAAGCAAGTGAAATAAATTTAGGGACGCCATACTATAGCCAGCAGCTCAGCTGAGTTTTGCTAGCAATTCTGTGTTATTTATTCATAATCTGAGCTGCGAGTTTCTGTCGTCAACAAAGCAGGGTCTATTCAGTTGGTGACTTTACTCGAGTGTATCTGTGCAGTATTTGTGACAGAGACCACCATTATTGCCCGCCAGCACGGAGAGGTGGGACCACCTGATTTCAGCACCAGAGCGACAACTACCAGATGAGTGAGCCTCTGGTCTGCTGGACTTTCACCAACGCCCTTTAGTTACTAAGAACCCCATAAAGATTCCCACCATTTTCTGGACACTGTGTAGTCAATATAGACAGGTGTGATGAGGCCACCCCAACAGCACAAACAGTACTATCCTCCCAAGTAGATGAATACTAGAACATTTTAATAAAACTAACTAGTATAGTACATATATATGTACACTATTGCATTTATGATATAATATTCTATGCATTTCTTTTCATAATCTCTAAATCCTTTTAAGTTCTGGTCAACCTAAAAAATTGACACAGAACAAAATAAATGTAATATACTTATATCAAAAAATTTTACACACGTGAGTTAGTTCAGTGTATTTTAACATTTATTAATATTATTAGTCTTGTTAATATCTGTGGGTATATTTATAATCCATTACACCACACTACATATCATAACCCTAGACACTTTACGTAGCCACATTCATTAAAAAAAAAATTAAGTGTGAGGTCGTAGTGGTAGCAAGAAAGGCCTTCTGACAATTCACCACTACATTTTATCTCAGGAGCCTTCACAGCTGGCCTCATACAATTTACATTTAGTAATAACACCATCATACAATACCATCAAACACCACTACAATATTGGGGTCTTGTCCAGGGATAATTAGCCCAACAGTAATATTAGGATCTCCTGGTGGGAGAAATAAGAGTAGGGAAATAAATTGTAAAATTTCCCTTAAAATTAAAAGTGTCCCTGTAGATAAAAGTTGGTGAATCTTCACAGCCAGTAATAATTAATTAGTTAACTGGTTAGTTAGAATTAGTTAGACTATAGTCATAAGAAGTACTTAGTGTATTTACTGGTTAGAGATTTAGCTTGTATATTATTATATTGTCTAAAAAGTATGGCGGAGCTGGCAAAATTTAGATCAGCTGCTGTGCTCACCGCGAAGGAGATGGGAATGGATGGTCAAATTTTAATTCAATACGTAACGACTGAATGTGATAAATATATTGAAAGGGAAGATAGAAAGGTAGCTGAAGAGAAGAGGTTACAAATTGAGGCTGATAGAGAAATTAAGAGGCTGCAGATTGAGGCAGAAGAAAAAAGGTTGACTGCCGAAAGGGAGGCAGAAGAAAAACGACAGCAAAGGGAGGCAGAAGATAAAAAGGCCGAAAGGGAGGCAGAAGAAAAAAAAAAGGCCGAAAGGGAGGCAGAAGATAGAAGGTTGCAGAGGGAGCACGAATTACGACTAAGGGAGCTGGAATTACAAGGCCCGGCTCCTGAAAATGGTGCCAGCCCTTTTGCCTCAGATGCTACGCCTAGTCTGGGAGCCTCAAACTCAGCTATGGGGTTTCATTTAGACCATTTTGTTGAAAAAGACGATGACATAGAGGGGTACCTAGGACGTTTTGAGTTATTAGCTACTACATATGGGTTAGAGAGAGAGAGGTGGAGTTTAAAGCTATCACAGGGATTGAGGGGTACTTCTTATGAAGTATTTGCTAAAATGAACAGGGAAGACCAAGACAATTATGACATGTTAAAGCAGGCTTTGTTATTAAGGTACGAGAAGAATGGTGAATTTTATCGTAAGAAATTTAGAAATGCTAAACTGTTGTCTGGGGAGACATACCACCAATTCTCTGCTAGACTAGAAACCTATTTGGAGAAATGGACGGCTCTGGGGAAGACCCAAGATCTTAAAGAAATGATCATGATTGAGCAATTGAGAGAGTCCATGGCTCCAGACATGAGAAAATTTCTCATGGAACAAGGTGCAGAGAAGTTGGGGGAAATTTTAAATGTTGCTGAGAGGTATCAGGCAGCTCAGGCAGAGGTAAGTGGTGCTAAGAAGAAGCACATAGACAATTTTAAAGCTCCACAGCAATTTAATAAATTTGATACTAGAGAGCAGGGAAATAAAGGTAGGACAAACTTTGAGCGGCCAAGAAATGACTATCGCGACAGAAACTCACAGTTCAATGACCAAAAGTTCAATGAAAGAAAACCGTTGAACCAAGGAAAAAGATGGTGTAAATGGTGCAAGAAGGATAACCATAACACCGAATTTTGTAGAAGGAAACCTTCAAACATTGCTGCAATGAAGTCGGGGACGCAAAGATTAAAGGTTAATCCTAAGGGACAACAGGAACCTTATCACCCCCCAGTTTGTGAGGATGTTATTTGTAATGGGGTCACCATAAGGTGCCTTTATGATACAGGTTTGGATTATGATTCAGTTGTGAAGTCTAGCCTAGTGGACCCAAGTCAGTATACCACAGAAACAGTGGAAATACAAGGGGCGACTAAGGACATACCACTCATGACACTTCCCATCGCAAGGATAACGGTGAAAACTCGCTATGTGGAAGGAGAAATCAGAGCAGCAGTGATAGATGAACCAATCTACCCTCTGATATTGGGGTGTAGATACGTCTTCTTGGGGAATCCCGAGAAACCTGTGATAATGGCGACAGTGCAGACCAGGTCACAGAAGAAGGAGGAAGAAGGTGAACCTATAAATGCTCATCCAGAGGAGATGAGGAAGGCGCAGGCTGAGGATAGGACACTCAAGCCCTGTTTTAAAAAATTGCCCAAATGCCACACACCTCCGAGCAAGGGGGAATATTTCATGAAGAACAAACTATTATACAGGAAGACAGGAACTAGATCCACTGGTCACGGACAGTTAGTTCTTCCCAAGATATATAGGGCAAACTTAATAAGGAGCTTACATGTTGGAAAAGATGGTGACCATGAGAAAGTCGGTACCATCTGCCAAAAGATTGCTCGAAAATACTATTGGCCCGACGTAAATGTCGATGTTGAAAACTTTGTAGAAGCATGTGGCGTATTTCATGAGGGAACACCCACAAAGGGAAAATATGTGCAGGACCTAGAAACGCCACGGGGCAACTTTAGGCCTGAAAGGAAAACTAATTATACTCGGGTAGACAAAGTGGAATGGGAGCCCCCTTTTCACACCCAGTCTTCACTTGAATGGATTAACATGGCCACTATGCGAAGAGTACAAAGAAGAAATTTTACCCAGGATAAGATGACAATCCCTCGGTCAGACTTATATAAACTGGAAGAACAGACAAGAGAGCGAAGATCTCTCATAAACAATCTTAAGTGGGGAGACAAAACCCAGAGAAAAATTGGTAGTGGTCGATTTGTGAGTGATGATTCTAGGAAGAAAAGTCCTCATTATAAAGCTTCTAAGGGACGGGACCAGACGGGTTCCAGGAAAAATACGTATGATAAATTAAAGATCCAGATGTAACTTTATTAAGGACCTGGACAGATGAGAAGGCGGAAGAGACTGTTACCTCATCGTATCAATATGTGAACGAACTGACCACTCGTTTGAAAGCTGGATGGAAACTGGCAAATGATAATTTGAAACAAGCCAGGAAGAAACATGCAGCATATTTTAATAGGAAGGCAAAGGACAGGGAACTGGCAGTCGGAGAGAAGGTGCTGCTTCTACTACCCGGAAGCCAGAATAAATTACAAATTGGTTGGCAAGGTCCATATACGGTTCTAGAGAAGGTGTCTAGAACAAACTATAAAATTGACAAAAAGGGGAAGGAAAAAGTTTATCATGTAAACCTGTTAAAGAAGTATCTGGACAGACCACTCCAGGAAAGCACCCCCTTATTGACCTTGGCTATTGCAACCCAGATGCAAAAGGAACCACTCACCTCACATGAATACCCATTACATCCTTGTGAAACAGCAGCACAGGTAAAAGTCAGTAAGCACCTGACTAAAAACCAGAGGGAGAGAGTTCAACAAGTTCTGGAGGAACATACAGATGTATTAACAGATAAACCAGGCCATACAAATTTGCTACAGTATGACATGAAACTGGTAGACTCAAACCCAATCTGTATGAGAGCCTATTCTATTCCGTTCGCGAAGGAGAAGGCATTGAAGGAAGAAATAGAGTATTTGTTGAAGGAGGGGATTATTTCGCACAGTGAATCATCTTTTAGTTCTAGTGTCGTTTTGTTGAGAAAACCGTCTGGGGAACACAGACTGTGCATAGATTACAGGAAACTGAATGCTGTCACAGAAGGACAAGTGGATCCATTACCAGACACAAAACAGTTATTTGCCAGACTGAACAAGGCAAAATACTTTTCAAAGGTGGATCTTAGTAAAGGCTATTACCAGATCCCAGTGAAGCCTGAAGTGAGACCTTATTTGGCTTTTAGCACTTCGGATGGACATTATGAATTCAATATGCTACCATTCGGACTGAAAAATGCTCCGAGTGTGTTTTCAAGGATGATGCGAAAATTGTTGGATCCCCTGAATAACCCATGTATCACAAATTTCATGGATGATATTCTCGTCGCCACCGAGACATTTGAAGAACACATTGAAGCTCTGGAGATGTTGTTTGATAGACTTCGGGAGGCGAACTTAACTGCTAGGCCAACAAAATGTTGTATTGGATGCAAAGAGTTGGAATTCTTGGGACACACGGTATATCAGGGTAATATGACCCCTGATCCTAAGAATTTGGAAAAACTGCAGAGAGCACCTAGGCCGCAAACAAAAAAGGACGTGCGATCATTCGTGTCGTTATGCGGATTTTATCAGAAATACATCAAAAATTTTAACGCTATTTGTGCTCCTCTGACTGATCTGACTCGCAAGGGACTTCCAGATAAAATTATTTGGACTGCACAATGTGAACTAGCATTTCAAGAGTTAAAGGAAAAACTCACTAGCAAGCCTATTCTCAAACTGCCTGATTTGACACAGGACTTTGTCTTAAGAACCGATGCAAGTAATGTAGGACTCGGAGGGGCTTTGTTGCAAAGATCATCTTCACCTGATGGGGAACTTAAACCAGTCGCTTATGCAAGCCGCAAATTGAATAAGGCGGAACAAGGATACTCCACAAGCGAAAAAGGAATGTTTAGCATTAATCTGGGCAATAAAGAAGTTTCAAATCTATCTGTATGGTAGGACATTTGTGGTGGAGACGGACCATCAGCCTCTCGTGTTCTTGTCTCAGGCTAAGCATGAAAACGCAAGATTGCTGAGGTGGTCTTTATTGCTTCAACCTTATCAGTTTAGTATCCAATATATCCCAGGCAAATTGAATGTCGGTGCAGATTTCCTCAGTCGGCACCCCTGTGATGATCAAAATTAGAGTAGTGGCAGACGTGAGGAGTAATTTTACCTATGTGTATCGCTGGTTTTGGAACTTGCCATAGGCATGTTTTCAAGTGGGGAGATGTGTAGTGAAATTGACAGAGATACAACGGTAAAATCCCTCCAAAGATAACATTTAAGGATAAAAACATAATGCGTAGGCTGCTGATGTACATGATCGCCTAGACCGCGGGTCATCATCCTCCATAATAATTGACTTGCTAGACAGGAGGGGAACGGCGGATCAAAAAGAAAAAAAAATATGACTGGAAAGGCTAAGGAGACGCAATTGGGGGGGAAACGGAGAAAAGTCACGTTTCCCAAGTTGACATAAAAAGTAAGCAACTCGACAGAAGGGACCTTAGATATAACACGCCACAGTCATTTATTGGACGCTTTTGCGATACCAAGCTTTTGATTTGAATGGAGCGGTAAAACGCAGATGTTAGGAATATTACAAAAATTAAAAAGTAATTTTTTCTTAATATTAATGTTAGGAATATAAAAATTAGCTGGCCGGATGGCCTATTCTGAGCAGTGAACTAAGATGGTCTTAATTTTACAAACGGATAGATAATATTGAAGATAATGACAAAAGACAGTGTAGTTCACATCATCGACAGACTGTGTTGAATAAAAAAGTGTCGCAATTTGCACACAAAAACACGACCTTGGACGCAGGTGTTCAAATTTACTTAGTATGGAGGAGAGGGTTTTTGAGCGGTAGCTGTGTCTAAATATAACTTTTAACGACAAAATTTTGGAGGGGAGAGAAAGGTTGGTTCAAAAATCAAGCACATTTTTTTTAGAAACACAAGTAGAGACGGACAGACTAACAGATAAACATCCATACTTGACTGAAGCATGACTGAAATGACTTTATGGTAGGAAATTTGAAATTTAAAATAAACCGAGGCAGTGATTGGCCACAGACAATCATATCATTAGCGCTCAGACGCGAAAGTGGGGCCATTCTTCAATAGTTGTTCAGTGATAGACACAGATTTTAAAGTGTGGTGATTCCATATGAAAGCAAGTGAAATAAATTTAGGGACGCCATACTATAGCCAGCAGCTCAGCTGAGTTTTGCTAGCAATTCTGTGTTATTTATTCATAATCTGAGCTGCGAGTTTCTGTCGTCAACAAAGCAGGGTCTATTCAGTTGGTGACTTTACTCGAGTGTATCTGTGCAGTATTTGTGACAGAGACCACCATTATTGCCCGCCAGCACGGAGAGGTGGGACCACCTGATTTCAGCACCAGAGCGACAACTACCAGATGAGTGAGCCTCTGGTCTGCTGGACTTTCACCAACGCCCTTTAGTTACTAAGAACCCCATAAAGATTCCCACCATTTTCTGGACACTGTGTAGTCAATATAGACAGGTGTGATGAGGCCACCCCAACAGCACAAACAGTACTATCCTCCCAAGTAGATGAATACTAGAACATTTTAATAAAACTAACTAGTATAGTACATATATATGTACACTATTGCATTTATGATATAATATTCTATGCATTTCTTTTCATAATCTCTAAATCCTTTTAAGTTCTGGTCAACCTAAAAAATTGACACAGAACAAAATAAATGTAATATACTTATATCAAAAAATTTTACACACGTGAGTTAGTTCAGTGTATTTTAACATTTATTAATATTATTAGTCTTGTTAATATCTGTGGGTATATTTATAATCCATTACACCACACTACATATCATAACCCTAGACACTTTACGTAGCCACATTCATTAAAAAAAAAATAAGTGTGAGGTCGTAGTGGTAGCAAGAAAGGCCTTCTGACAATTCACCACTACATTTTATCTCAGGAGCCTTCACAGCTGGCCTCATACAATTTACATTTAGTAATAACACCATCATACAATACCATCAAACACCACTACAATATTGGGGTCTTGTCCAGGGATAATTAGCCCAACAGTAATATTAGGATCTCCTGGTGGGAGAAATAAGAGTAGGGAAATAAATTGTAAAATTTCCCTTAAAATTAAAAGTGTCCCTGTAGATAAAAGTTGGTGAATCTTCACAGCCAGTAATAATTAATTAGTTAACTGGTTAGTTAGAATTAGTTAGACTATAGTCATAAGAAGTACTTAGTGTATTTACTGGTTAGAGATTTAGCTTGTATATTATTATATTGTCTAAAAAGTATGGCGGAGCTGGCAAAATTTAGATCAGCTGCTGTGCTCACCGCGAAGGAGATGGGAATGGATGGTCAAATTTTAATTCAATACGTAACGACTGAATGTGATAAATATATTGAAAGGGAAGATAGAAAGGTAGCTGAAGAGAAGAGGTTACAAATTGAGGCTGATAGAGAAATTAAGAGGCTGCAGATTGAGGCAGAAGAAAAAAGGTTGACTGCCGAAAGGGAGGCAGAAGAAAAACGACAGCAAAGGGAGGCAGAAGAAAAACGACAGCAAAGGGAGGCAGAAGATAAAAAGGCCGAAAGGGAGGCAGAAGATAGAAGGTTGCAGAGGGAGCACGAATTACGACTAAGGGAGCTGGAATTACAAGGCCCGGCTCCTGAAAATGGTGCCAGCCCTTTTGCCTCAGATGCTACGCCTAGTCTGGGAGCCTCAAACTCAGCTATGGGGTTTCATTTAGACCATTTTGTTGAAAAAGACGATGACATAGAGGGGTACCTAGGACGTTTTGAGTTATTAGCTACTACATATGGGTTAGAGAGAGAGAGGTGGAGTTTAAAGCTATCACAGGGATTGAGGGGTACTTCTTATGAAGTATTTGCTAAAATGAACAGGGAAGACCAAGACAATTATGACATGTTAAAGCAGGCTTTGTTATTAAGGTACGAGAAGAATGGTGAATTTTATCGTAAGAAATTTAGAAATGCTAAACTGTTGTCTGGGGAGACATACCACCAATTCTCTGCTAGACTAGAAACCTATTTGGAGAAATGGACGGCTCTGGGGAAGACCCAAGATCTTAAAGAAATGATCATGATTGAGCAATTGAGAGAGTCCATGGCTCCAGACATGAGAAAATTTCTCATGGAACAAGGTGCAGAGAAGTTGGGGGAAATTTTAAATGTTGCTGAGAGGTATCAGGCAGCTCAGGCAGAGGTAAGTGGTGCTAAGAAGAAGCACATAGACAATTTTAAAGCTCCACAGCAATTTAATAAATTTGATACTAGAGAGCAGGGAAATAAAGGTAGGACAAACTTTGAGCGGCCAAGAAATGACTATCGCGACAGAAACTCACAGTTCAATGACCAAAAGTTCAATGAAAGAAAACCGTTGAACCAAGGAAAAAGATGGTGTAAATGGTGCAAGAAGGATAACCATAACACCGAATTTTGTAGAAGGAAACCTTCAAACATTGCTGCAATGAAGTCGGGGACGCAAAGATTAAAGGTTAATCCTAAGGGACAACAGGAACCTTATCACCCCCCAGTTTGTGAGGATGTTATTTGTAATGGGGTCACCATAAGGTGCCTTTATGATACAGGTTTGGATTATGATTCAGTTGTGAAGTCTAGCCTAGTGGACCCAAGTCAGTATACCACAGAAACAGTGGAAATACAAGGGGCGACTAAGGACATACCACTCATGACACTTCCCATCGCAAGGATAACGGTGAAAACTCGCTATGTGGAAGGAGAAATCAGAGCAGCAGTGATAGATGAACCAATCTACCCTCTGATATTGGGGTGTAGATACGTCTTCTTGGGGAATCCCGAGAAACCTGTGATAATGGCGACAGTGCAGACCAGGTCACAGAAGAAGGAGGAAGAAGGTGAACCTATAAATGCTCATCCAGAGGAGATGAGGAAGGCGCAGGCTGAGGATAGGACACTCAAGCCCTGTTTTAAAAAATTGCCCAAATGCCACACACCTCCGAGCAAGGGGGAATATTTCATGAAGAACAAACTATTATACAGGAAGACAGGAACTAGATCCACTGGTCACGGACAGTTAGTTCTTCCCAAGATATATAGGGCAAACTTAATAAGGAGCTTACATGTTGGAAAAGATGGTGACCATGAGAAAGTCGGTACTATCTGCCAAAAGATTGCTCGAAAATACTATTGGCCCGACGTAAATGTCGATGTTGAAAACTTTGTAGAAGCATGTGGCGTATTTCATGAGGGAACACCCACAAAGGGAAAATATGTGCAGGACCTAGAAACGCCACGGGGCAACTTTAGGCCTGAAAGGAAAACTAATTATACTCGGGTAGACAAAGTGGAATGGGAGCCCCCTTTTCACACCCAGTCTTCACTTGAATGGATTAACATGGCCACTATGCGAAGAGTACAAAGAAGAATTTTTACCCAGGATAAGATGACAATCCCTCGGTCAGACTTATATAAACTGGAAGAACAGACAAGAGAGCGAAGATCTCTCATAAACAATCTTAAGTGGGGAGACAAACCCCAGAAAAAAATTGGTAGTGGTCGATTTGTGAGTGATGATTCTAGGAAGAAAAGTCCTCATTATAAAGCTTCTAAGGGACGGGACCAGACGGGTTCCAGGAAAAATACGTATGATAAATTAAAGATCCAGATGTAACTTTATTAAGGACCTGGACAGATGAGAAGGCGGAAGAGACTGTTACCTCATCGTATCAATATGTGAACGAACTGACCACTCGTTTGAAAGCTGGATGGAAACTGGCAAATGATAATTTGAAACAAGCCAGGAAGAAACATGCAGCATATTTTAATAGGAAGGCAAAGGACAGGGAACTGGCAGTCGGAGAGAAGGTGCTGCTTCTACTACCCGGAAGCCAGAATAAATTACAAATTGGTTGGCAAGGTCCATATACGGTTCTAGAGAAGGTGTCTAGAACAAACTATAAAATTGACAAAAAGGGGAAGGAAAAAGTTTATCATGTAAACCTGTTAAAGAAGTATCTGGACAGACCACTCCAGGAAAGCACCCCCTTATTGACCTTGGCTATTGCAACCCAGATGCAAAAAGAACCACTCACCTCACATGAATACCCATTACATCCTTGTGAAACAGCAGCACAGGTAAAAGTCAGTAAGCACCTGACTAAAAACCAGAGGGAGAGAGTTCAACAAGTTCTGGAGGAACATACAGATGTATTAACAGATAAACCAGGCCATACAAATTTGCTACAGTATGACATGAAACTGGTA
Source organism: Oreohelix idahoensis (assembly GCA_024509875.1). Taxonomy (NCBI): domain Eukaryota; kingdom Metazoa; phylum Mollusca; class Gastropoda; order Stylommatophora; family Oreohelicidae; genus Oreohelix; species Oreohelix idahoensis. The sequence continues at coordinate 81,300 of JAMPIV010004268.1, read as the reverse complement.
GACTCAAACCCAATCTGTATGAGAGCCTATTCTATTCCGTTCGCGAAGGAGAAGGCATTGAAGGAAGAAATAGAGTATTTGTTGAAGGAGGGGATTATTTCGCACAGTGAATCATCTTTTAGTTCTAGTGTCGTTTTGTTGAAAAAACCGTCTGGGGAACACAGACTGTGCATAGATTACAGGAAACTGAATGCTGTCACAGAAGGACAAGTGGATCCATTACCAGACACAAAACAGTTATTTGCCAGACTGAACAAGGCAAAAGACTTTTCAAAGGTGGATCTTAGTAAAGGCTATTACCAGATCCCAGTGAAGCCTGAAGTGAGACCTTATTTGGCTTTTAGCACTTCGGATGGACATTATGAATTCAATATGCTACCATTCGGACTGAAAAATGCTCCGAGTGTGTTTTCAAGGATGATGCGAAAATTGTTGGATCCCCTGAATAACCCATGTATCACAAATTTCATGGATGATATTCTCGTCGCCACCGAGACATTTGAAGAACACATTGAAGCTCTGGAGATGTTGTTTGATAGACTTCGGGAGGCGAACTTAACTGCTAGGCCAACAAAATGTTGTATTGGATGCAAAGAGTTGGAATTCTTGGGACACACGGTATATCAGGGTAATATGACCCCTGATCCTAAGAATTTGGAAAAACTGCAGAGAGCACCTAGGCCGCAAACAAAAAAGGACGTGCGATCATTCGTGTCGTTATGCGGATTTTATCAGAAATACATCAAAAATTTTAACGCTATTTGTGCTCCTCTGACTGATCTGACTCGCAAGGGACTTCCAGATAAAATTATTTGGACTGCACAATGTGAACTAGCATTTCAAGAGTTAAAGGAAAAACTCACTAGCAAGCCTATTCTCAAACTGCCTGATTTGACACAGGACTTTGTCTTAAGAACCGATGCAAGTAATGTAGGACTCGGAGGGGCTTTGTTGCAAAGATCATCTTCACCTGATGGGGAACTTAAACCAGTCGCTTATGCAAGCCGCAAATTGAATAAGGCGGAACAAGGATACTCCACAAGCGAAAAAGAATGTTTAGCATTAATCTGGGCAATAAAGAAGTTTCAAATCTATCTGTATGGTAGGACATTTGTGGTGGAGACGGACCATCAGCCTCTCGTGTTCTTGTCTCAGGCTAAGCATGAAAACGCAAGATTGCTGAGGTGGTCTTTATTGCTTCAACCTTATCAGTTTAGTATCCAATATATCCCAGGCAAATTGAATGTCGGTGCAGATTTCCTCAGTCGGCACCCCTGTGATCAAAATTAGAGTAGTGGCAGACGTGAGGAGTAATTTTACCTATGTGTATCGCTGGTTTTGGAACTTGCCATAGGCATGTTTTCAAGTGGGGAGATGTGTAGTGAAATTGACAGAGATACAACGGTAAAATCCCTCCAAAGATAACATTTAAGGATAAAAACATAATGCGTAGGCTGCTGATGTACATGATCGCCTAGACCGCGGGTCATCATCCTCCATAATAATTGACTTGCTAGACAGGAGGGGAACGGCGGATCAAAAAGAAAAAAAAATATGACTGGAAAGGCTAAGGAGACGCAATTGGGGGGGGGGGGGGGAAAGGGGGAAAAGTCACGTTCCCAAGTTGACATAAAAAGTAAGCAACTCGACAGAAGGGACCTTAGATATAATACGCCACAGTCATTTATTGGACGCTTTTGCGATACCAAGCTTTTGATTTGAATGGAGCGGTAAAACGCAGATGTTAGGAATATTACAAAAATTAAAAAGTAATTTTTTCTTAATATTAATGTTAGGAATATAAAAATTAGCTGGCCGGATGGCCTATTCTGAGCAGTGAACTAAGATGGTCTTAATTTTACAAACGGATAGATAATATTGAAGATAATGACAAAAGACAGTGTAGTTCACATCATCGACAGACTGTGTTGAATAAAAAAGTGTCGCAATTTGCACACAAAAACACGACCTTGGACGCAGGTGTTCAAATTTACTTAGTATGGAGGAGAGGGTTTTTGAGCGGTAGCTGTGTCTAAATATAACTTTTAACGACAAAATTTTGGAGGGGAGAGAAAGGTTGGTTCAAAAATCAAGCACATTTTTTTTAGAAACACAAGTAGAGACGGACAGACTAACAGATAAACATCCATACTTGACTGAAGCATGACTGAAATGACTTTATGGTAGGAAATTTGAAATTTAAAATAAACCGAGGCAGTGATTGGCCACAGACAATCATATCATTAGCGCTCAGACGCGAAAGTGGGGCCATTCTTCAATAGTTGTTCAGTGATAGACACAGATTTTAAAGTGTGGTGATTCCATATGAAAGCAAGTGAAATAAATTTAGGGACGCCATACTATAGCCAGCAGCTCAGCTGAGTTTTGCTAGCAATTCTGTGTTATTTATTCATAATCTGAGCTGCGAGTTTCTGTCGTCAACAAAGCAGGGTCTATTCAGTTGGTGACTTTACTCGAGTGTATCTGTGCAGTATTTGTGACAGAGACCACCATTATTGCCCGCCAGCACGGAGAGGTGGGACCACCTGATTTCAGCACCAGAGCGACAACTACCAGATGAGTGAGCCTCTGGTCTGCTGGACTTTCACCAACGCCCTTTAGTTACTAAGAACCCCATAAAGATTCCCACCATTTTCTGGACACTGTGTAGTCAATATAGACAGGTGTGATGAGGCCACCCCAACAGCACAAACAGTACTATCCTCCCAAGTAGATGAATACTAGAACATTTTAATAAAACTAACTAGTATAGTACATATATATGTACACTATTGCATTTATGATATAATATTCTATGCATTTCTTTTCATAATCTCTAAATCCTTTTAAGTTCTGGTCAACCTAAAAAATTGACACAGAACAAAATAAATGTAATATACTTATATCAAAAAATTTTACACACGTGAGTTAGTTCAGTGTATTTTAACATTTATTAATATTATTAGTCTTGTTAATATCTGTGGGTATATTTATAATCCATTACACCACACTACATATCATAACCCTAGACACTTTACGTAGCCACATTCATTAAAAAAAATTAAGTGTGAGGTCGTAGTGGTAGCAAGAAAGGCCTTCTGACAATTCACCACTACATTTTATCTCAGGAGCCTTCACAGCTGGCCTCATACAATTTACATTTAGTAATAACACCATCATACAATACCATCAAACACCACTACAGGAGCATTGTTAGCGTGAAAGTTGGGATGATGCTACGGACTCCAATTGGAAAACCACGAAACGTTGTGCCCCAAAATCCTAAGTCAAATCTTGACTCGTCACTTTTCAGTGTGCACATGGCATGACAAGGGCAGAACATGATTTTGAAACACACACACACTCACACACAAATGTGTTAAACGCATTTTTCAAATACATCTTTCTTTTTCCTCCCATCATTCCGTGCAGCTCATGACAGCTATACAACTGCCTACACGGACTAGTGTGTACTTCTTCACTGAAGACAATGTTGACCAGAAGCTTCTGGAACCTCCTTTTTATATATATATATTTTTTTAATGGACCAGTATAGCCATAACCCAAAAAAGGTAAAGGATCCCGTTACACACTCATTAAAGCATATTGGGAATATGGTGTTAGGCCCATATTTTCTTGACCATCGGCACACTAGGGGTGATGTGGTCAGCATCATGCCGGCCGCCTTAACCTTCCCAGAGTTACTCTAGTACTGTACCCAATTTTTGAGGCTTGGTCGACCATGGAGCCGTTTGCGGTCTAAAAAAATCCCACCTCAACTGGGGATCGAACCATGAACCACCGAGCTAGGAAGCCAGTAGGAAGCCAGTAGGAAGCCAGTGCACTAACCATAAACCAAGCAACACTGAATAATCATCATTTTTCGCTCCTTATGAAGTATGGACCACAACTACAGCCGACCCCTTGTAGTGGTTGCTTCTGTAGCAAATTGTTTTATACGGTGAGGTTGCCCGCCACCATACACAACCTCATATTAGTCAGCCTTGTACGACATGCATGAGAGAGCAGTGGTCATATTATTTCTTTGCTTTTCCCAGAGACCCCCCCCCCCCTTTCCAAGAACCATACGGGACAAGCAACGCTGGATAATACAGCTGATCATCCGCAACATGGAATATTTGATGCCCTTACAGCATGGAGAAGTGAACTGGAAACAAGACATGAAGGGGATGAAGAAGACACTGAAAGACCTTTGAGCAGACGGCACGGGGTAAGAAGACTCGGCATAAGTTTGTTGAAGGCCTATGTTCCTTTGGGGAGCTGACGGGTGATGATTATGATGATGGTGATGATGATGATTATGATGGCGATGATGATGATGGCGATGATGATTATGATGATGGTGATGATTATGATGGTGATGATTATGATGATGGTGATGATGATTATGATGGTGATGGTGATGATGATGATTGTCATGATGATGATGATTATGATGGTGATGATTATGATGGTGATGATTATGATGATGATTATGGTGATGGTGATGATTATGATGATGGTGGTGATGATGATGGTGATAATGATGGTGATAATGATTATGATGATGATGGTGATGATGACATAGAAAGTCACAAGATTCGTATTGGTTTGTTAGTAGTTTGTTGTCTGTTATTTCGCGAGGTCACTTCTTTTTATTTGTAAAAGTTGTATTGGTTTTGTTGTTTGATACGTTAGCTGGCAGTATGGTTGCTGTTTGTTCGTTCTGTGGTGTCGTTTTGTTGGGATGCGTGGCTGAGTTGACTAGTTAACGTTGTTCAGCAGATTGCCTTCTGTGAAATTCATCACGGACTAACCCAAAGCTGGGCATACAGTCTGTAGTCATATGTGCGTACATGGCAGGATCGAATATCCAAACTGAATCGATAGAAATACTAACACGTATACAGGGCCTACTAAAACATACAAACTGTTAGTAATATATTCTATGCAAATATACACCAAGTATAAAAAATAATGTAAGTGAGCGTATGGTCGTTTGCCTACTGACAAATATATCTCCACAGCTGTTACACTTCGCCGTGCCCAACTGAAGACCTACAAACACAATATTGGCGTAGGCAACCGGTTAGTATTTGCTTGTCTTTATAAACATGACCTGCCTCTTGAATGACATAGTAGGAGGTTCGATTCCCAGTACAAGGGAATATAATTTATGGACATTTTTTTTCAGAATAAGTGGTTCCTAATGATGTCATACTCTACCCTAATCTCCCGGGTAGTGAGATCTCCCGGGTAGTGAGATCTCCCGGGTAGTGAGATCTCCCGGGTAGTGAGATCTCCCGGGTAGTGAGATCTCCCGGGTAGTGAGATCTCCCGGGTAGTGAGATCTCCCGGGTAGTGAGATCTCCCGGGTAGTGAGATCTCCCGGGTAGTCAGATCTCCCGGGTAGTCAGATCTCCCGGGTAGTCAGATCTCCAGGGTAGTCAGATCTCCCGGGTAGTCAGATCTCCCGGGTAGTAAGATCGGATGCCTGGCCTTCTCGGATAAGGGTGGGAAAAAAAAATAGGAGGTCCCGTGTGCACGCTGCGCACGTTAACAATCCATCGGCAGTTGGAAATAATGTTGACTCATGAAGGCAGTTGGCAAAATTTAAAAATTTAGAAATCTACTCACTACAAACATATTTACAGAATGTGTGATTCCTATATACACCCATTGGGTTTCTCGTCGGTGCTACGGAGTTCGTGCACTGTGCTTAGATCTTCCTTGTGTGACATAAGGGAGGAGATCGGAGCACTGATGGAGTTGTCCGTATGCAATGAAGATAGTCTTTAAAAACCAAACCAAACTAAAACAACCTGGAACCATCCAATAGACTGATACAAGAATCTTACATGACAAGACCCAACTTTTTATCAATTAAAAGAAAGAGAAAAAAACATCAAAGAGAAGAAGATAAACTGGAATTGAGGATACCCGTTGATGGCATTGCCGAGCAGCCATTGTTATTTAAAAAAAAAAAAAATATATATATATATATATATATATAATTTTGCCTCGTTTTGGCGAGGCGCGTCCCGTTCAACCTAGTCGGTTATATTAGGGCGCATGTCCAAATATAAAAGACCTTCAGGTCTTTAGTTAGTCATTGTTCTGTGATTCCCGAGATAAGAGAGGTTTGCGGGGACCGGGCAGCTGGAGACATACACGAGGAAGATCAAACAGACACGGTGTGGTAAAATGGGATGTTATAAATATTTATAGGGGACTAGTGTACTGACTGAGATCAGCTGTGAAGGTATCTGTATCTAATAATGTGGAGTATTACAGATAACCTTACTTGCTACCACATATATATATATCTCAGTCAGACCTATTCTGAAATATTGTGATGACTACGTTGAATGTCTAGGGTTATGAAAATGATGAAGTGTAAGTCACAACAACAACAGACAGATAAACAATTTAATTTATTTCACAGTACTTTACAACACTGTGACACTCACACACAAGTAACACTCTATAAGACTATCTTAAAAGAGTCAGTTTGAAAAGTCAAATATATATATATATGTATTAATTTCTTTACATAGAGATATCCTGATTCAACTACACAGTGAACCAGGAATCACAATCAATATTCTTACAAGTAGTATGTACACAGTTTATCAATTTAATCTTGTTATTGACATATTTTATTATTCTTATCTTATGTGTGTAAGTGTGAAGTAGTAATATGAGTTAATACTGGTTTTGTTTTTCAAGCTAGAGTGTTGTTTGTCATCATGACTTCAAGTGTCTTATCATTGGGAAAAGTTCACAGTTCCTGTCAATTAAACAGTTTATATTCCCTCTTTATTTACTGTCAATTTTAGAGGGGGGGGGGCACATAATGTTGAGCTCCATGGCCACACTTTCTTAACTTTCGTGATGACTGCAGTAAAAGACTCCTCTGCTCGATTACTTCAATGAGTTCTGGAGCCACCTCACTGGTCGCTATCTGGACCCAGTAGTATGCTGTCAGCCTCAGGATTCAGTAACTCAGGCCAAATGCTGCCTCAATGACTTTTGACCACCGTCCCTGAAACAAGAAGGTTGTACCTCCTATTTCAAAACTAAGTCATAATCCATTTCCACAATGAGCACAATACATAACAAACCCTTGTGTTCAGTGCTGTAGGCCACTGCTAGCTTCATCTGAAACAAATTACACCAGTATACTCCTTCCTAATGGTTACTACGCCTCTGCCATTCCAGCATTATTTCTTCCTAGTCCATAAGATAGGTGTCAGTGTACTGTTTGGCAATCCCATGCAGTTTTACTTTTTTCCGACACCTCCTATTCAGGTTGGAGCAATATTTAGGCTTTTCTCAAGTTGGCCACTGAACTACACACATATATATATAGACATAAATCATCAATTCACATTCAATTTTCATTAAAAAGATATCAAATATTTCAGCTTACCACAATTCAATGGAAATAATAAACAGTTTCGTTGACTGGCAATGAATAGGCACAAATTCCGATCTGCCTCTTGTCCCAGGCTTTTATTTTAGAAAAAAATATGCACTGGTGCTCAACGCACTGTTCTTAGTAGGTTTATTACAAGATGTGGCAAGGAACAGACGCTCTGAACTGACTATATTGGCAGATCTAACCAATCATGCCATGTCTACACATCTTTTCAAAAAAGTACCCCTTCTATTCGTTTCCCATAACAACAAAAAAACTAGTATTTGCAGTCCAACTAATCGTGTTTAGTCTTACATCTCATTCCCGCCAATCAAATAGGAGTTAACATGGTAGGCTATTTCCGTAACGTAATGTTTTTCAAACACGTTATAAAAAAAAATTTTATGAGCAGAAATGATTTCATGCTGTCAGGCACCCCCACTATTGTATTTTGGCCATAATTATTTTATTAACAGACTAAAGGCGTAACACATAACATATTCTTGGCCAGCAAGTCCTGCCGTACAATAATATATAAGTTAAAGCGAGCTACATGGTGGCGTTCAAAATATGTGTTTTCCAAAGATAGTCGTATATTTGTTTTTTACCACGCGTTCACTTCTTTGTCATAGGGTGTCTTCTGTACTTTCAGGAGCTTAGATGTAATTCAGTAGAATTTCATATTTCCTAATAAGAATTTTTCATGTTTTTAAACCTGATTCTTGTAGTAGTAGTAGTGTTTTTCTGACACTGTTTATTTGAAAAAAAGTTAGTGCTGGCCTTACACGTGGGATTGGCGTTACTATTAATCGCGCGACGCGTGTAGTGTTGCATGCTTCCTGCCTTCAGTCGTCCCTCTCTCTCTCCTACTTTCATCTGTCTTTTAGTTACGCCGTGTATAAAATGGAATGAATGAAATATTAAATCTAGGTCATTGATCAGCTTGCGTTATCTCAAGGTTTTTCTTAGAAAGGCAGTACACGTTTCACTGAAGAAAGCGTGTAGTGATACAGTAGGCTTTTACTATCAACGTGAAAGCGTTACAATGTGCAGACGAAGTAGAAAACAAGGGGGATTTCGAGTACAGTCATTGTGACAGCACTGTTCTTTACCATTCTTCTTTCCTTTTATTAAATTTATTTGTCAGGCTTTACATTTTCCTGATAATTTATATATGTGGATTAGAATATTTCACGAGACACGGAAAGAGCTTGAGCTGACGGCACAGGACAGGAAGACTTGGCATATTGGTATGTTGAAGGTCTATGTTTATTAAGGAGCTGAAAGGTGATGATGATGGTGATGCATGAATGACACGCACTTAACAGCAAACATGCGTCAGCACGTGTTGAGAGAAACGATGAGATGACACAGTGACTACTAGACCTCAAGCTACCAATGAGAATCTACGTGGAAGAACACTAATCGTCGACTGTCCAACAAATAAATACGTCTTTGTTCTGAAATAATACAGTTTATTATAAATCAGTGGTTCTCAACGTGGCTCATATGGCCCCCACCAGGGGATCATGCCATATTTCTAGGGGCCACGGTAAGATAGCAAAGTACCTTTTTCCAGCTAACAGCCACTATGAGAGGGAGGGGTCACAGAGGTAAATGAAGCTCAAGGGGGGAGCAAAAGTTGAGAACCCCTGTTATAAATTATTTATTCTCCTCCCTTGGTCAAGTCACCCCTACATCAATGTCTACAAACCTACGGCAGGGATTCTGGTTTAGCTATATACATGCGGACCCTGTGTAGTTTTTTTTTTTTTGGGGGGGGGGGGGGGGGTCTCTGTGGAGACAAACAATAGGTGGCTACTGCCGTCTGAGGCGTGTAGTAAAAGCCGACTTATATACGGGGTTGTGACTGGGGCTGGCTACCTCACCATCTAACACAAACTGCAACAGAAATCAACGACTTCAAGAGTTTGTCCTTTGGAGTAAGGATAACCATCTGCAGTGATGGCACCCATGTTCCATAATGAATGACAAAGGGGATGTTGATGATGATGATGATGATATACATGCAGCCAGCCGGCCGACAATGAAGGAGGGCAACTGGGGTTCAGCAGCGACAAGCTTTTGGTCTACAGCGCACAGCCTGATTGTGTCTCATCTATAAACACGCAGATGACCAATACTGAAGAAGGAATCATCTTATTGCAAGCATTACTGTATTTAATCATCATCATCATCATCAGTTGCCATCTCCACAACGAAGGTTGGCTGTAATGGATCTCCAACGTCTTCTGTCTCTTGTCTTGATGGTGCACTCTGATAGACTCTTTCCTGTCCATCTCTTGATGTTGTCTTCCCACTTATAGCGCTGTCTTCCCCTTGCACGTTTGCCTTCAACTCTCCCTTCTGTTATGGTCTTCTGCAAAGTGTTATGCCTTTTTATGTGGCCAAAGTATTTTAGCTGTCGAACTTTGACCTCCCTCATTAGTTCTCTTTTCATACCTAGATTTTCTAGGACCTCCTTATTTGTTTTCATCTCTTTCCATGAGATACGCCCCATTCTTCTATATATCCACATTTCATTTCTGTATTTAATATGTTTTTTTAAATGCTGGCAGAAGGCATTTCTCTTACTGTTACGATTCTTATGACAAAAACATACCGATTTCTTCCTTGCTTACCCCCTCCCTTTTTTACCACTGCAACTAGTCCTTTTTAGTTCTTCTGCGTTCAGTTTGTAGTCATGCTAAATCTGCAGGCCTGTCGCAGCTAAATCTGTAGGCCTGTCGCCAGGACGAAGTCCACAGTTTTTTCCAGGTCAGCGCGGCAGCCCAATAGCTTCTGCTTGAGCTCAGCACCCAATGACCAGGTCCTTTTTAGTAAGCTGCATCAAAACATTAATTTGCCCTAAGGCTGGGTGCAGACGAGCGTTTTCTTGCTGCGCGTATCTCGCGCGTGGAAAATGAAACAGTAGGGATTTAGAGAAAGCAGACAGACGAGCGAGGTTTTTCCCGCTACGTAGAAAAAAACGCAACTGGTTACATTTTCTTCGCGTATCGCCGGCGTTTTTGGCTAACCTTGAACTTTATCACGTGACCAAGTATGTTAGCGAGGAACTTGCGTTGTACACCGTCGTGGCATTTCTATTCTGAATTTGGATTTATCAAGAACATTTGCGTGAAAATGAGTTATTTCGAATCCGTTACTTACTTTAGGCGGATCGTGATTACGCAGTAACATTAGTGGTGCTCGAGTTTTTAACATTTAATTGTGTGATGGGGTTCCTTTTGGTTCCATTCGTCTTCTCCTTCTTTTTCTTCTTCTTCTGCTCCTCACCTCTTCTTCATTGGTCTTCTTCTTCTTGTGTATCATCTTCTTCTTCTCCTCCTTCTTCTTCTTCTCCTTCTTCTTCATCTTCTCCTTCCTCTTCTTTTCCTCCTTCTTTATCTACTTCTTCTCCTTCTTCTTCTCCATCCTCTTCTTTTCCTCCTTCTTTATCTACTTCTTCTCCTTCTTCTTCATCATCTTCTTTTCCTTTATCTTCTTCTTCTCCTCTTTCTCGTATTTGTCCTTCTACGTCTTTTATACTTCTCTCTCTCCTTATTCCAACTTATTCTCCTATTCCTCTTTTTTTGTTCTTTTTCATATTCATCTCCTACTTCTTCTGCTTCTCCTCATCCTTCTTCTATATTTTCTTCTTCTTATATTTTTTCTTATTTTTCTTCTTCTCTCTGATATTTCTCCTCCTTCTTATTCAGTTTTCTTTTTTCTCCCTAACCTTCTTCTCTTTATCTTCTTCCTTCTTTTCATCCTATTTTTCTTGTCCTCCTTCTCTACTCCTTCTTCTTCTTTTTCACTCCTTTTTCTTCTCCTCCTTCTGCTTCTTCTATTCCACCTTATTTTTCCTTTCTTCTTCCTCTTTTTCTTCTCATTCTTTTATCTTCGACTTCGTCATATTCTTCTCCTGCATCTCCTTTTCTTTTTTTCTTCTTCTTCTTCTTTTTTTTCCCTCCTCCTCTTTCTTCTTCGTTTTCTCTTTCTCTTCTTCCTTCTTCATCTTCCTCCTTCATCTTCCTCTGTTTCCCCTTTTTCTTGTTCCTCTTCTCCGTTATCTTCTTCTTCATCTTCTCTTTCTTATGTTTTGTTTTTGTTGCTATGACACGTTAAGTAAATATATTTTACCTAAAACAACGCTCAAGATTTATTATTTATATATGGTATATATATATATATATATATATATATATATATATATATATATATATATATATATATATATATATATATATATATATATATATATATATATATATATATCATCATGTGACGTATTCTTTCCAGAACGTTGTCTCTATTACAGCTGCTCTGAACGCATCACGATTCTGGGCAAGTCGACCTGCATCAGCCAAAGACAAGTTCAGACTCTCTGTGATGTCCTGGGTCCACCGTCGTCTAGGTCGACTCCTTCCCCTTTTTCCAGGGCCCATGCCTTCCATCACTGTTTTTTCCAGACTATTATGTCTTTTTATATGACCGAAAAATTTCAGCTTCCTTATTGCGATGGTATTTAGGAGCCAATGTTCCTGTACGTTTAGTGAGTGCAGTACTTCTCTGTTGGTCTTTTTTTCTGTCCAGGGTATTCTCAACATCCTTCTGTAGCATTTCATTTCGAATGATGTAATCTTTTTTTGCAACTGTTTTATTGAGTGTCCAAGTCTCGCAGCCGTATGTTGCTACTGGGAATATACATGCTCTGATCAGTTGTAACTTTGTTTCTTTGCTTGTGCCATATATATATATATATATATATATATATATATATATATATATATATATATATATATATATATATATATATATATATATATATATATATATATATATATATATATATATATATACAGTACTTTGCAAAAAAAAATGGCAGTCATATTGCTCAGCTAAATATGCTGAAATCTAATTAAATATGCATGTTCTGCCACAAATTTGCACTCCACTGAAGTGAGCAAACACTACCAAAAGTAAAAAAAAAAATAGCGTAGAGTACAGTCCCTTGATAATAGAGCAGACGACAATTTCTAATGCTAGTGGCAGAAAATGGATACAAAGACAAAGTGTATGTTAATTTCACAGCTTTGGAATGAAGGAAATCAAACATGTTCCAACATTTCTAAAACCTTGAACATTCCTGAGTGGACTGTCTACAGAGTTGTGAGTAAATTAAAAGCAGGTAATGGAATCGAGCGAAAAGAAGGTAGTGGGAGGCCAAGAATTTTGGACACAAAGGACCATCGGCGTCTCGCCCAAATCGCTCGGGCTGGGCGAATGAAGAGTGTAGACAACATACGGCAGCGCATGATCAAGTTGGGAAGCCCAGAGGTATCTAATGCTATTGTCAACCGGGAACTACACAGGATGAATTACACAAAAAAGCTGGTAATTTCGTCACCATTGCTCACAGAGACTCACAAACAGATGCGCTTGAACTGGTGCCACGAAAACAAAAATTTGTCATGGGACAATGTGATTTTTTCAGATGAATGTTCTGTTTGGTCTTATCCTGCTCAAATAAATATTTGGACGAAAGACTCTGTAACGCCTGTGTACCAGCGACCGAAACATACCCAGAAATTCCATCTTTGGGGAGGGGTGTCAGCAAGAGGTGGCACCCCACTGTGTGTTTTCACAGGAATTCTCACGAAAGAAAGGTACATCGACATACTAGAGGGACACCTTCTGCCATTTATGCAGGTCATGTACCCCGATGGGTGCACATTTCAACATGACAATGACCCAATGCATACAGCTCATACCACCAGAGCATGGCTGCAAGAGAAGAATGTGATAGTGCTGAAGTGGCCCAGCAACAGTCCCGACCTAAACCCAATTGAAAACGTTTGGGCACTACTCAAGAATCATTTAAAAAAGAGTGGACTCAGAGACGTTGAACAATTGAAGAAGGTAGCTGAAAAATATTGGGACAGTCTGACTCACAATTACCTACAAACATTTGTGGGAAGTATGCCTCGCCGCATCCAGGCTTGCCTTGCTGGAGAAGGCAACATTATATTGTACTGAAACCACTGTTAATAGATAGAGGAGATATCAATCTTCCTCTGGACATACAGTTTTTATTATTATTTGCTTCTATGAGTGTGCTGCGTTGCGAAAATATGACTGCCATTTTTTTTGCAAAGTACTGTATATATATATATATATATATACAGATATATATATATATATATATATATATATATATATATATATATATATATATATATATATATATATATATATATATATATATATATATACGAGAGGCGTTCAGAAAGTAATGCACCACATCGTTTTTCTCAGGAACTGTTTATTCAAAAAGCATGAAATTTATAAACAATGTACATGGATATGTCATGTAAACATCGGTATTATTCAACATAATCCCCATCAACTTGTACGGCTTTATGCCAGCGCGAAACAAGTGCATGTATTCCTAGCCCGTACCAGATTTAGTCTTGATCATGTAGCCATTTCTTCGCTGCATGAATCAATCCTTCATCATCTTCAAACCTTGTCCCACGGAGTGTATCTTTAAGTGGACCAAATAGACGAAAATCAGAGGGTGCCAAATCGGGACTATAGGGTGGATGGGGTAGTACAGTCCAACCCAATTTGGTGATTGCTTCCCGTGTTGCCAGACTTGTGTGAGGTCGCGCATTGTCGTGAAGGAGAAGCAGGTCTGATGGATTCTTGTGCGGCCGAACTCTGCAAAAACGTTGATTGAGTTTTTTTCAATGTCTTAATGTAAGCTTGCGAATTGATTGTCTCTCCTCTTGGCATAACGTCCACAAGAATCACACCTTCCATGTCCCGAAAGACAGTGATCATGACCTTTCCAGCTGAAGGAATTGTCGTGAATTTCTTTCTTCGTGGTGATTGCGGATGATGCCACTCCATTGACTGTCTTTTTGTCTCAGGTTCAAAATGATGTGCCCAGGTTTCGTCACCTGTAATGATCTTAGCCAAAAAGTTCTCTCCATCAGCATTGAAACGCTCCAACAATTCAGAAGAAATTGCTTTCCTTTGCAATCGGTGGTCATTTGTGAGACTTCGAGGAACCCATCTTGCGCAAACCTTAGAAAATCTGAGAATTTTTATAACTGCATTTGCACTACCAATGCTGACTGACAGCTGTAAGGCCAATTGTTGAGTAGTGATTCGCCTATCAGTAAGAATAATGCCCTCAGCGCATTTCAACATTTCTGCGTTGGTGGCTGTGGCAGGACGTTCACAGCGCGGCCGATCAAGCAGCTCCGTATCTCCATTTCCTGATTCTTTGATTCTCTGAACCCAGCGACTGAATGTACTCTTGTCGACTGCAAAACTTCCATACACATCACATAGACGCTTGTGAATGTTCACAACAGTTTCCTTATCTGCAACGAGAAATTCTATCACAATTCGCTGCTTATAACACAAGTTGCTAACACGCTCCATTTCAACGGTTTAGGGCAGCCGTATTATTTGGCCGGTTGCGGTGCAATTTAATGCACACAATTGGCACATGCCATATTTAAAGTGTGCAAAATTTCATGCTTCTATCTTCATTATTAGCTGAGAAAAATGATGTGGTGCATTACTTTCTGAACGCCCCTCGTATGTGTGTGTGTGTGTGTGTGTGTGTGTGTATATATATATATATATATATATATATATATATATATATATATATATATATATATATATATATATATATATATATATATATATATATATATATATATATATATATATATATATATATATATATATATATATCAGTGGATGCACCCAGAATCGTCTTTTTTTGTCGTTTTTTCCTGCGTGCTCGTACTACAAGCAACGACAGACATGCTAATTCCACGAAATTCATATCTGAACTGCGGAAGTGCCAGTCTGGAAATCTATTTTTAGGCGCGAGGTCACGGCAAAAATACGCTCGTCTGCACTACCCTGCGATTCGGTCAAAAAACTGTGCGAGATACGCGCAGCAAGAAAACGCTCGTCTGCACCAGGCCTTACAGCGACAGTTTCTGTGGCTATTTATTAACATGATAAGGCTGCCAGTCTTATGGCACGCCGCTTATGGCAATGCCTGTGGAAACAGAAGTCCTATTATTTTTCTCCTCTGAGAACCCCGGGGAAAACGTTCACGATATATTCTCTCAATTGTTTTTTTCAGCACTATCGTATGTCACACATTCACCGTTTTCATGCTACTCCAGGTATTCTCCTCCGCGACTGTGCTCTGTCGCTTCTTTTAGCCCCGATCTTTCTCGCTGTGACCAGGTTTTACATTCTCACCGCATCCCATCGTAAATGTACCACCAAAGCTACCTATCTTTTTGTTTCTCCCACACCGATTAACAATGACCTTGTAAAATAATTCTCCCCTAATATATTCTCACCTGACGTCTTTGCTGTCCATGTCGCTGCAACTGATTTCTCTCCCCCCCGGTTTATTCGCTGCCTAAGGCATATAACGTTACGTAACATATATAAATACAAATCAAACCTATAAGTCTTTTATATTAGGACATGCGCCCTAATATAACCAACTAGGTTGAACGGGACGTGCCTCGCCAAAACTTTATTTTTAAAAAAAATTTACGTAATGTATCTATATTACAATGCACGATTCTCATTCTGGTAAAGATTTAAAATAAAAAAAACCAACGAAAGTGACGACGAGCGTGCCATATCTGTGTACATCTCTATGACCTAAGCACAACATATCTCAGGCGACATGCCAACAGTGTAAACAAACGTGTTACAATGTGAGCCCCTTGTTTTCTTGTCTCTTATTTTAACAAAGGCACTTACGGTACTAGTGGAGTATAGAATGCTATTCAAACACAAGACAATAATGTATGCATCTTCAGTTTCTCGCCTCATTTGTCACGGTGGAACCTAAACCACTTTCAAATATGTTATTTCATCATTCATCCTTACAGAGCATCATCCTTACAGAGCATCATTCTTACAGAGCATCATTCTTACAGAGCATCATTCTTACAGAGCATCACCCTTACAGAGCATCACCCTTACAGAGCATCACCCTTACAGAGCATCATCCTTACAGAGCATCATCCTTACAGAGCATGGGGTCTTCAACGTAGCTGGCCCCCTTACATGGAGCCAGCACCACCAAACATTCGCATGCTCTTACAGTGGTGACTTATGTGGCATTTTGTTATACAGACATACCTCGGAGATATTGCGGGTTCGGTTCCAGACCACTGCAATAAAGCGAATATCGCTATAAAGCGGATCACACCCATTTTTTGGGGCTTCCCAGTGCATACAAAAGCCTAAAATCATGTTTACACTATGTCTATAATTTTTTAAAAATAATTATCACATCTAAAGGTCTTTCATATTTGGACATGCGCCCTAAAATAACCGACTATGTTGAACAGGACGCGCCTCGCCAAAATGAGTCCAAATTTTAGATAAAAAAAAAACAAACCACTATGTCTATTAAGTGCGCAATAGCGCTAGGTCTAACATAAAACAAGGTATTGTAAAATTAAAAATACTTTATTGCTAAAAAAAAAATGCCAATCTCCATCATTTGAGCCTTCAGCGAATCGTAATCTTTTTGCTGGTGGAGAGCCAAAATTTATCGGAAGAAGAAGGCACGTTCTAATAAATAAACATGAATAATTTTTTTTTTAAGCGCAATATCTGCGAAGCGCAATAAAGCGAAGTATGCCCGTACATTATGGGGCGGCTAGCCCCACATTAAACGTCTTTTACGTCACGCATAAGGGCGCAGTAGGCCTATTCTGTCTTTGTCTCTTCCGAGACCCCCCGGGAACCACACAGGGGAAAATATGTTATGCCTTGCCCCTGATAACTCTGCACACATAAATTCCCTACTCTCCTTTATTTTGTACTCCCATGTTATCCCTCAACCCGTCAAAATGGACGCTGCAGGACTCTAAGAAATAGAGAACCCCGCCAAAAAAAAAAAAAAAAAAGAACCAAATTCAAATGGATCGCCTGCCTGCTCGGCGTTTATCAGATCTGTCAATATTACGTTAGCAACAAAAATAAATGGCTAGCTAGACACGGTGAAAGTGGGGTCTATCTGGGATTCTACTAATGGGAAAATCTGGGACTCGGCACGCGGTTCGATTTACTGCGGAGACGACTGGTAATCTGTCTTGACGCGGCTCAAATTTCCCATTACACAAGATATAATGGCACGCAAAGGCATCCTAAGACATTCGCTGTCTGCTACGTGCTCCACAACAAGTGATATTATAGCATGACGTCATGTTTACTGGTTTTCTCAGAAGAGCGTCAGTGTAAAAGGGGGAAGGAGGGAAAGGTAGGGGGGGGGGGGGGGGAAGAAGAAAGAGAAAGTAGCCAGGGCAAAGCGACTAAAGCAGAAGTGGGCAACTGAAATCGGAGTCAAGCTACAGGTAAAGCGAAATTCATGATTATTCGCAACATCCAATTCAAAATCACACACATAGCATTACGCTGGATACATGTGACAAGAGGACTTGGCATGTGTTTGTTGAAGGTATGTATATACTCCTTGGGGTCTCAACATCAGTCTGAAGAAGGCAGAGTACATGAAACTCAATGTAGGCAGTCCTGAGCCCACCCATAACAATAAAGAACCAGAAGCTGGAACAGTCGGACACATTTACATAACTAGGATGCATAGTAACACCAGACGGCGGAACAAGCAAAGACATCAACAACAGCACAAATAAAGCAAGAACAGCCTTTGCTAGTCTCAACAACATCTGGAAGTCTTCCCAGTACAGCACAAACACCAAATTAAGATTATATGAGAGATGTGTACTTTCTTTGCTTCTCTATGGTGCGGAATGCTGGAGAGTAACAGAGAAGGAAATGTCGAAACTGTCCTCTTTCCACACAATCTGCCTCAGGAAAATTACCCGAATCTTTTGGCCGAACACCATCACCAACCAAGAACTGTTTACTTGGAGTAACCAAGAGGACATGCACAACATCATAGCTGGAACGCTGGAGTTGGGCTGGCCCCGCTCTCAGAAGAGACCCCGATGCCTTGGACCCCCGACGGAAAGCGAAAGAGAGGCCGACCAAGAACAACCTGGCGGAGAACTGTGGAGGCCGAGATGCAAAGAACGAATTAGAGCTGGGGAATTGTACGAAGTATGGCCGCCGACCGAACAAAGTGGAAGCAGTTTGTTGCTGCCCTACAAGACGCCACCAGGCGTGATGGCCACTGACTGCGTTACGGTCAGCGTCTAAGGATCAACGAAGAGAAGATATATTCCTTGGGGAGCTAAAGGGTATGGACTGTGACTATCCTTTCTGTCGTGAATTATTCTAATCCCCATATATAAATTAAAACGTAAATGCAAAGCCTAACAAATAAATTTAATAAAAGGAAAGAAGAATGGTAAAGAACAGTGCTGTCACAATGACTGTACTCGAAATCCCCCTTGTTTTCTACTTCGTCTGCAAATTGTAACGCTTTCACGTTGATAGTAAAAGCCTACTGTATTATTACCCGCTTTCTTCAATGAAACGTGTACTGTATTTCTTGGAAAAACCTTGAGATACGCAAGCTGATCAATGATGACCTAAATTTAATATTTCATTCATTCCATTTTATACACGGCGTAACTAAAAGACAGATGGACTAAAGGATAGAGAGAAGGGAGAGGCAGAAAGCAGGGACACGTGCAACACTAAACACGCGTCGCGCGATACACAATTGCTGCCATCACGCGTGTAAGGCCACATGCACTAACTTTATTTCAAATCGACAGTGATAAAATTCACTACCCATACCAGAGTTAGGTTTTAAAATCATGAAAAACGCTTATTGGGAATTATGACATTATACCGGTTTACGTTTGAAAACATGACAGTACCCAGACACCACATGGGGATTGAAGTGAACAGGAGGTGGTAGAAAATGCACATTTTGAACGCAGCCACCTAGCTCCCTTAGATTGAGATATTTGGATTCCTTAGGGTTTGCTGACAAAGAATATGTAAAACGTTACGCAAATAGTCTAGGAATTACCAAGTTATGGCCAAAATAAAATAGTGGGGGTGCCTGACAGCATGAAATCATTTCTGCTCATAAAATTTTTTTAATAACGTGTTTGAAGAAACATTACGTTACGGAAATAGCCTACCATGTTAACTCCTATTTGATTGGAGCGCAACAAATGAAAGACTAAACACGATTGGTCGGACTATAAATACTATCTTGTGTTGTCAGGGGAAACGTGAGAAAGGGGTACTTTTTTGAAAAGATGTGTAGACATGGTGTAGTGAAATTGACAGAGATACAACGGTAAAATACTCCAAAGATAACATTTAAGGATAAAAAACATAATGCGTAAGCTGCTGATGTACATGATCGCCTAGACCGCGGGTCATCATCCTCTATAAATTTTGCCTTGCTAGACAGGAGGGGAACGGAGGATCAAAAAGGAAAAAATATGACTGGAAAGATTGCGTAGCAAGGCTAAGGAGACGCAATTGGAGGGGAAGGAGGAAAGTAAAAAATTCACGTCCCCCAAATTGACACGAGGTACGGAATTGGACGTTTTGCGATACCAAGCCTTGATTTGAATTGAGCGGCAGAACGCGGATGGTAGGAAAATTACAAAAATTTAAAAAGTAATTTTTCTTAATATTAATGTTAGGAATATAAAAATTAGCTGGCCGGATGGCCTATTCTGAGCAGTGAACTAATATGTTCTTAAATTTACAAACGGATAGATAATATTGAAGATAATGACAAAAGACAGTGTAGTTTACATCATCGACAGACTGCCTTGAATAAAAAGTGTCGTTATTTGCACACAAAAAACACGACCTTGGGAACAGGTGTTCAAAGTTACTTATTATGGAGGAGAGGGTTTTTGAGCGGTAGCTGTGTCTAAATATAACTTTTTACGACAAAATTTTAAGGGGAGAGAAAGGTTGCTTCAAAAATCAAGCACATTTTTTTTAGAAACACAAGTAGAGACGGACAGACTAACAGATAACCATCCATACTTGACTGAAGCATGACTGAAATGACTTTAGTGTAGAAATTTGAAATTTAAAGTACAACTAGGCAGTGATTGGCCACAGATAATCATATCATTAGCGCTCAGACGCGAAAGTGGGGTCATTCTTCAATAATTGTTCAGTGTTAGACACAGATTTTAAAGTGTGGTGTTTTCCCATATGAAAGACAGTGAATAAATTTAGGGACGCCATACTATAGCCAGCAGCTCAGCTGAGTTTTGCTAGCAATTCTGTGTTATGTATTCATAATCTGGTAAGATTGAAATTATTTCTTTATATATTTTGAATATTGTTTCATGTTCGAGTGATTTGATACTGCCATATCAAAATCTAGCCTTACAAACAAGTAGGGAGTTGCTCTAGACCCCCCGCCCAAGTCAGGGTCTAGGGACCAACCAGGTACATAAACTACAGCAAGGATTATGCAAGATATATCAAGCGTTGAAACAGATTACCTATCTTCTTTTAGGGCCGACAACTAATAAATATTTTTCAGAATCTATAGTCTGGGAGGATCTATCTGATGTAAACCCACCATGGTAACTGTGCTGTTTGGTCAGAGAGATCTGACCTGTCTGTATGATGTGGTTGTTGTGTCAGTGTGGTGTCCAGACGTGGGTATAGAATAGATTTTGACACATAGCCCATACTTTGATTGCAGAGCTGTGAGTTTCTATCGACAACAAAGCAGAGTCTATTCGGTGGGTGACTTTACTCGAGTGTATCTGTGCAGTTCTTGTGACAGAGACCACCATTATTGTCCGCCAGCACGGAGAGGTGGGACCGCAAGTTTTCAGCACCAGAGCTACAAAAAGATGAGTGAGCCTCTGGTCTGCTGGACATTCACCAACTATTGGTAGTGACTAATATCCCCATAAAAATTCCCACCATTTTCTGGACACGGTGTAGTCAATATAGACAGGTTTGATGAGACCACCCCAACAGCACAGACAATAAATATCCCCCCTAGTAGCTGACTACCAGAACATTTTAATAAAACTAACTATTCTAGTACTTAAATATGTACACTTTTGCATTTATTATGTAACATTCCATGCATAATTTTCATAATTTTTAAATCCTTCTTTTAAAACAAGTTCTGGTCAAAATAAAACTTGATCCAGAACAAATAAATGTAATATAATTATATCAAAAACTTTACACACGTGAGTTAGTTCAGTGTATTTTAACACTTGTTAATCTTATTAGTCTTGTTAAATATCTATGGGTGTATTTATAACTAACACACCACATTACACATCATTACCCTAGACACTTTACGTAGCCACAGTCATTAAGAAAAAAAAAAAAATTAAGTGTGAGGTCGTAGTGGTAGCAAGAAAGGCCTTCTGACAATTCTCAACTACATTTTATCTCAGGAGCCTTCACAGCTGGCCTCATACAATGTACATGTAGTAATAACACCATCATACAATACCATCAACACCACTACATAAATTGGGGTCTTGTCCAGGGATAATTAGCCAATATTAATATTAAGATCTCCTGGTGGGAGAAATAAAAGTAGGGAAATAAATTGTAAAATTTCCTTTAAAATTAAAAGTGTCCCTGCAGATAAAAGTTGGTGAATCTTCACAGCCAGTAATAATTAAGTAGTTAACTGGTTAGTTAGATTATAGTCATAAGAATTACTTAGTGTATTTACTGGTTAGAGATTTAGCTTGTATATTATTATATTGTCTGAAAAGTATGGCTGAGCTAGCAAAGTTCCGATCAGCTGCTGTGCTCACGGCGAAGGAGATGGGAATGGATGGTCAAATTTTAATTCAATACGTAACGGCTGAATGTGATAAATATATTGAACGGGAAGAAAGGAGGTTAGCTGAAGAGAAGAGGTTAGAGGCTGATAGAGACATTAAGAGGCTGCAGATTGAGGCAGAAGAAAAACGACAGCAAAGGGAGGCAGAAGATAAAAAGGCCGAAAGGGAGGCAGAAGATAAAAAGGCCGAAAGGGAGGCAGAGGAAAAAAAGGTTGACTGCCGAAAGGGAGGCTGAAGATAGAAGGTTGCAGAGGGAGCACGAATTACGACTAAGGGAGCTGGAATTACAAGGCCCGGCCCCTGAAAATGGTGCCAGCCCTTTTGCCTCAGATGCTACGCCCAGTATGGGAGCCTCAAACTCAGCTATGGGGTTTCATTTAGACCATTTTGTTGAGAAAGACGATGACATAGAGGGGTACCTGGGACGTTTTGAGTTATTAGCTACTACATATGGGTTAGAGAGAGAGAGGTGGAGTTTAAAGCTATCACAGGGATTGAGGGGTGCTTCTTATGAAGTATTTGCCAAAATGAACAGGGAAGACCAAGACAATTATGACATGTTAAAGCAGGCTTTGTTATTAAGGTACGAGAAGAATGGTGAATTTTATCATAAGAGATTTAGAAATGCCAAACTGTTGTCTGGGGAGACATACCACCAATTCTCTGCCAGACTAGAAACCTATTTGGAGAAATGGACGGCTCTGGGGAAGACCCAAGATCTTAAAGAAATGATCATGATTGAGCAATTGAGAGAGTCCATGGCTCCAGACATGAGAAAATTTCTCATGGAACAAGGTGCAGAGAAGTTGGGGGAAATTTTAAATGTTGCTGAGAGGTATCAGGCAGCTCAGGCAGAGGTAAGTGGTGCTAAGAAGAAGCACATAGACAATTTTAAAGCTCCACAGCAATTTAATAAATTTGATAATAGAGAGCAGGGAAATAAGGGTAGGACAAACTTTGAGCGGCAAAGAAATGACTATCGCGACAGAAACTCACAGTTCAATGACCAAAAGTTCAATGAAAGAAAACCGTTGAACCAAGGAAAAAGATGGTGCAAATGGTGCAAGAAGGATAACCATAACACCGAATTTTGTAGAAGGAAACCTTCAAACATTGCTGCAATGAAGTCGGGGACGCAAAGAGTAAAGGTTAATCCTAAGGGACAACAGGAACCTTATCACCCCCCAGTTTGTGAGGATGTTATTTGTAATGGGGTCACCATAAGGTGCCTTTATGATACAGGTTTGGATTATGATTCAGTTGTGAAGTCTAGCCTAGTGGACCCAAGTCAGTATACCACAGAAACAGTGGAAATACAAGGGGCGACTAAGGACATACCACTCATGACACTTCCCATCGCAAGGATAACGGTGAAAACTCGCTATGTGGAAGGAGAAATCAGAGCAGCAGTGATAGATGAACCAATCTACCCTCTGATATTGGGGTGTAGATACGTCTTCTTGGGGAATCCCGAGAAACCTGTGATCATGGCGACAGTGCAGACCAGGTCACAGAAGAAGGAGGAAGAAGGTGAACCTATAAATGCTCATCCAGAGGAGATGAGGAAGGCGCAGGCTGAGGATAGGACACTCAAGCCCTGTTTTAAAAAATTGCCCAAATGCCACACACCTCCGAGCAAGGGGGAATATTTCATGAAGAACAAACTCTTATACAGGAAGGCCGGAACTGGAACAAATGGTCACAACCAGCTGGTTCTTCCCATTGCATATAGAGAGAAAGTGATGGAACTCGGACATGCAATCCCCTTCAGTGGTCACATGGGGATCAGCGCCACAGGACAGCGTATAGCTTGTCATTACTTCTGGCCAGGGATAACGGAGGATATAAAAAGATATGTCAAATCCTGCCCAGAATGTCAAAGGGTAGCTCCAAAGCACTGGACTGCTCCTGCAACTCTAGGGGAAATGCCCATAGTGGGAACACCTTTTGAGAGGGTTGCAGTGGATATTGTAGGACCTCTCACTCGGACCAAGAGGAGGAACAGTTACATCCTTACTCTGGTGGACACTTGTTCTATGTGGGGAGAGGCGGTAGCCCTGCCATCAATTGATTCAAAACATGTAGCAGAGGCACTACTTACAATATTTACCCGATTAGGATTCCCGCATCAAATCTTGACGGATAATGGTTCTCAGTTCAAGGGGAAACTAACGGAAGAAGTTTTTAAGCTATTTCAAGCCAGGCACTTTCATTGTAGTCCGTACCATCCACAAGGGAACGGCCAGGTAGAGAGGTTCAACGGGACTCTCATTTCTATCCTGAGAAAGCTGGCACACGAAAAACCGGATCTGTGGGATCAATTCCTGCCCGCCGCATTGTTTGCGTACCGGGAGGTACCACATAGTTCAACCGGGATGGCTCCCGCAACTCTGCTATTTGGGAGGCCAATAAAAGGTCCATTAGAGGCGCTATTAAGGACCTGGACAGATGAGAAGGCGGAAGAGACTGTTACCTCATCGTATCAATACGTGAACGAACTGACCACTCGTTTGAAAGCTGGATGGAAACTGGCCAATGATAATTTGAAACAAGCCAGGAAGAAACATGCAGCATATTTTAATAGGAAGGCAAAGGACAGGGAACTGGCAGTCGGAGAGAAGGTGCTGCTTCTACTACCGGGAAGCCAGAATAAATTACAAATCGGTTGGCAAGGTCCATATACGGTTCTAGAGAAGGTGTCTAGAACAAACTATAAAATTGACAAAAAGGGGAAGGAAAAAGTTTATCATGTAAACCTGTTAAAGAAGTATCTGGACAGACCACTCCAGGAAAGCACCCCCTTATTGACCTTAGCTATTGCAACCCAGATGCAAAAGGAACCACTCACCTCACATGAATACCCATTACATCCTTGTGAAACCGCAGCACAGGTAAAAGTCAGTAAGCACCTGACTAAAAATCAGAGGGAGAGAGTTCAACAAGTTCTGGAGGAACATACAGATGTATTAACAGATAAACCAGGCCATACAAATTTGCTACAGTATGACATGAAACTGGTAGACTCAAACCCAATCTGTATGAGAGCCTATTCTATTCCGTTCGCGAAGGAGAAGGCATTAAAGGAAGAAATAGATTATTTATTGAAGGGGGGGATTATTTCGCACAGTGAATCATCTTTTAGTTCTAGTGTCGTTTTGTTGAGGAAACCGTCTGGGGAACACAGACTGTGCATAGATTACAGGAAACTGAATGCTGTCACAGAAGGACAAGTGGATCCATTACCAGACACAAAACAGTTATTTGCCAGACTGAACAAGGCAAAATACTTTTCAAAAGTGGATCTTAGTAAAGGCTATTACCAGATCCCAGTGAAGCCTGAAGTGAGACCTTATTTGGCTTTTAGCACTTCGGATGGACATTATGAATTCAATATGCTACCATTCGGACTGAAAAATGCTCCGAGTGTGTTTTCAAGGATGATGCGAAAATTGTTGGACCCCCTGAATAACCCATGTATCACGAATTTCATGGATGATATACTCGTCGCCACAGAGACATTTGAAGAACACATTGAAGCTCTGGAGATGTTGTTTGATAGACTTCGGGAGGCGAACTTAACTGCTAGGCCAACAAAATGTTGTATTGGATGCAAAGAGTTGGAATTCTTGGGGCACACTGTATATCAGGGTAATATGACCCCTGATCCTAAGAACTTGGAAAAACTGCAGAGAGCACCTAGGCCGCAAACCAAAAAGGACGTGCGATCATTCGTGTCGTTATGCGGATTTTATCAGAAATACATCAAAAATTTTA
The DNA here is from genome assembly GCA_024509875.1 of Oreohelix idahoensis. Taxonomy (NCBI): domain Eukaryota; kingdom Metazoa; phylum Mollusca; class Gastropoda; order Stylommatophora; family Oreohelicidae; genus Oreohelix; species Oreohelix idahoensis. The sequence continues at coordinate 55,287 of JAMPIV010004268.1, read as the reverse complement.
ACGCCATTTGTGCTCCTCTGACTGATCTGACTCGCAAGGGACTTCCAGATAAAATTATTTGGACTGCACAATGTGAACTAGCGTTCCAAGAGTTAAAAGAAAAACTCACTCACTAGCAAGCCTATTCTCAAACTGCCTGATTTGACACAGGACTTTGTCTTAAGAACCGATGCAAGTAATGTGGGACTCGGAGGGGCTTTGTTGCAAAGATCATCTTCACCTGATGGGGAACTGAAACCAGTCGCTTATGCAAGCCGTAAATTGAATAAGGCGGAACAAGGATACTCCACAAGCGAAAAAGAATGTTTAGCATTAATCTGGGCAATAAAGAAGTTTCAAATCTATCTATATGGTAGGACATTTGTGGTGGAGACGGATCATCAGCCTCTCGTGTTCTTGTCTCAGGCTAAGCATGAAAACGCAAGATTGCTGAGGTGGTCTTTATTGCTTCAACCTTATCAGTTCAGTATCCAATATATCCCAGGCAAATTGAATGTCGGTGCAGATTTCCTCAGTCGGCACCCCTGTGATCAAAATTAGAGTAGTGGCAGACGTGAGGAGTAATTTTACCTATGTGTATCGCTGGTTTTGGAACTTGCCATAGGCATGTTTTCAAGTGGGGAGATGTGTAGTGAAATTGACAGAGATACAACGGTAAAATACTCCAAAGATAACATTTAAGGATAAAAAACATAATGCGTAAGCTGCTGATGTACATGATCGCCTAGACCGCGGGTCATCATCCTCTATAAATTTTGCCTTGCTAGACAGGAGGGGAACGGAGGATCAAAAAGGAAAAAATATGACTGGAAAGATTGCGTAGCAAGGCTAAGGAGACGCAATGGGGGGGGATGGAGGAAAGTAAAAAATTCACGTCCCCCAAATTGACACGAGGTACGGAATTGGACGTTTTGCGATACCAAGCCTTGATTTGAATTGAGCGGCAGAACGCGGATGGTAGGAAAATTACAAAAATTTAAAAAGTAATTTTTCTTAATATTAATGTTAGGAATATAAAAATTAGCTGGCCGGATGGCCTATTCTGAGCAGTGAACTAATATGTTCTTAAATTTACAAATGGATAGATAATATTGAAGATAATGACAAAAGACAGTGTAGTTTACATCATCGACAGACTGCCTTGAATAAAAAGTGTCGTTATTTGCACACAAAAACACGACCTTGGGAACAGGTGTTCAAAGTTACTTATTATGGAGGAGAGGGTTTTTGAGCGGTAGCTGTGTCTAAATATAACTTTTTACGACAAAATTTTAAGGGGAGAGAAAGGTTGCTTCAAAAATCAAGCACATTTTTTTAAAAACACAAGTAGAGACGGACAGACTAACAGATAACCATCCATACTTGACTGAAGCATGACTGAAATGACTTTAGTGTAGAAATTTGAAATTTAAAGTACAACTAGGCAGTGATTGGCCACAGACAATCATATCATTAGCGCTCAGACGCGAAAGTGGGGTCATTCTTCAATAATTGTTCAGTGTTAGACACAGATTTTAAAGTGTGGTGTTTTCCCATATGAAAGACAGTGAATAAATTTAGGGACGCCATACTATAGCCAGCAGCTCAGCTGAGTTTTGCTAGCAATTCTGTGTTATGTATTCATAATCTGGTAAGATTGAAATTATTTCTTTATATATTTTGAATATTGTTTCATGTTCGAGTGATTTGATACTGCCATATCAAAATCTAGCCTTACAAACAAGTAGGGAGTTGCTCTAGACCCCCCGCCCAAGTCAGGGTCTAGGGACCAACCAGGTACATAAACTACAGCAAGGATTATGCAAGATATATCAAGCGTTGAAACAGATTACCTATCTTCTTTTAGGGCCGACAACTAATAAATATTTTTCAGAATCTATAGTCTGGGAGGATCTATCTGATGTAAACCCACCATGGTAACTGTGCTGTTTGGTCAGAGAGATCTGACCTGTCTGTATGATGTGGTTGTTGTGTCAGTGTGGTGTCCAGACGTGGGTATAGAATAGATTTTGACACATAGCCCATACTTTGATTGCAGAGCTGTGAGTTTCTATCGACAACAAAGCAGAGTCTATTCGGTGGGTGACTTTACTCGAGTGTATCTGTGCAGTTCTTGTGACAGAGACCACCATTATTGTCCGCCAGCACGGAGAGGTGGGACCGCAAGTTTTCAGCACCAGAGCTACAAAAAGATGAGTGAGCCTCTGGTCTGCTGGACATTCACCAACTATTGGTAGTGACTAATATCCCCATAAAAATTCCCACCATTTTCTGGACACGGTGTAGTCAATATAGACAGGTGTGATGAGACCACCCCAACAGCACAGACAATAAATATCCCCCCTAGTAGCTGACTACCAGAACATTTTAATAAAACTAACTATTCTAGTACTTAAATATGTACACTTTTGCATTTATTATGTAACATTCCATGCATAATTTTCATAATTTTTAAATCCTTCTTTTAAAACAAGTTCTGGTCAAAATAAAACTTGATCCAGAACAAATAAATGTAATATAATTATATCAAAAACTTTACACACGTGAGTTAGTTCAGTGTATTTTAACACTTGTTAATCTTATTAGTCTTGTTAAATATCTATGGGTGTATTTATAACTAACACACCACATTACACATCATTACCCTAGACACTTTACGTAGCCACAGTCATTAAGAAAAAAAAAAAAATTAAGTGTGAGGTCGTAGTGGTAGCAAGAAAGGCCTTCTGACAATTCTCAACTACATTTTATCTCAGGAGCCTTCACAGCTGGCCTCATACAATGTACATGTAGTAATAACACCATCATACAATACCATCAACACCACTACACATGGTTTGATTGGGTAGAGCTACGAATATACTCAATTCAGAGCGTCTGTTCATTGCCACATCTTGTAATAAACCTACTAAGAAACAGTACGTTGAGCACCAGTGTATATTTTTTATAAAATAAAGCCTGGGACATCGGCAGATCGGAGTTGTGCTATATTCATTGCCAGTCAACGAAACTGTTTATTATTATTTCCATGAATTGTGGTAAGCTTGAAATATTCAATATCTTTTAATGAAAATTGAATGTAAATTGATAATTTATGTCTGTATATATGTGTGGTTCAGTAGCGAACATGATGTAAAGCCTATAGTGCTCCAGCCTGAACAGAAGGTGTCGGAGGAAAGTAAAACTGCATGGAATGGCCAAACAGTACACTGACACCTAGATTATTAACTAGAAAGAAATAATGCTGGAATTGCAGAGGCGTAGTAACCATTAGGGAGGGAAATACTGGTATAAAGTATTTCAGATGAAGCTGACAGTTGGCCTAACGCTCTGAACTCAATGTTTGTGATGTATTGTGCTCAGTGTAGAAATGGAGTATAAATTAGTTCTGACGTAGAAGGTACAACCTTCTTGTTTCAGGGACCGTGGTCTTAAAGTTATTGAGCAGCACCTGGTCAGAGCTTTGCTGAAGCCAGAGGTGGACAGCATACTCCTTGGTCCATATAGCAACCAGTGGGGTGGCTCCAGAACTCATTACAGTAATCGAGCAGAGGAGTCTTTTACTGCAGTCATCACGCAAGATAAGAGAGTGTGGCCATGGAGCTCAACATTATGTACCCCCATCTTAAAATGATATTGTAAACTAAAATTAAGAGGGGAATTTAATTGTTTTAATACCAGGAACTGAGAACATCTCCAATACTAGTTCCAATTGAAACAAACTATTGAAGTCATGATGACAAATACCAACAGAGCTTGAACAAAACAAAACCAGTATTACCTCATATTACCACTACACAACTGACACACATAGGATACCATTAATAATATATGTCACTACACGAATAATATTAATAAATTCTGTACATATAACTTATAATTAAAATTGATTGTGATTCCTGGTTCCCTTTGTATTTGAATCAGGACACATATACATTCATGACAGCACTGAATACATATTGTTATTTGAAAAGTTATCAGTGACTCCTTTAAGATATCCTCTTAGAGTGTTATATGTATGTGAGTGTCACAGTGTTGTCAAGTGTGGTGGAATAAATTAAATTGTTTATCTGTCTGTTGTTGTTATGACTTACACTTCATCATACACATACCCTGACATATAACGTAGTCATCACACTATTCCAGAATAATTCTGACTGAGGTATACATATGTGGCAGTAAGTAAGGTTATCTATAATACACTACTCTTATTAGATATAGATACCTTCACAGCTGATCTCAGTCAGTACACTAAGTCCCCTATAAATATTTATAACATCCCACTTTACCACATATATTGGGGGCTCGTCCGGGATTTTGAATCTTTCCCTATTACAAATATTGGGGGTAATTCACTTCAGGGAATAATAAGAATTAAAAGGTATCCTTGGGTGAAAATAAATAAGGTTGAGCTCACAGTGCCTGTGTTGTCTTGAGTTAATTAGTCATAGATAAAATTGTTTAGTTAAATATTTTAGACATTTATCTGTTAGACAATGGCCGACCTGGCAAAATTTCGATCTGCTGCTGTACAGACTGCGAAAGAGTTAGGAATGGACGGGCAAATTATGATTTCTTATGTCACTGCTGAATGTGACAAATATATTGAACGGGAAGAAAGAAGATTAGAAAAAGAGGCCGAAAGAAAATTAGAATCTGAAAGATTGGCCGAAGATAAGAGAATAGAAGCTGAAAAAGAGATTAAGAGGTTGCAGATTGAGGCTGAGGCTAAGAGGTTGCAGATTGAGGCTGAGGCTAAGAAATTGGAGGCAGAAAGAGAAGACAAAAGATTGGCTGCAGAAAGGGAAGAGAAGAAATTAGCTGCAGAAGAAAGAAGATTGACTGCAGAGAGGGAAGCAGAAAAGGAGAAGAGATTACAAAGGGAACATGAGTTACGACTAAGGGAGTTTGAGTTTCAAGGCCATGCTCCTGAAAATGGTGCCAGTCCCTTTGCCTCTGATGCTACTGCTAGCCAGGGAGCCTCAACCTCAGCTATGAATTTTCATTTAGATCATTTTGTTGATAAAGACGATGATATAGAGAGCTATCTAAATAGGTATGAACTATTAGCTACCACATATGGGTTAGAGAGAGAAAGGTGGAGCTTAAAGTTATCTCAGGGACTTCGTGGGGCAGCTTATGAAGTTTTTGCAAAAATGAGCAGAAGTGATCAGGAAAATTATGACATGCTAAAGCAGGCTCTTTTGTTAAGATATGAAAAGAATGCAGAATTTTATAGGAAAAAATTTAGGAATGCTAAACTACTGTCAGGTGAAACCTATCACCAGTTCTCTGCACGAATAGAGACATACTTGGAGAAATGGACTTCTCTGGGGAAAACCCAAGATCTTAAGGAAATGGTCCTTATAGAGCAATTAAGAGAGTCCATGGCTCCAGACCTGAGAAAGTTTCTCATGGAACAAGGTGCAGAGAGGCTGGGTGAGTTGCTAAATGTTGCTGAAAGGTATCAAGCAGCTCAAGCAGAGGTAACAGGTAATAAAAAGAAACGAGTGGATAACTTTAGGGCACCACAGAACTTTAATAAATTTGATCCTAGGGATCAAAACAAAGGTAAGCACCAGTTTGATAGGCCACGGTATGAAAATAAAAATAAATTCCCACAATTCGATGAAAGGAAATATGATGAAAGAAAATCTTACAACCAAGGAAAAAGGTGGTGTAAGAATTGTCAGATGGACAATCATGACACTGACCGTTGCAGAAGGAAACCTGTGTATATGGCCACCCTTCAGGTCAGGTCGACCTCAAGACAGGAGGAGGATATTATGTTGGATACCACTCCAGAAGAGATGAGGAAGGCACAGGCTGGGGATAAAACACTCAAGCCTTGTTTCAGGAAATTGTCAACTTGTCGTACAACTCCAGGCAAGGGAGATTTTTACATGAAAAAACAAGTTGATGTATAGGAAGACTGGAGCTAGATCCAAAGGTCAGGGACAGCTGGTACTTCCTAAAAGATATAGGGCAGACTTAATAAGGAGCCTACATGTGAAACCAGATGGGGACCATGAGAAGATAGGTACCATCATTCAAAAGGTGGCTCACAATTATTATTGGCCCAAAGCAAGATGGGACATTGAGAATTTTGTAGAAAGGTGTAGCATAGCACATGAGGGAACACCCACAAGTGGGAACATTGATCAGGACCTGGACACGCCACGGGGCAAAATTAGGCCTGATAATAAAAAGAAAAATAGATTTGATAAAGTGGACCAAAGGGAATGGGAAGCCCCTTTTCACGGACAAGCTTCACTTAACTGTTTTACAATGGCCACTATGCGGAGAGTGCAAAAAGATGTCTTACCCCAGGATAAGCCGAAAATCCCTCAATCGGACTTAAACAAACTGGAGGAAGAGGATGTAGAGAGGAAATCTCTCATCAAGAATTTTAAGTGGGGAGAAAGCCCCAAAAGAAAAATTGGTAGCGGTCGTTTTATGCATGATAATTCTGGGAAGAAAAATCATCACTATAGAGCTTCGAGTGGAAGAGACCATACCGGTGCATGGACAAATAGGTCCACAAAATTAAAGGTCCATATGTAGCTTTGTTAAGAACGTGGACTGATGAAAAGGCAGAGGAAAACATTACATCTTCATACCAATATGTGAATGAGCTGACCACTCGTTTAAAAACTGGCTGGAAACTTGCCAATGAAAATTTGAAACAAGCCAGGAAGAAACATGCTGCCTATTATAACAGGAAGGCGAAAGACAGAGATTTGGCTGTGGGAGAGAAGGTACTGCTTCTTCTCCCCGGGAGTCAGAATAAGTTACAGATTGGATGGCAAGGTCCATATACAGTTTTAGAGAAGGTGTCTAGAACAAATTATAAGATAGATAAGAAGGGGAAAAAAAAATCTATCATGTGAATCTCCTGAAGAAATATTTGGAAAGAGAACATCAGGAAGAGACACACTTGTTGACCTTGTCCATCGCCATGGAGATGAAAAAGGAACCACTTTCATCATTTGAATATCCATTACACCCCTGTGAGACAGCAGCACAGGTGAAAATCAGTACACATTTAACAAAAACTCAGAAAGAGAGAGTGCAACAGGTTCTAAATAATCATGACACCCCTGTGAGACAGCAGCACAGGTGAAAATCAGTACACATTTAACAAAAACTCAGAAAGAGAGAGTGCAACAGGTTCTAAATAATCATGCAGAGGTGTTAACAGACCGACCAGGGCATACAAACCTATTGGAATATGATATGAAACTGATAGACCCCACACCTGTCTGTATGAAACCATATTCGATTCCGTTTGCTAAGGAGAAAGCTTTGAAGGAAGAGATAGACTATCTGTTGAAAGAAGGAATTATTTCACACAGTGAATCCTCATATAGTTCCGGTGTTGTACTCTTAAGGAAGCCCTCTGGAGAACATAGACTCTGTATAGATTACAGGAGACTGAATGCTATTACAGAAGGACAGGTGGATCCATTGCCGGATACAAATCAGCTGTTTGCCAGACTAAATAAAGCTAAATATTTCTCAAAAGTGGATCTGAGTAAAGGATACTATCAGATTCCAGTAAAGCCTGAGGTTAGACCATACCTAGCTTTTAGTACCTCAGAAGGACACTATGAGTTTAATAGATTGCCATTTGGATTGAAGAATGCGCCTAGTGTCTTCTCTAGAATGATGAGAAAATTATTGGACCCTCTGAATAATCCATGTATAACAAATTTCATGGATGATATCCTTATAGCAACAGAAACATTTGAGGAACACATTGACTCTCTGAATATGCTGTTTGATCGACTTAGGGAAGCAAATTTAACAGCCCGACCAACCAAATGTTGCGTTGGATGTAAAGAATTGGAATTTTTGGGACACACAGTTTATCAGGGAAACATGACCCCTGACCCAAAGAATTTAGAGAAACTAAAGAAAGCCCCGAGACCACAAACCAAGAAGGACGTGAGATCCTTTGTCTCATTATGTGGTTTCTACCAGAAGTATATCAAGAACTTTAATTCCATATGTGCACCGTTAACTGATTTGACACGTAAAGGACATCCAGATCGCATTACATGGACACCACAATGTAAAATGGCTTACCAAGAATTGAAGGAAAAGCTCACAAGTAAACCTATTTTGAAATTACCTGACTTAAGTCAAGAATTCATAGTAAGGACGGATGCCAGTAATATTGGGTTGGGTGCAACTCTACTACAGAAATCAGATGCATTGGATGGGGAATTAAGCCCAGTGGCATATGCTAGCAGAAAATTGAATAAAGCTGAAATCAACTATTCAACTAGCGAAAAAGAATGTATTGCAGTAATATGGGCAATAAAGAAATTCAATATTTATCTGTATGGGAAGGCATTTAAGTTGCAAACGGATCACAAACCTTTATCGTTTCTAGCCCAGGCTAGGCATGAGAACTCTAGGTTACTCCGATGGTCCTTGCTTTTGGCTCCCTATAATTTTAGCATTGAGTATATATCTGGAAAAACAAATTTGGGAGCGGATTTTTTAAGCCGCCATCCGTGTGATGAGAATCACCGTAAACCCCAGAAATAATAATAAATTTCTCTATGTGTATATAGAATAAAGGACTGACATATAATGTCTGTTTTAAGAGGGGAGATGTCGTGAATTATTCTAATCCCCATATATAAATTAAAACGTAAATGCAAAGCCTAACAAATAAATTTAATAAAAGGAAAGAAGAATGGTAAAGAACAGTGCTGTCACAATGACTGTACTCGAAATCCCCCTTGTTTTCTACTTCGTCTGCAAATTGTAACGCTTTCACGTTGATAGTAAAAGCCTACTGTATTATTACCCGCTTTCTTCAATGAAACGTGTACTGTATTTCTTGGAAAAACCTTGAGATACGCAAGCTGATCAATGACCTAAATTTAATATTTCATTCATTCCATTTTATACACGGCGTAACTAAAAGACAGATGGACTAAAGGATAGAGAGAAGGGAGAGGCAGAAAGCAGGGACACGTGCAACACTAAACACGCGTCGCGCGATACACAATTGCTGCCATCACGCGTGTAAGGCCACATGCACTAACTTTATTTCAAATCGACAGTGATAAAATTCACTACCCATACCAGAGTTAGGTTTTAAAATCATGAAAAACGCTTATTGGGAATTATGACATTATACCGGTTTACGTTTGAAAACATGACAGTACCCAGACACCACATGGGGATTGAAGTGAACAGGAGGTGGTAGAAAATGCACATTTTGAACGCAGCCACCTAGCTCCCTTAGATTGAGATATTTGGATTCCTTAGGGTTTGCTGACAAAGAATATGTAAAACGTTACGCAAATAGTCTAGGAATTACCAAGTTATGGCCAAAATAAAATAGTGGGGGTGCCTGACAGCATGAAATCATTTCTGCTCATAAAATTTTTTTTATAACGTGTTTGAAGAAACATTATGTTACGGAATAATGAACATCAAATGGCAAGACAAGATCCCGGATACCGCCGTTCTTGACAGAGCTGGTATCCCTAGTATTGATACTATTCTGATGCAGTCACAAATTCGCTGGGCAGGTCATGTAGTCCGCATGCCAGACCATCGACTGCCAAAGATACTCTTTTATGGTGAGATGCAGAAGGGTAAACGCTCCCATGGTGGCCAAAAGAAGCGCTTCAAAGACACGTTAAAGACGTCATTGAAAACCTTTGACATAAACCCAGACACATGGGAAGCTGCTGCGCAAGACCGAACTGCTTGGCGCACATCTCTTCGTAAAGGTGCAGCAGCATGCGAATCATCCAGAAGAGCAGCAGCAGAACAGCGGAGACAAGCTAGAAAGGACCGTGAAATAAAACCTTCACATGAAGCAAACATTCCCTGCCCACACTGTCCAAGATCTTTCCAGGCCCGCATCGGGCTCTTCAGTCACCTTCGTACCCATAGACTAACCTAACATATTCTTAAATAATTGGATGAACAGAGTGGTCTTCATCACCCGTGATGGACGAACAACCATGTTACGGAAATAGCCTACCATGTTAACTCCTATTTGATTGGAGCGCAACAAATGAAAGACTAAACACGATTGGTCGGACTATAAATACTATCTTGTGTTGTCAGAGGAAACGTGAGAAAGGGGTACTTTTTTGAAAAGATGTGTAGACATGGTTTGATTGGGTAGAGCTACGAATATACTCAATTCAGAGCGTCTGTTCATTGCCACATCTTGTAATAAACCTACTAAGAAACAGTACGTTGAGCACCAGTGTATATTTTTTATAAAATAAAGCCTGGGACATCGGCAGATCGGAGTTGTGCTATATTCATTGCCAGTCAACGAAACTGTTTATTATTATTTCCATGAATTGTGGTAAGCTTGAAATATTCAATATCTTTTAATGAAAATTGAATGTAAATTGATAATTTATGTCTGTATATATGTGTGGTTCAGTAGCGAACATGATGTAAAGCCTATAGTGCTCCAGCCTGAACAGAAGGTGTCGGAGGAAAGTAAAACTGCATGGAATGGCCAAACAGTACACTGACACCTAGATTATTAACTAGAAAGAAATAATGCTGGAATTGCAGAGGCGTAGTAACCATTAGGGAGGGAAATACTGGTATAAAGTATTTCAGATGAAGCTGACAGTTGGCCTAACGCTCTGAACTCAATGTTTGTGATGTATTGTGCTCAGTGTAGAAATGGAGTATAAATTAGTTCTGACGTAGAAGGTACAACCTTCTTGTTTCAGGGACCGTGGTCTTAAAGTTATTGAGCAGCACCTGGTCAGAGCTTTGCTGAAGCCAGAGGTGGACAGCGTACTCCTTGGTCCATATAGCAACCAGTGGGGTGGCTCCAGAACTCATTACAGTAATCGAGCAGAGGAGTCTTTTACTGCAGTCATCACGCAAGATAAGAGAGTGTGGCCATGGAGCTCAACATTATGTACCCCCATCTTAAAATGATATTGTAAACTAAAATTAAGAGGGGAATTTAATTGTTTTAATACCAGGAACTGAGAACATCTCCAATACTAGTTCCAATTGAAACAAACTATTGAAGTCATGATGACAAATACCAACAGAGCTTGAACAAAACAAAACCAGTATTACCTCATATTACCACTACACAACTGACACACATAGGATACCATTAATAATATATGTCACTACACGAATCATATTAATAAATTCTGTACATATAACTTATAATTAAAATTGATTGTGATTCCTGGTTCCCTTTGTATTTGAATCAGGACACATATACATTCATGACAGCACTGAATACATATTGTTATTTGAAAAGTTATCAGTGACTCCTTTAAGATATCCTCTTAGAGTGTTATATGTATGTGAGTGTCACAGTGTTGTCAAGTGTGGTGGAATAAATTAAATTGTTTATCTGTCTGTTGTTGTTATGACTTACACTTCATCATACACATACCCTAGACATATAACGTAGTCATCACACTATTCCAGAATAATTCTGACTGAGGTATACATATGTGGCAGTAAGTAAGGTTATCTATAATACACTACTCTTATTAGATATAGATACCTTCACAGCTGATCTCAGTCAGTACACTAAGTCCCCTATAAATATTTATAACATCCCACTTTACCACACTTTCTTCTTAACCAATAGAGCACCTTCCCCTTCCACAATTAAACAACTTCTAGAATATAAAGATGTTTACTCGTGCACTTTCTTTATGAATTAGGGAAAACACATTTTTTTCTTCTTCCGAAACAAAGACACGCTTACTGTAACCACTCATTCTACTCCCATCTACCACACTGTCTCTCTACTGCATCAGCAAATCTACTTCTACAACAAACTACCTAAACTCACCCATTCAGCAAAATACCTTCTACGATACCTTCTTGGGGGTCGGAGTGGCTAAGAGGTTAGGCGTCCGCTTTGAATTCTAGAGGTACCAGGTTCGATTCCCAGTAGAAGGCATATAATGTATTAATTTTTTTCAGTAGTCCTAATGATGTCATATTCTCACATGGTCTCACGGATAGTGAGATCGGATGCCTTGCCTTCTCGGATAAGGGCGAAAAAAATAGGAGGTCCCGTCTGCAAGTTGCGCACGTTAAAAATCCCACGGCAGTTGGAAATCGTAAAGAGTAGGCCATAAGGCCACTGCTTTGGCAAAATTTAAAAATTAGACACCTACCTACCAAAAATATTTATAGAATGTGCGATTCATATATCACTGTGCTGAGATCCTCCTTGTGTAATATGAGGGAGGAGATCAGAGCACTGATGGAGTTGTCCGTGTGCAACCAAAGCTTCTATGAGAACACACAGACCCTTAGTACAATCACTCACCAAAATATGGCGGGAAATAATTATGCCATGCTCATTCTGTTGCATGCCCTATTGGCGACACAAAATTCTCCTGTGGCCATTTCAATCATTTCCATTTGCTTCAGAAGTATAGAAATACGGAACAGTGGCTCGAAAGCATAGAAGCTTCATCTTTGATGATCAATGATGCTTCACTGACTTTATAAATAAATATATGATGTAGACACTTATTAGTACTTAACCCAAATGTATAACATAAATGGGGACAATTCCAGAAATGATGTCACCGAAAAGCAACACAGGCAGGAATATTTCTAAAAATTAAAAAAATATATAACATCCCGCACCAAAGGCGCGCGATTTAGTTCCCAGGCCGGAACGCGCCATGAACAGATTGCAAACTTTGGTGGTAAAAGATGGGACATAACGTTACCGATAAGGCAATTCTCAAATAAGGGAATTACTTGTTCTCAACTATCCTCGTGTAGTTCCCCGGTGGGTCTCTGATGAGACAAGGACAGAATAACACTACTGCTTTCTTAGACATGTCGTACAAGGTGACTAGATATAATGTTGTACATTAGGCTGGCAACCTCATCATGAAAAAACTAGTTACTACCGGAATGACAGCTGCGAGAGCCATGTGAATGCTTCAATGAAGGTTTCCTGCAAGTAGACTAGATACAGTGGTTAACTGACCATAACAAAGCATCATACTTATCAACTCTGTCATAATACCAAGTTGACTGATCATTCTAAAACAAAATTTAATTCAATTCTATTTTTTTTTTTAAACCAGCGGCACTTGGGCTTTCAGCCCTTCGGCCCAATGACATGTCATTATGAGGCTGTGGAGCCTGTGGACTTTCCGTCCAACCCGGTCAGGAGCTTCGCTCCTATCCATCCACAGAGGGTTTATCTCAGGAGCCGATGAGGTTATTCAGTCAAAATCCCGGTCGATGACACTGCTTCAAATACCCACGCCCGGACTTGAACCTTGAACACCTGATCGCCAGCGCAATGTGGTAACCATTACACCAGCGAAGCTCCCACAACAGTGATCTTTAAACAGTACACACAAAAAACAAGAAAAAAATGCACTCATATTTTCTTCACTTTAACCAGATGTTAGACAATGAATGATTAGACAGATGTTTGCATCCCCAAAGATATTTTCTATGGACAACTGGCAGATGGCAAAAGAAAAGGCAGACGATCGCAGCTGAGGTTGAGAGATGTATTTAAGACATGAAGACACTGGACATAAAAGCAGCAGCCTGGGAGGATGAAGCTGCCGATCACACCGCGTGGTGAAGCTCCCTATTGCACCACCTCAGATACATCCTCCGTTGTGAGCAAAAATGAAAATGATGATGATGATGATCTTCTCAACCAAAAATACAACAACAACAACAACAAATCTTCAACAACAACAAATCTTCAACAACAACAAATCTTCAACAACAACAAATCTTCAACAACAAACAAATCTTCAACAACAAACAGATTCATTTTACATTTCTCTACCAATAAAGCACAATCATCATCTGCATCAAAACATCTACAACAACAAAAAAGAAACCATAATTCACCCATACTACCTCTGAGCCGACAAAACACCTTCTACAAGAAAGACTAGACCACTATTGTAATCATTAGCTCTCTTTCCCAAACCAACAAAATACCATGCCCTACAACAACTTACTTACTTACTTACTTAGTCGTTCCCCTTCTACCGTGAAGTGTAGAGGTTTGGAAGAGAGAGCGCCAGACCATTCTATCAGCTGTCTTCTTCCTGGCCTGGTTCCATTCTAGTCCTCGGTCCTTCAAAGATTGTCTAATGTTGTCCTCCCAGCGAACTCTGGGTCGTCCTGGAGGTCTGGATCCCTGGCTCTTTGTTTCCCATGCTTGTCGTGGTAGCCGATCTTCTCCCATTCTGCAGACATGGCCAAACCATCTTAGTTGGGACTGTTCTATTTGGGTCTGCAGCGGATGGGATTTCAGGCCTTGACGTATCGTCTGGTTGCGGACCATGTCTCTTCTTGTTACTTCAACCACTTTCCTCAGATACCTCATTTCTGAGGTTTGGATCTGGCTTTTGTGGGTTGTAGTCATTGCCCACGACTCGCATCCATATGTCAAAACTGGGACATAGGTGGAGCGGTATACAGCCATCTTCGTTTTCTTACCAACCTCTTTCTTGCTGAGGAATCCACGATTTATGGCCTGAAAAAGTCTCCCAGCCGCTGCTTTTCGAGTGGCCAACTCTTCTTTGATGCCTCCCTTTCGGTCTATAATAGCTCCGAGATATTTAAAGTGGTCGACCTGCTCCAGGACCTGTTCTCCCAACTTAATCTGATGTTTTCTTTCTTCTCGTGATATCACCATGGATTTTGTTTTAGAGCTGCTTATGACCATCCCTCTCTTCTCCAGCTCTTCCTTCCAGACTTGCAGGTTGGATTGGAGATGTGCCTCTGATTTAGCAATCAGGGCAACATCATCAGCAAATGCCAGCTCCGAAATATAGACCTACAACAAAACGATCCTTATTACAATCACTCAATGAGTCCCTTTTCTACAGCCGAACACACTTCTATTAAAAACACCTAATAAAAAACACACACAATAAACATTATCCTAATTACTATATCTCCAAATTCATATTTTGATATCCTTGTCTGTCTCTCGAACTTTGTTTAACATGATATCAAGATATATGTATGCTTCCATATCTTGTAGGGATGTTTCTTCAAGTTCAACCTTGTTATCATTTCTTGCATTATTCTCATTATCTTTGCCTCAAAAAAGATAAAGCAAGAGGGGTTTTCATTGCATTTGGAAACATATGGAGATCAAGAGAAATCAAGTCCATCACAAAAATAAGAATCTTCAACTCAAATGTCAAGTCAGTTTTATTGTATGGGTCTGAAACATGGAGAACAGCATAAACAACATAAAAGCTCCATACTTTAATAAATGGGGTAGTAGAATTGAGGGATTAAAATGGTGTGACAAGATCACTAATGTGGAACTGATGACAAGAACTAGATACATGCCAGTGGAACCAGAGATGAGAAGAAGACGCTGGCGATGGTAGTGTGACAATTCGGTTCGTTTGCTTTTTCGTTATTTCCTTTCATCGCCTTCATTATTTATTATTTCGACATATTTAACGCACATAAATTCGTGCCTATCCTCATTGTTCACATTTCACGCTACGACGCATGACAGGCCAGACAATAGCCCTTCCCTGAGAAATTAATTGTATAACTAAACGTGTTAATACCACACTGACTCCAGGTAAATGCGAGCATGAAGTGTTTGTTCAAAATTGCATAATCACTTCCGACTCGGCAGCAGAATGGACTGGCAATACGGGTTTAATTGTATAGACCACGATTTGTCTAGACAGGCAGTCGGTCTGCGACACGTCATGTGATACAAGAGATCGGCAGAGTCTGATAAACTCAATAATCAGACTTCCGAATTAATTGGGATAGGTGATTATAGATAATCGCAATATTGGAAGACATTTTGAAGAGTGAGCAGGAAGTGTGATGTAAGTAAACTTTGACAACATTTTAAGGATATCACAACTCCAGATATGGATGATGACTGTTTGAATTTTTTTTAAAGCAAGAGTCGTGGGAAATATTACATGAGGAAAAGTTGTCATAACATGAACTTTTGAATGTATTGGCTGGCATTTGAGGCGCGAATTTACATACAATCGCTATGATTGGGAGTTGGTCGAAAATGCCAGGTGGAAGCGTGGGCCGGGAACCTATGATATAAAGCAGAAAAAGTTTGACATACGGCAATGCATTCCGGAAATCGTCAACGCAGACAGGTCGGACCTTGCCACAGAAAAAAATAAAGGTTGGATTCTGAATTTATAGGAACGGACAAGACGTATTAAGAGCATCTCCATCAGTAGAAAACTCGCCAATATTAGTACGGAACTTGGAATTCTACAGGACCACTCACAGAGGGATTCTGAAATAGAAATAATACCCCAGATGTGTGTTCGATGCATCTGTGTTAAGTTGCCAAGACTATTCTGAGGTAGAAGCATCATTATCTTTCTATCTACAACTCTGCCGAGAGTAATCTTGTGCGAAGGTAGACACCTTTGAAGACCCACATTAGATAATCTAGGTTTTGACCACTGTTGGGCCACTACTGCAGAGGAAACTTGTGGATAGCATTACAAAGCAGTCCTTGTTCTGGAACCCCCAGGGAAACAGAGGCAGAGGTAGATCAAGAAACACACGGAGAAGAGAACTGGAGACAGAAGTGAAAATGATGAGGAAAACGTAGAAAGAGCTTGAGCTGATGACACGTGACAGGAGGACTTGTGTCGGTTGAAGGCCTATGCTCCTTGGCGAGCTAAAAGGCACTAATTGATTGATATCCCCCTATAAACAAAACATGACAACAATAAGCCCTTATTTAAAGCATTCATATCATTTCTTACAAAAACATACGCAACAAAGCGTCTACGACAAATGGGCCATTATTACAATCAATCCCCTCCCCCCATATTCTCTCCACAACAAAACACCTAATACAACACAAAGACCATTATTATAATCGCTAAGCCGCAGCTTCCTTTAAGCCAGTGGTTCTCAAACATTTTTTTAACGACCTATATTTCACAGCTGTCGACCCTGTAAAATTTTAAGTACGAAAAAAAAAACAAGGACTGGAAACCTGGGAGGGGAAAATATGAGGGGGGGGGGGGGGGGCTGAGAGGGGAAGAAAACTCGATAAATATTTCGGGAAGGGAGAGAGAGCTAAAGGGCACTGATTGATTGATATCCCCCTATAAACAAAACATGACAACACACATAACTTTAAAAAATATATGAAATGATTAAAAATACGAAACAACAACAATAACAAATTACAGCAAAAGAAAGAGTGACAGAAACCAACTCTAGAAATATGACTTGAGCAGAAAGGGATGCCTCAGATAAAAGAATGCCGGAGAAAATGTCACATCTAGAACCCGGGAAGACAAGCCTCTAAAACAAATACAGGAGCACGGTAAGAGAGATCACGTTAGACGACAGATCGCCGCAGCTATAATATATGGCCACTGTTTAAACTAACTCTCAACCGTCAGAGAACCTAACGACGAACGTCACAATTTGCTCGCATTTCACAATCAGCGCCTCCATTAACTACTCGTACATCAGTTTTGAATACCGACCCAGGGACCTAAGACGCATCAAAAGTGAGGAATGCAGTAAGCGACCCATAGCTTGACTGCTCGCGTCAGGGTCAGCGAACCAGAGCTCACCAAGACCCTATTCCACCTCCAAGTGGTGGTCCTGGAAACAGGCTGCATCACTGTAGTCTGGCTGAGAGAGTAGGGATCGAAGAGGGAAGGCTAACCCGGTCCCAAAAATTCTATGCCGAAAACGGATGTGTCGGGCCGAAAGGCGCAGATATCGCAGCTTTGCTGTAAACGGCAACACAACGTAACAAACATCCTCTTTAGGACGAACGCAGAAGAAAAAGAAGAAGAAGAATACCAACCCTGAGGATGACTATTCCCCCGTCCTGCTTCCAACAAGAAAGGGGTCAATGCCAGTTAAATTCTAATGCATTCTAGCAAAGAAATGTGTCCCACATGTAAGATGCTAGGATTTTCGAGGGCTGTTAACATTTGAGGAGTTTAACTATCAAATAAACTCTTAAGTGTTGAGTGTAGTAGATCCGATTATTTCCAACCAATTAACCGCGATGGAATGTGGATGTTTTCACGGCTTAAACCAATCTTAGGGGTTAAGTGCAGAATTCGTGATCTACAAATAATTAACCCTCAAGGCGAGCGAAAGTCCTTATTTGCTAAATCACTCTTTAAAGTTAAGTGTAGATATGCTGCGTTACAACCAATTATGAAGGAAAATAGCATCGTCGTAGGATTTTAATGCAAAGCTTAAGGAGTTAACAACATGCGAAAGTAGAAATAATGACAGGACTTTGTGTTACGAATCTCTCAGCCATGCAGGAATACAGTCAAAGTGGGTACTGTGACTATTAAATGACATTAAAGAATGTAGTCAAAGTAACGAGGTAGTGTAGATGGTATACTATATCCCACATTGCAATGTTTCTCAAACTTGCATTAATCGAGTACCCCTTAAGAGAGTGTAGTCTTACCGCCGGACCCTTCTCATATATTAATTAATTGTACTCTGTAGTTTAATTTTTTTTTAAAGTATGATATGGTAAAATAAAACATTCTGCCGCGTATATTTTGAATCCTTTTCCCGTAAGCTCCGGGTACGTGCACCTTCGGGGTATGCGCACCACAATTTAAGAAACACTGCCGTTCATAAACGTGGTCAAGGTATTTTAAAATGTGATATACGCCATGAACGAGCATGGTCAAGGTAAACTGCACTGAATCAGTCTAAAGAAGACATAAGTCATGACACTCAATGTAGGTAATCCTGATCCCATAACAATAAGGAACCACAAGCTGGAACATACAGACACATTTACATACCTAGGATGCATAGTAACACGAGACGGCGGCACAAGCAAAGACATCAACAACAGAATGAATAAAGTGAGAACAGCCTTTGCTTGTCTCAACATCTGGAAGTGCTCTCATTACAGCACAAATACCGAATTAAGATTATATGAGAGCTGTGTACTTTCTGTGCTACTCTATGGCGCGGAATGCTGGAGAGTAACAGAGAAGGAAATGTCAAAATTGTCCTTTTTCCACACAATCTGCCTAAGGAAAATTCTCCGAATCTGTTGGCCGAATACCATCACCAACCAAGAACTGCTTATGGGGGTTACTCGGAGTAACTAAGAGGACATGTACACCATCATAGCTGGCAGATGCTGGAGTCGGGTTGGCCACGTCCTCAGAAGATACCCCGATGCCATCACAAGAACAGCTATGCCATGTACCCCTGGAAGGAAAGGGAAAGAGTCCGACCAAGCATAACTTAGCGGAGAGCTGTGGGGGCTGTGATGCAAAGAATGAACCAGAGCTGGGGCACTGCACGTAGGATGGCCGCCGACCGAGCAAAGTGGAAGCAGTTTGTTGCTGCTCTACAAGACAACATGCGTGATGGCCAATGACTGCTTTGACAGTTGGTGGCTAAGGATCAAAGAGGAAGACGAAGTTGCATTGAAACATGGAGAACACCACCAAAAAACAACAACCTAAAAACTAAAGACTTTCATAAATGGGTGCTTGCTGGAGAATACAAGGACTGTGGTTGTATGACAAGATCACTCATGTGGAACTGATAACAAGAAGCATACATGTGCCAGTGGAACAAGAGATGAGAAGAAGACGCTGGCGATGAATAGGACACGCACTGAATAAACCTGTTGTTAAGATTACAAGACTATCCTTGTTCTGGAATCCCCAGGGTTAAAGAAGCAAAGGGAGACAGAAAACACAAGGAGAAGAGAACTGGAGAGAGAAATGAAAATGATGAGGATGACATAGAAAGACGCACGGAACAGGAAGACTTGGCGTTCGTTTGTTGAAGACCTATGCTCCTTGGGGAGTACAGGTTTGACGATGATGATGTTGTTGTATTAAGGATATTATAGACCGTACAGGAATATGGTCATGGTATGTAGTATTGTGGCCATTTTAAGCTATAAAGGAATGTGTAAACGTTTGTAATATCGGAGGTAGAGTCAGCAGGCCTTGGGACATGCGCAGTTGTTTTGATTCAACAGCAAAACCTTGATTATAAAATAAGCGGCCCACAGATGTTAATGTATGAACCCTCCAACGAGCGCATAGCCAAAGTGTGTTAATATACTGATAAGTCACGCGTGAATCCACAAACTGACTAATCAAAAGCTGTGATTAGTGCAGCAGCTGGAGCATGACGATACCAATATTTTGTTGCTGAACATTTGTTTGTTTGTAGCAATCCCCGGGGTTTTTTAGAGTTTTCAATATTTTACTCTTTTTAAAAAACATAAAAAAGCTGCCTTTAGTTCCAGGTCTTTCTTGAAAACATAGAGGGCTTCGCCAACTCAGCAGGCCACAACAAAGGTATCGCGTACCAGACTTACTAAGTGGCAGGATGGCGTAATGCTACAAGTTAGAGGAATCTCTACACTAAAGGGGTTCTAGAGAAGGATCATTGCCTTGCTATCCGAGCTCGGGGAAGTCACCGTGGGCACCACGCGCAGCCCGGCGCGGCAGCTTTCACCAACAGTACGAATACTGTACCGAAAAGACAAAGGATCAACCAGACAACCGCACGGACACAGACCGGAAACCACTACCACGTTGATTTAGCTGGGAGGGCCCATTACAGGGATCACCACCAAATTACATCTCTGAACGAAAACGTGACACTTCTGTGACAAAGAAACTTGACTGACTGAACAGATGGGCCTGGGGGAACACCGGGAGAGATGTTTCCAGACATATGGCCGGTCCTGATTCTAATGACAATATCAGCCATCTTACAAGGAGGGATTACAGCACCATTTGTCGGCTCCGAACAAAACATATACCACTCAACCATCACGTGTACTTGCTCCTACGAAACTGTTGGCCATCATCTTGAGTGCCCAGCACTCAATGCTAAAAAGGGGGTAAAGGTAGCCCCAAAGCACACACTGCCGAAGTGGAGTGAAGTGTTACAGACTTTACTATACCAGGCCTAGAGACTTCACTATACTAGATCAAGCTTGGAGGTGTGGTGACCAGTTGCCTTCCTCGCTGTCTATAATAACTTGCGAACACATGCAGATACCAGTATATGGCACTAGGCCGAAGGGCGAGAGCTGAAACACTGATGAAAACAACAACTGTATTTTTATCTCTCTGACCGCTGGTAGCTAGATGTTGCCATCGCACCAGCGTCTGCCACACGTCTGTATACACCAATTAGAGATGTTTGCTCGAGAAGTAATGTGTAATGTCTGCGGGGCTGTTAAATATGAATGTGGTTTCCGATAGTTGCGAGCGAACTAACAATATTCCATAAATATCAATATATTCCTAGCTTCCCTTTCCTCCTTATCATAGAATTTGCTCCACTGTTTGCATAAAACAAACCAGTCCTACGTGCTCTGAAATTGTTTCCCCGCGCAAAAAGTATGGACCAGGGCACACAACCCGACCACACTATTTCCACATAGAATATCGCCTCTTAGACCAGGGGTTCTCAATTTTTGTAGTTGTTGCTCATGGCCCCATTCTGTGCCTCATTTATTTCTGTGGTCCCCTTCAAAGTCGCTGTTAGCTGGGGGAAAAAGTGCTTTACTGTGGCCCCCTAGAAATATGACATGGCCTCCCTGACAGCCCACGTTGAGAACATCTGTCTTAGACAACCGCAGCCCTCCCCTCACAATAAAGGTAATGGTTAACCCAATAGCAGACAGCGGCATCCGTCTTTAGAGCTCTTTTGACCACGAGTCAGAAGCCCGACACTCAACTTAAGAGGGAGCGGCAAAAGGTTCCCGAGTCTTTGACACCAGGGGAAGCTCTTGCCTTTCGTGTGTCGGCGGGTAGAGCTAATTACGCCATATATTAGCGGTTTGTTTCTTTTTTTTTTTGCACGAAAACACGGGAAACTGTTCCTGGAGTTCCGTCATGTTACGTGGCAGCCCGGCGAAGGAGGGATTTGGCGACTTGTCCGAGACACCTGCGTTATTTAGATGACGGTCACGTAGACTTCTCTGTGCTTTGATGCCAGGGAAATTCTGGGACTCTATGCGTAACAACCTTCACCATGTTACGCCTAAGTCTTTTGTAGCGAGTCGCCAGGAAGAATTCTCTGGCCAATTATTACGATTGTTTTCGGCATCTCTGCGCAGATGCCAATGCACGTGTTAGCCCACACTTGATCATCTGTGCCCTATTCTTATTATATATACAGTCTACTTCTGTCTCTAAATTGCTTCAGTCCTAAAATTCTTGTTGTGAGTGGTAGAGACCACTGTGCAGTTTGCCAACTAATTCGTGAAAACCACGCGTGACAGCACTATAGTTTCATTCATCTGTTTGTCAAAAGTCACATACTCACAAGTTAATTCGTCCATATATCAAGTTCAACTTACACAAAAGATTACAGCCTGAAACAAGTTACGTTACTCAATGCGTCAGTGCAGGAAGTGGATTCTACTCAAATGTGTATTCCTTCAATAAAGGTCGATTACACGAAACATACTTGTACCAGAAGATCATCGGGGAAAGAGCTCAAGTCAAGCCAGTGCTTTCTTCAAGATCAGACAACAGTCATTGTCCAGAGATAAATGCCAACACTTTATCTACACGAGAAAGATTTCCTAGCGCTGATGGACTATACACCGTACAAGTTTCTCACTACTACGCGTACGATATTCACATTAATAAGTACTCGTCTTTGAGATAACCCACGCTGTGAAAAAGACTTCTACATTAGCTAGTTGCCTTGGTGTATGTACTATCAAAGACCAGCGTTTCTTCTCATCTTTTCTTTTACTTACCCCTGTCTGGTTCTTGTCAATGGTTCTTGTTCTGGAGATCTTGTCATAACATTTCAATTCTTGTTCTTTACGCAAGCACCAATGAATGAACGTCTGTAACGTCTTGGTTGTTGTTTTGTTGCTGTCCATGTTTCAGAGCCATACAATAGGACTAAATTTATAGTTTATATGATGATTCTGATTTCTGTGTCGGACTTTATTAATTTTGATGTCCGTATATTTTCCAAAGCGAGGACAACTCCTCTTGCCTACTGTATTCTTATTTCGATATCACTGCATGTTCCTTTAACCTTATCTATATTACTTCTAAGATATATGCATAAATCTAAATATTGTAGTTGTAGCGAGATTTGTTAACACTTGCTTGGTTGTAGCGCGACACACGCCCACGCGACACCCACACACACAGTGCAAGGTCGGCTCGGCGGGTCTTTCTTTGAAGTTTAAGGACGGGAAATGTGAATTACGTTTAGCTGGAACGGTATTGCAAGAATGAGGAAATAAGCTATATAGGAATTATGGCGGACTTTAAAAGTATGCATTTACTGAAAATTAAATTATTAACTACCGGAGAACGCCCGGTTGGAATAATATTAAATAAATATAACTCAACAAAGGAGATAGACTAGGAATTATATCCAAAAGGATATTATCCAAATATAAATAGTTTTAAAGATAATTAATATTTTTCACCTTCATCACATCGGATAAAAGTTAGCTAATAATCTTTAAAAATTTATTACACTAACAAGCCTCAACGGATTTGGATAAAACTTATATGGAATGAAAGCCTCATATGGGGAAAAGGGAATGATACATAGGAAGGACGGAAGAATATAAGTGTGTAGTGAACAGAAGAGAAAAACAAGTACAGGAAAAACACAGATTGCTTCAAATCGCCTCAAATCAGATGAAACTAAAATCTTTTGGGGAATTTAGAGGTGCTTTCTCGTACGGGCGAGAGACTGAAATATAAGGACAGAGGGGCGCGTTGAAAATCACACACACCAAATCCAGAAGCCAGAGTGAGAAACTGGAAGACAGCATCGGCAAGAAAAGTTCTATTTTCACGCTGCATGCAGGGCAGATTAAATTAAGCCAATACAGTCTCACCGTGAGCTTATAAATCCTAAGAGGGTATGTAAGTTTATTAAAAATATATGTATTACTAATATCATTTTATTTCAGATTTTATTTCTGATTGATTGTAGCAGATATAATAAAAAAGGGAATGACGCTAACCAGAGATAACCTTCACCGGCATTGTCAGGAAGCATAACCATTAATTGGTTAACCACATATATCATGGCTAGTTCTTGCCTGGAAGCTTACGACATACCAGCAAGTACATAAGTGACTTGACATCCATAAGTGGAAGGCAAAGGTTACATCGTACCCATGTATCATAACATGTGATTTATTCATGTATATTGTTAATTCTGCACAGTATACATTATCTTATCATGCTATCTCTGTAACATACTACCATGATTCATTCATTTATATACAAACACTGAAGACATGGTCGCATCATAAACAGCAGTGGGTGGTGAGATTGTTGGAACAAAATGGCTACCTATTACCTTTTGTTCCAGGTTTTTATGATCAATGTTTATGATCATTCCTGATCGAGAAACTAAAGACTTGTAGAAGTTGATCCAGCTCACTGAAGCCTAGAGGTCAACCACTCTTCAACACCTTAGTCCCCCGTAGTTATAGGGCGGGCTGAAGGAAAGTCTTCCGTACTCCAGTGTGTCGGAGGAACCTCGAGCAGACGTGGCTAATACCATAAGTTGAGTTTATGTGTATCCATCCAACAAATCCTGTGAGCAGTTTCTAAAACGACTGTCTAATGATGACAACTAGATGGCAAGAGATAATGTGACAATCCTTTTGTTGTAAATTCGGTGGAAGATAAATCCAAGACTTTTTCTATTAGTTATTTTAATTTATAACTGTAAATAATCATACATTTTACCATCTTACAACAACCATTTCTCATTACAAGAATATATAGATGTACATAATAAATTGGATAATTGTACTCATTTGACTTGTTAAATTTTTAACTGTTAAAATTTTGAGTTACCTTTTCAAATTTAATTATATTATCACATAGGGTTACGATAGCGAAAGTAGCCTAATCTATTGTCCAGCTCAGAGTATTCACAGCTGTAACTCACTTGTGATACCAGTGTACTTCTCGGGCGCTGGAACTTCATACTTTCTGGAGAGAGATTCTACTTTTGCTCTACCACTATCATCATAATAGGAAAACCTTTCGCTACATTGGGGGCTCTTTCGCGGGATATTATTTTGTATCCTGAGCCACTATCTATGTATTC
Organism: Oreohelix idahoensis; assembly: GCA_024509875.1. Classification (NCBI taxonomy): domain Eukaryota; kingdom Metazoa; phylum Mollusca; class Gastropoda; order Stylommatophora; family Oreohelicidae; genus Oreohelix; species Oreohelix idahoensis. The sequence goes on along the minus strand of JAMPIV010004268.1, from coordinate 30,165 downwards.
TTCTATCTTGAGCCACAAATAAGTTTGTAAAAATAAATTGTTTTGGAAAAATTCTAAAACTTAGAAATTTTTTCGTAATAGTAGTACCATTGAGTACGAAGTAAATAGGAAACGCTCACAAGGTTTTAAGGATTTGTCTTGTTCAAAGTAATTAATTGATTTTAATTAAGTTAGTTGGTTAGTGAAGATAAAATTATATACCCTCTGGTAAGTAAGCATCATGGCTGAATTGGTGAAGTTTAGAGCTGCGATTATGCAGGAAGGAAAAGACTTGGGTATGACAGGAGATGCTCTAATTCGGCATATCACAACTGAAGTGGATAAATATTTAGATAGAGAGACTAAAAGAATGGAAGCTGAAGCTGAAAGAGAGACTAAAAGAATGGAAGTTGAGGCTGAAGCCAAAAGAATGGAAGCAGAGAGAGAAGCCAAAAGAATGGAAGCAGATGATAAGAAATTAGAGGCAGAAAGAGAAGTCAAAAGACTGGAAAGAGAAGAAAAGAGACAAATGTTGGAAGCTGAGGCTGAAGAAAGAAGGTTACAAAGAGCTCATGAGTTAAGTTTAAAGGAACTTGAACTCCAGGGAGCAGCTAGCAATCATGGTGCTAGCTCACCTCACTCTGAGAGTAGCTCTAACCAGAGCACGGCAAATGGAGCCATGAGTTTCCACCTGGATCCATTTATTGAGAAGGAGGACGCCACTGAGTCGTACCTGGATAGATATGAGAGACTGGCCTCTACCTATGGATTGGAAAAGGAAAAATGGAGCCTTAAGCTATCTCAGGGGTTGAGGGGAGTTTCATACGATGTTTATTTAAAACTCTCAAAAGAAGACCAGGAAGATTATGAAATCTTAAAACAAGCTTTACTGGTCAGGTACGAAAAGAATTCTGAATCTTATAGAAAGAGATTCCGAACTGCTAAGCTACTTCCAGGAGAAAACTATCACCAGTTTTCTGCCAGATTGGAAACTTATCTGACAAAATGGATTAGCTTAGGAAAATGTCAAGATATAAAAGAAATGGTCATGATGGAACAACTGAGAGAATCCATGCCTCAAGAAATGAGAAAATTTCTTATGGAGCAAGGAGGAGAGAGATTGGAAGATATTTTAACCATGGCTGAAAGATATCAAGCAGCTCAGTCAGAAGTGTCAGGAAATAAGAAGAAGCAGGGTGAGAACTTCAAATCTTCACAAAACTTTACCAACTATGAACACAGGGACAATTCCAACAAGAACAAACACAGAACTGATTATAAAGACAAAAACCCTCTAGGATCAGATAATAGACCTTCAAGAAAGGATGGACAGTGGTGTAAATCTTGCCAAATGAGTAACCACAACACTGCAGAATGCAGATGGAAAAACCCTCCTTATCACGCTGCATATCTTACAACAGGGAACAAGAGAAGGAAGGAACTGGCAGTTAGTCAGAATGACCTCCATCATCCCCCTGTCTGTGAGGAAGTGATATGTAATGGCACCAAAATTCAGTGCTTATATGATTCAGGATTGGAATTCGACTCAGTCGTGAGTGCAACCCTAGTGCACCCTGATCAACTTACCACAGAAACAGTGGACATACAAGAGGCAATGCAGGGAACCGTCACCATGACACTTCCCATAGCAAGGATCAACGTGAGAACTCGCTATGTGGAAGGAATGATAAGAGCAGCAGTGAGTGATGATCCTATATACCCGCTGGTAATAGGAAGTAAATATGTCTTTTTGGGTGACCCAATAAAACCTGTTGTCATGGCAGCAAACCATACCAGGTCGAGCACCAAAAAGGAGGAGGGAAATCCAATAAACATTCATCCTATAAAGATGAAAAAGGCTCAAACAGCTGACAGTACATTGAAGCCTTGTTTTGGCAAATTGCCAAAGGCCCATAACCCTCCAGAGAAAGGAGACTTCTACATGGAAAATGGCCTACTCTACAGACAAGCTGGAAAAGTACCTAAAGGGCATGGACAGCTGGTAGTGCCAAAATTCTACAGGGAGGAAATTATGGAGCAAGAGCATGCTACATCAGGCAGTGGTCACAGAGGAAAAGGGGCCACTGGTCAAAAGATAGCATTGCGATATTACTGGCCAAGAATAATTGAAGACATAAGTTGGTATATGAAATCCTGTTCAGAATGTAACCAGGTAAACTCATTCAGAAGTGTAGACCAGTTACAGGACCTAGGGAAGCATGGTTGCGGACGTAGGCCCACTAAGAAAACTCACAAGAGAAAGCAGGTAGATGCGGTGATAAGGAGAAAACAAAATCACAAGTCTACTGTTACACCAGTAACCATGGCAACTCTCCATATTGTACAGAGAGGGTACGTAAGACATCCCACCCTGACTAGATATTTGTCGGAGCACCATGGCCTGGATCATCTGGAACCATTTGTTAGTCAGCAACGAGTATTAAAAAAGCTGCGGAAACAAACCAGAACCATAGGAGGTAGGAACCAGGGCTGTACCAGAGAATTGATGGAGACAGGCCCCACTTCGGTATACTGCCCCTTACAATAGAAATAGGTGTGGGTCCGGCAACGTGGTTGTTTCGCCGTCCCCATACACGGTCCACTGGAAGCATTGTTGCGGACATGGACTGAATAATAGCAAGCATAGGCACTCAAGGATGAGATTGACTATCTCTTAAAAGAGAAAATTATTTCAAAGTCTGAATCTCCCTACAGCTCAAGTGTGGTGCTATTAAGGAAGCCTAGTGGTGAACACAGGTTATGCATTGATTATAGGAAACTAAATGCTATCACTGAATCTCAGGTAGACCCATTACCTGACACCAATCAGTTGTTTGCTACATTGAGTAAAGCTCGGTATTTTTCAAAAGTAGATCTAAGCAAGGGATACTACCAAATACCAGTAAAACCAGAAGTTAGGAAACTGTTAGCCTTTAGTACACCGGATGGACATTACGAGTTCAATGTACTCCCATTTGGTTTAAAGAATGCTCCAAGTATCTTCACCAGAATGATGAGGAAATTGTTGGAACCATTACAAAATCCTCATATCACCAACTTCATGGATGATATTCTGATTGCTACCACTACATTCGAGGAACACGTAGTAGCAATCTCCATGTTGTTAAATAGACTAAGAGAAACAGGATTGACAGCACGTCCCACTAAGTGTCATATTGGATGTGAGACATTGGTATTTTTAGGTCACACTATCTCTACAGGGCAAATGTCTCCGGACCCAAAGAATGTAGAGAAAATGAGAAAAGCACCAAGACCACAAACTAAGAAGGATGTAAGATCCTTTGTGTCACTGTGCGGGTTTTATCAGAAATATATACCCCATTTTAACTCATTATGCGCGCCATTAACCGACTTAACCAAAAAAGGTCAGCCGGATAAAATACAATGGACTGTGGAGTGTGAACAGGCTTATATAGAGTTGAAAAATAAGCTGACAAATAAACCTATCCTTGCCCTTCCCGATCTCACACAAGAATTCGTACTAAGAACGGATGCTAGCAATGTAGGCATCGGAGCAACATTACTACAGCGGGCAGACACACCGCCACATATACTATTACCAGTAGCTTTTGCCAGTAGAAAGTTAAATACAGCTGAAAGAAATTATTCTACCGTTGAACGTGAATGCCTCGCTTTGGTCTGGTCGATCAACAAATTCGCCCCATTTCTTTACGGGAAACACTTCATTGTGGAAAGTGATCACCAGCCTTTGATGTTTTTAGCAGTGTCTAAAAAATTAAATTCACGACTTTTAAGGTGGAGTTTACTGTTATCTCCATATTCGTTCAATGTGAGATACATTCCAGGACGGGACAATCTTGGACCCGATTTTTTAAGTAGGCATCCTATCAAAGGAGATATACAGAAACAGAAAATTAAGGAGGAACTGCAGCATGTGTTACCAAAAAGTAAACCGTGCAGGCACTGTTTTAAAGAAGAGGGCTCTGTAGCGATTTAACACTTGCTTGGTTGTAGCGCGACACACGCCCACGCGACACCCACACACACAGTGCAAGGTCGGCTCGGCGGGTCTTTCTTTGAAGTTTAAGGACGGGAAATGTGAATTACGTTTAGCTGGAACGGTATTGCAAGAATGAGGAAATAAGCTATATAGGAATTATGGCGGACTTTAAAAGTATGCATTTACTGAAAATTAAATTATTAACTACCGGAGAACGCCCGGTTGGAATAATATTAAATAAATATAACTCAACAAAGGAGATAGACTAGGAATTATATCCAAAAGGATATTATCCAAATATAAATAGTTTTAAAGATAATTAATATTTTTCACCTTCATCACATCGGATAAAAGTTAGCTAATAATCTTTAAAAATTTATTACACTAACAAGCCTCAACGGATTTGGATAAAACTTATATGGAATTAAAGCCTCATATGGGGAAAAGGGAATGATACATAGGAAGGACGGAAGAATATAAGTGTGTAGTGAACAGAAGAGAAAAACAAGTACAGGAAAAACACAGATTGCTTCAAATCGCCTCAAATCAGGAGATGAAACTAAAATCTTTTGGGGAATTTAGAGGTGCTTTCTCGTACGGGCGAGAGACTGAAATATAAGGACAGAGGGGCGCGTTGAAAATCACACACACCAAATCCAGAAGCCAGAGTGAGAAACTGGAAGACAGCATCTGCAAGAAAAGTTCTATTTTCACGCTGCATGCAGGGCAGATTAAATTAAGCCAATACAGTCTCACCGTGAGCTTATAAATCCTAAGAGGGTATGTAAGTTTATTAAAAATATATGTATTACTAATATCATTTTATTTCAGATTTTATTTCTGATTGATTGTAGCAGATATAATAAAAAAGGGAATGATGCTAACCAGAGATAACCTTCACCGGCATTGTCAGGAAGCATAACCATTAATTGGTTAACCACATATATCATGGCTAGTTCTTGCCTGGAAGCTTACGACATACCAGCAAGTACATAAGTGACTTGATATCCATAAGTGGAAGGCAAAGGTTATATCGTACCCATGTATCATAACATGTGATTTATTCATGTATATTGTTAATTCTGCACAGTATACATTATCTTATCATGCTATCTCTGTAACATACTACCATGATTCATTCATTTATATACAAACACTGAAGACATGGTCGCATCATGAACAGCAGTGGGTGGTGAGATTGTTGGAACAAAATGGCCACCTATTACCTTTTGTTCCAGGTTTTTATGATCAATGTTTATGACCATTCCTGATCGAGAAACTAAAGACTTGTAGAAGTTGATCCAGCTCACTGAAGCCTCTTCAACACCTTAGTACCCCGTAGTTATAGGGCGGGCTGAAGGAAAGTCTTCCGTACTCCAGTGTGTCGGAGGAACCTCGAGCAGACGTGGCTAATACCATAAGTTGAGTTTATGTGTATCCATCCAACAAATCCTGTGAGCAGTTTCTAAAACGACTGTCTAATGATGACAACTAGATGGCAAGAGATAATGTGACAATCCTTTTGTTGTAAATTCAGTGGAAGATAAATCCAAGACTTTTTCTATTAGTTATTTTAATTTATAACTGTAAATAATCATACATTTTACCATCTTACAACAACCATTTCTCATTACAAGAATATATAGATGTACATAATAAATTGGATAATTGTACTCATTTGACTTGTTAAATTTTTAACTGTTAAAATTTTGAGTTACCTTTTCAAATTTAATTATATTATCACATAGGGTTACGATAGCAAAAGTAGCAACGTATACTTCTGAAGCCTAATCTATTGTCCAGCTCAGAGTATTCACAGCTGTAACTCACTTGTGATACCAGTGTACTTCTCGGGCGCTGGAACTTCATACTTTCTGGAGAGAGATTCTACTTTTGCTCTACCACTATCATCATAATAGGAAAACCTTTCGCTACAGTAGTGATGTTTCTTCAAGTGCAATCTTGTTATCAAGTGCTGCATTTATTCTCATTATGTTTTTTTCCCTTTCCTGTGTATTTCCAGCCCCGCTTGCTGTGGTATTTTCATTTTATCTTGCATCTAGTTCTGATTATAGGACAGAAGAGCCTTGTCGTCTGCAAAATCTAGGTCGTCAAGATGTTTTATAAGCGACATTTGACTTACTCTTTACTAAACGTAAACATTCCTATATACACACATTAGGATTCTCACCGGTGCTACGGAGTTCGTGGACTGTGCTGATATCCACCTTTAACTATGGGAGGAGATCGAAGCACTGATGGAGTTGTTCGTTTGCAATGAAGATAGTCCTTTAAACCAAACCAAACCAAACTAAATATATAGTCTGATGTGTGATGAAGAAAGCGAATGACAAAATATGTTTCTCCAAAAACACAATATTTTACATTTTCACAGACACATCTTCACAGGGGGCGCTTGCGTGATGTCCAAACAAATTGTCTTGAAAGCATTGGTATACCCTTCCCTTTAGCATTTTTTTTTAAAGTTTTGCCTCGTTTTGGCGAGGCGCGTCCCGTTCAACCTAGTCGGTTATATTAGGGCGCATGTCCAAATATAAAAGACCCTTAGGTCTAAGGTATTATTCTCTTTAGCATTTGACATTTCATTTTATTTATACCGCTGCGTTCCGGAAGTTTCAGGCAAGCTGCGATGCGCAAAAGGATTCTATTTTTTGAACTTCCGGAATTCATACTCTGCGCTTGTATGGCTTCCCTTTTAGTGTGGTCATCTGCGAAAGTTTTAAGAGTTGTGTCGTCTTCCTTCTATCGTTATCTTCTGTTTCTTCTAATGATGATACTTACTTACTTACTTAGTCGTTCCTCTTCTACCGTGAGGTGTAGAGGTTTGGAAGAGAGAGCGCCAGACTATCCTATTGGCTGTCTTCTTCCTGGCCTGGTTCCATTCTAGTCCTCGGTCCTTCAAAGATTGTCTAATATTGTCCTCCCAGCGGACTCTGGGTCGTCCTGGAGGTCTGGATCCCTGGCTCTTTGTTTCCCATGCTTGTCGTGGTAGCCGATCTTCTCCCATTCTGCAGACATGGCCAAACCATCTTAGTTGGGACTGTTCTATTTGGGTCTGCAGCGGGTGGGATTTTAGGCCTTGACGTATCGTCTGGTTGCGGACCATGTCTCTTCTTGTTACTTCAACCACCTTCCTCAGATACCTCATTTCTGAGGTTTGAATCTGGCTTTTGTGGGTTGTAGTCATTGCCCATGACTCGCATCCATATGTCAAGACTGGGACATAGGTGGAGCGGTATACAGCCATCTTCGTTTTCTTACCAACCTCTTTCTTGCTGAGGAATCCTCGATTTATGGCCTGATAAAGTCTCCCAGCCGCTGCTTTTCGAGTGGCCAACTCTTCTTTGATGCCCCTCTTTCGGTCTATAATAGCTCCGAGATATTTAAAGTGGTCGACCTGCTCCAGGACCTGTTCTCCCAACTTAATCTGATGTTTTCTTTCTTCTCGTGATATCACCATGGATTTTGTTTTAGAGCTGCTTATGACCATCCCTCTCTTCTCCAGCTCTTCCTTCCAGACTTGCAGGTTGGATTGGAGATGTGTCTCTGATTTAGCAATCAGGACAACATCATCAGCAAATGCTAGCTCTGAAATACAGACCTGTCTCATCTTCCAGTACCCCACTGAATACTTTCTTGTTCTCTCCTTACATGCCTTGATGACATCGTCCATGAGGAGTATGAAAAGATAAGGTGACAGGATATCGCCTTGTCTTACACCAGTGGTGGTCCTGAACTCTTCTGACTTATAGTTTGCTGTCCTCACATAATTTCTGCAAGACTTGTAGAAGCTCTGTATAGCATGAATCAGAGGTGCTGGAATGTTCTTCCTTGCCAAACAGTCCCAAAGTTTGCTCCAGGGGACCCTGTCAAACGCCTTTTCCAGATCTATGAAACAAAGATGGATCTCACTCTTGTACTCAAGGGCCTTTTCACTCAGCTGCCTGAGTGTGAAGATTAGGTCTTGAGTACTTCGGTTTGCTCGGAATCCGCACTAGGCTTCATCCAATTGTGGCTCAGCTAGGCATCGGAGTCTCTGCTCTAGGATTCTAGAGTAGATTTTACCAGGGACACTGAGAAGGGATATGCCTCTGTGGTTTCCACATTGTCGATTGTCACCCTTTTTGAAAATCGGTGTTATGATGGCAATCTCCCAATCCTTTGGTATGGCCTTGTTGCACCATGCTGCCTGTAGGACCCTTAGGAGTAATAGGTCGCCTGATGCTCCCATGTACTTAACCATTTCTGGTGTTATACCGTCATGCCCTGCTGCTTTGCCCATCTTGATTTTCTCCAGTGCTGCCTTCAGTTCTTCCATCTTTATGTCATCTTCATCACCATTTGTATCCTCTTCTGTGCTAGTGGTTATCATTTCTGATGCTCTACCTTGCTCACCATCAAGGAGTTCTGAGAAATATTCTTTCCATCTTTCCATTACTTCCTTCGGGGCAGTCAGCAATTTGCCTTGCTTATCCTTTATAAATTTAAGAGGGCATTGTTTTTCCTTCCTCATGTTCTTTAGGGTCTTATAGAACAATTTCTGGTTTTCTTGCGCATCCTTTTCTAGCTTTTCTCCAAATTCTTCCCAGGACTTCTGTTTTGCTGCTAGCACCTTGTTCTTTGCTTCTGTTCTGAGTATCACATATTCTCTATATTTCTCTATTTGTCCTGCTGTGTTTTTAGCTCCTAAATATTGTTTCCATGCCATTTTCTTCTCTCTTATTTTCTCTTTGACTTCCTCTGTCCACCAAGGTGTCCTCTTTCTCTTGTTCCCAAGTCGGACTTCACCACATGCTTCTGCAGCAGCTATCTTTATGATGTCCTTGAATTTAAGCCACAGGGTTTCCAAGTCATCAGGTTGTTCTTCTGTGTTTCTCACCGCTGTAGCAATAAGCCCCTGATATCTGGTCTTAATTTCTGGCTCTTTCAGCTTGTAGGTCTTAATGCTCATTTCTTCCGTTCGTTTACTTGGTTTCTTGCGTGGTGCTGGACAGTTCCTAGGCTGAGCAACTCTTTCAGTTGTTCTTTTGATTGTAAGCAGGTAGTGATCACTTCCAATCTCTGGCCCCCTCCAGACTCTAGCATCCCGGACATAATTGAATGAGCTCCTCCTAACAATGGCATAGTCGATCACTGACTTCTCATTCTTTGTTGGTTCACACCTAGTGTATGCATGTATGCGCTTATGGGGGAACTTTGTGTTGGTAATGATCAGATTCTGCTCACTGCAGAATCTAATGAGTCGCTTTCCATTGTCATTGAGAGTATCTTCTCCATATCTTCCGATAACTCCACCCCATCTAGCATGGTCATTTCCAACTCTGGCATTGAAATCTCCGAGCATGATAATTTCATCTAGGCAGTCATCCACTGTCCTTTGAAGCAGCTCGAAGAATTCTTCCTTGACCTCTGCTCTCTCATCCTCATTTGGCCCATACACTATGACCAGGTTGACTATGGTTTCTCCTTCTTTTAGTTTTACAACCATAATGCGCTCCGAGACAAAGTTCCATCCCTTGATACTATCTTTCTGGTTTTTGGCCACAATGCAACCCACGCCCCCTTTAGCTCTTTCAGATGTGGGTACACCACTGTATAGCAGAGTGTTGCCATCGAGATCCATGACTCCTTGTCCCTTTTTCTTTGTTTCGATAATAGCCAGGATTTCTAGTTTTGCTTTCCTCATCTCTTCCATCAGCTCCTCTTCTTTCCCATTTATACTTCTTGTGTTCCATGTTCCATAAGTCGTAGTCCGTAGTCCGTTCCAGTTCGTCGCCTTTAGAATCAGTCCGGTTTTCTCTCTTATATTGCTTGTAATCATAGTTTAAGACAAACAGGTGATTGGCCTGTTGTGCCTTTGCATGGTGGAGGGGCTGCTTCCTTACGGCCTCCATGCAGGCCGCCCTCCTCCTTTTTCATCCGGGCTTGGGACCGGCATAGGCGGAGTTTCTAATGATGATAATGATCTTTATCCTTACCTTTCTGTTCTCTTCCGAGAGTCGGAATGGCTAAGAGGTATGGTGGCCTGCCTCTAGTTCTAAAGGTACCGAGTACGGTCTTAGTACAGGGAATATAACTGATGGACATTTGTTTCAGAACCACTGGTTCCTAATGACGTTATAAACCTCCTGATCTCCATGGGTAGTAAGATCGGTTGCCTAGCCTTCTCGAATAAGGGCGAAAAAATAGGAGGTCCCGTATGCAATTTGCGCACGTTAATAATCCCACGACAGTTCGAAATCGTAAAGAGTAGGCCATACGGCCGCTGCCCTCGAAAAAATTACAAAATTTGGAAACCTACCCACCAAAAAATATTTATAAAATATGTGAATCCTGTATACACACATTGGGATCCTCGATGGAGTTCGTGCACTGTGCCGAGACCCTCCTTGTGTGATCTAAGAGAGGAGATCGGAGCACTGATGGAGTTGTCCGTGCGTAATGAAGATGGTCCTTAAACCAAACACCAAAAATCCCCTTTGAGCACAGCCTCCAACAAATGCGCGCCAAGAATATCTGTCATACACGAGACTTTCAAGATCTCTCCGTGACGTGTTAATTTCCCTTTATGTCAATTTTTAATCCCTGTCTCCGTTTTTTTTTTTTTTTTTTTGGTCATCCTCTATTTCTCTTTACCCTAAGCATTTCAGAATGAGAACTGCCTTGGGATCGGGGTGGAGATACAGCAAAACGCTATTTTCATAAATAACTGCTGGATTTCAATATAACTGCACAGGACTGACTTACAAAAGTAATAACTATCCATACCAACGCATTTGATGGTATGTTGCTATTGGTTGCTATGGAAACGGTGGCCATATTGAATTGTAAAAAGTTGTGGCCAGAGTTTTTGGTGGCAATATCTATACTAATTAGAAAAACCCTAGACAACATTCAGACAACAAAGGAATTGTTCTTAACAGATGGACCCGGCGCGAATTCATGGGTACACTTATATTTAAATTCCCTAATTCTTGTATTTTGTTGTTGTTGAGTTATGAACACCAACGTTGAAATAAAAGCTCATCATTGTATTTTAAAATTTTTATTAGATTTTAGATAACTTAAAACATAATTATAGAACAGTTTCAGTGAATACGAGCACGATCATTTGTATAGTGCTACGTTTGTTTTGTTCTGTATTAAGAGATTAAAAAAAAATTAATACACAATGAACGAAAAAAAAATATATGGAAAAATGGACGAACTTGAGTTTAAAATGGAATTATTTTTTTTTAATCGGGAATATCCATTGTGCGTATTTGTGGGGACTACTCTATGAATATTTCTCACAGTCAAATTAGAAAAAAAAAAGTTTATAAATTAGTTTCAATGTACGCCATTTTTTATTTAACGGACGTTTTATTTAGTGAGCATGGGGGTAGAGGTGGGGTGCGGAGGGGGGGTTAGAACCTTGCCTAGAGCACAAAATGGCCTGGCACCAGCATTGCTTGCATATAAATATAACAATAAATGTAAAGCTAGTTTGTATAGGCTAAATTTCTTTTAAGTATTTCTATTTGATATATATTGTCTTTTAGATGGTATTTTACATAGACATTTTAAAGTTATTAGCAAGTTTCTATAGATGTTCTATGTTAAAAAGTATTTCTAATTTAATGTAACTTAGTTCTTTGTTTTAAATGTTATTTTACATAAAAGTCATTTTAAAGACGTGTTAGCTAATTGTTCTAGTTCTCTTTTAAGTTATAAAAAGTCTATTTAGTAAGTCTTAAAGTATATTTCTATTTTAGGAACTAAAGTCGTTTTTGTAAGTCTAAAAAAGTATGTTTTATTAGTCGCTTTAGTAACTCAAAAAATTATGTTTCTATTTTGGGAATAAAAGTCGTTTTAGTAAGTCTTAGTCTATTTCTATTTAGCATGTCTACAAGTTTATTTCTATTTTAGGAATTAAAGTCGTACTAGTAAGTCTAAAAGTTTATTTCTATTTTAGGAATTAAAGTCATTTTAGTAAGTCTACAAGTTTATTTATATTTTAGGAATAGTCTAAACGTTTACTCACAATTTATAAATTTTAGTCAGTCGAAAATTTTAGTAATTAAAGACATCTTAGTTTGTCTGAAACTCTTGTTCTATTTTAGGAATAAAAGTCGTTTCAGTCAGTCAAAACAAACAAAACAAAACACAAAATTTACTAAAACCAAAACCTATAGAAGGTAGATGTTTTGAATGGCCCTAAAAAGGACCTTAAGAAAAAAAAAAGATGAAAAACTGAGAATTTGACTCAGATCAGAGGTAGAGCTTTATGGCTTGACGAACGCTCTTCAGCGCATGCGTCGAGATCTTCTGCGCCTGCGTCCACCGCTTCTCTTCCTCCCTGTACTCCTCCTCTTCCTGCGGCTTCTCCTCCTGCGGCTTTCCCTCCTGCGGCTTCTCCTCCTACGGCTTCCCCTCCTGCGGCTTCTTCTGCGGGTTTTCCTACCTCGGCTTCTCCTCCTGGAGCGTCGCCTCGTCCGGCGCCCGCCGCTTCGTCGTCGTCTTTTCCGAAGAAGCAGGACGTCTTCCTCATCCGATTTCGACTTCCGACGACGTCTCTTACTTCCAGCCTTGTCTTCATCGTCGGCGGTTGGAGTGTATCTCGCACCTCGTTTCTTGATCTTCCCCTCACGAACGGCGCGGTCCAGTGCCTTCTTGATTGGGCGGCTCAGCTCTCGGGTAGAAACAGTTGATGCCATTTTGGAGGCGAAGAACTTCTTCAGAGAAGTCAGAGACGAGCCTCTGGCCTCACGGAGCGAAACAATAGCTTCTAGAACTGAGTCTAAGGTAACACGAACATTGTTCTCGCTAGCGTGCTGATTCGAACTAGACTGGGACGCCATGATTTCTAAGATAAGTCGCTAGGACTCGATGAGAACACCCCGGAACGTTGTATTTATAATTTGCCGCAGACGTCCGAGAAAGCTGAAAAAAGAGATCGCTTCTCGGCCTTTAGACTAAGATCAAAGTGTAGTATTATTGGCTTCTGATTGATTTGTCTTGTCGCTGCCAATTTTTATAGGTATCGAATAAGACTAGTGCCATTTACTAGCACAAATTAAAACATAATTATATCGCAGCTTAACGAACCTGGAGCATGCTCATTTATCAGATATATTTTTTAAAGAAAATGAATACACCATGGTCGAAAATAAAATGAAAAAGGACGAACGTGAGTACAAAATATAAGAATAAAATTATTATAATAGGGAATATCCGTTGCGCGTATTTGTGCGAAACTTTCTGTTAAGAAACACGAGTGAGAAGTGTGCAGTGGTTGTGTAAATTAAGAAGATCCTGAGATGTATAACTTTAAAGTTCGTATCTAAAAAGAGTAAAAAAAAAAATAAATGCAAAATGTTACAATATTGTTTACAATATATCACAATTTTGATATGATATCATAAATCGGATTTGCCAAAAGTTTTATTATTCAATGAAAGATATCTATGCCAAATACCATGTTGATAAACCAAGAATTACGCAAGTTATTAGGAAATTAGTAACATAACATAAGGTTCTGAAAAATTCATGATTTTCTTCATAGGAAAAGAGCAATATCTTCACGAACATACAATTTACAAAATCAATATACACCTACTTAGTATATGCTCTGGCAAATTAAATAGATATATTTAGATTTAGGAGAAAATAAATTATCAGAACAAGGACTAATCCACATTTTTATTTTTGTCCTATTTTGACTTTAAATGCGCTATAGCTCCTTCCCTTAAACTAGTGCTTCTTACCACGGGTGCATACACCCTCTAGGGGGTGCGAGACTCACATCCCGGGGATGCGACACATGTCAGATATTTTAGAACGCGAATCATCATAAACAATATATATTTATACAAAATAGAACATTGACAACGTGAATTAGATATGAATATTTCGTCGCATTTTGTAAATAACACCATATAAAAACATTATAGCATGTTTTGCGAGCTAGAAGATAAAGGGGTGCGAGACTTCTTAAGATGCTATAAACGGGTGTGAGGCATCTTAAGATGCTAGAAAGGGGTGTAAGGCTTCTTAAGAGGCTGTAAAGTGGTGTGAGGTTTCTTAAGATATTATAAAGGGGTGTAAGGCTTCTTAAGATGCTTTAAAGGGGTGACAGGCTTCTTAAGATGCTGTAAAGGGATGTGAGGCTTCTTAAGATGATGTAAAGGGGTGTGAGGCTTCTGCAAATGGGTGCAAGTATGGTATGAAGATGCTTCAAAAGGGTACAAGGTTTCTTAAGATGCTTTAAAGGGGTGACAGGCTTCTCAAGATGCTGTAAAGGAGTGTGAGGCTTCTTAAGATGATGTAAAGGGGTGTGAGGCTTCTGCAAAGGGTTCAAGGCTTCTTAAGATGCTTCAAAAGGGTACAAGGTTTCTTAAGATGCTTTAAAGGGGTGCGAGGCTTTTTAAGATGCTTTAAAGGGGGTGACACGCTTCTTAAGATACTGTAAAGGGGTCCTGGACCACTATAAGGTTTAGAAACACTGCTTAAAACAGTTCTGTAAGATTTTGCCGACGACCTTCCTCTTCTGTCCCATAACCATAACTAGATGGAAGACAACTGACTTGATGAGATGGGTATGGGTCTGAAAATAACCAGGGAAAAGACAATGATAATAAGAATAAATGCAGGAATTGATAACAAGATTGTAGTTAAAAAAACACACCTACAAGAGGTAAAATCATTCACATTTCTTCTTAGCAATATAAGGTGTATGGGTATTTTCCCTTTAAAATCAGACATATAGGTCTTTTATTTTTGGACATGCGCCCTAATATAACCGATTAGGTTGAACGGGACGCGCCTCGCCAAATTGAGGCAAATTTTTTTTTTTTTTTTTTTAAATTGATGTTTTTAAAAAATCGAAAAAGTTATTGTCTTAATAGAGACAAAAGACAAATAAAATAACCAACGTTGCGGTGGCATATCCACCCACCCTACTCCAAGTCTTACTGCAGACCCCCCTCATCTTCTTCAACGTAGCAATATAAACAGAGTTGAAGGCACAGAGCGTGATCAAATACGATAATTACCGCCGGAAAGTACTTCGGTCTGTCGATCTGTCACAATTTGCACACCGTCATTTGCGCACTTTTTTATATTTTTCGAGAGAGTACATTAACTTTCGAGCACAGCTAAGGGGGTGCAACTGTGTTTGAAAGTTAGACAACAATTGTATTGTTTCCCCTTATATGTACTCTCGCGAAAATAGCAAAGTGTGGCGGTGTGCATTAAATCAACAGACAATCAAGATACTCTTCTGTCCAGTTTCATTCGGGAAACGGATTTAACTCATCATTTTTCTTAAAAATAACCTTAAAATGTAAGTTTTTAAATTGTTTATTCAAGACAAAATTTTAATTTAAAGTATTGCAGGCTTATTATTATGGATCAAAATGATAAGATGGCTAAAAGGAAGATAAGATCGCGTCATTCACAGCGAGCAAGCGAGACTATAGAAGAAGCAGCAATGTAATACGTGTTACAGAAACTACATACTTTAATTAAAAACCTGCCAATTGTGGCGGGTTGTTGCTAGTATTAAATTAAGGACCAAAAGGCAAGAGAAGCTGTCTTTGCATTGAACAATAATGGAAATAACAAGAAATTAAGTGCGTAGAATGAAAGGGTTGAAATTGAACAAGGTGGGACCCCAAGATGCAGCAATAGTGAATGCAGTCAGCGACCCATAGCTGTACTGCTTGCATCAGGACCAGCGAACCAGAGCTGGTCAAGACCGCACTCCACCTCCACGTGGTGGTCCTAGAAACAGTCTGCAGCAGTGCAGTCTGGCTGAGCGAGTGCGGATCGCAATGGGAAGGCAAACCCGGTCCCTAAAAAATGCCGTGCAGAAGTCGGATGTGTCGACCGAAAGGTGCAGATATCACAGCTTAGCCGTAAACAGACACAACGCAACCAAGAAGAACGACACGGTTACCAACGTGGAACTGATGTCAAGAGCTAGACAAGTGCCAGGGGAATCAGGAAATTAGACGAAGACTCTGGCGTTGGATTGGACAGACATTGATGAATCCTGTTAATGGCATTAGCAGACAGTACTTGATCTAGAATGTTCCTGTCTAGAGCGTGCACGACTAAACAATTACTATAAGGAACAAAAACATGGACAATGGACAAGCTGTTACAAGACAAAACCGATGCCCGTGATAGGCAGATATATTGAAGAATGGAACGAAAAGAAAACAAATAAAGAAATCACAGAAATCTTGAAGTGAAAAAAAGAAGTGATGAATTACATCAGTCAGACAGATTAACATATCTGGTCCCATAAAAAGACATAACCACCTTGCAGAAAACCATCATGGAAGGAAACGTCGAAGGCAAACGTGCAAGAGGAAGACAGCGCTATAAGTGTGAAGATAACATCAAGTGATGGACAAAGGCGTCGACCACAGTATACCATCAAGAGACAGAAGACGTCGGAAATCCACTGTAGCTGACCTTCGATGGCAGCTGATCGGATATAAATAATTAACAGGAGAGTTGCAATACTGAGAAAATCTCTCTCTCTCTCTCTCTCTCTCTCTCTCTCTCTCTCTCTCTCTCTCTCTCTCTCACCAACCATCACCGTTAAAATTTCCAAAGAGCATAAGCCGTCAACAAGTTTATGCCAAGTCTTCCTGTCACGTGCCATCAGCTCCAGGTCTTTCAGTGTCATCTTCATCATTGTCATTTCGCTCTCCAGTTCTCTTCTCCGTGTGTTTTCAGGCTACCACTGCTTCTTTCACCCTGGAGAGTCCAGAACAAGGACCGTTTTGTAATGTTATCAACAGGTTTAGTCAACGTGTTTCCTGCCTATCGGCTGAGTCTTTTTCTCATTTCTGGTTCCACTGGCGCTTTGTATATAGTAGCAGCCTCTGTCCGTCATGACTGACTTATGGGACGTGAAAGCCCTCAGTTTCTTTTTACCTTGTTCTTTTCTATTCTGCTTGGTTTAAGAGCTTCTTCTCGCCTAAACTAAGGTGGCGCCGTACAGGAAGCATCGCAACTTGGTGATATCGGCAGCTTCATCTTCCCAGGTTGCTGGATTTATGTTCAGTGCCTTCATGCCTCTCTGGTACATATCTTGCACTATATATATATATATATATATATATATATATATATATATATATATATATATATATATATATATATATATATATATATATATATATATATATATATAGTGCCGTTGTCAAGGAGTAGACTTGCGTCAGCAAGTTTACACTTCTTTTGTTCCAAGGAAAATATCACCGGCCCACAGCTGGGTTATATTTATACCAACACACTAACCGCACTCAATACAAGACGTTGCTCTGGCTTTGATATTTCTGTCCTTTGAACCACGCACCACAAAACAAACGCCACTCTCAATACAGGTTAGAGGCAGATACAGATTAAAAGTGCAGACTTCAACGCAGGTAATCGCAGATCGCTCAGTGCCAAAGCGAGCTAACTTGGTGTAAACAGAACACACAAACATATATTAATGCGCAGGCTTTCGCTCTCAAACAACAGCCCAGAAACAGGGTGGAGCACGAACCATTTATCGACTTCTCTTACACAACATCACGTGTGCATCACGTATATCTGTGATATATTATACGATTACGAGAGAAGACAAACTGTTTTCAATCAAGAAAAGTTGTATCAAGGTTGTTATGTACTGTACATATATATTTTTACAACGATCTATTTTTGTCTTGCTTGCTTTCGTCAAGGTTCTAGCATTAACAAATCACCAAACCAATCTCACTGACATGAAAGGACTCTACTTTTATCCATCCGCCTCGTTGTCTCCTATACTTTTATTTGGTTGAAGTAAAGAACAATGAGACGTGTGTCCGATTCCGCCCAAATGTCTATCGATCCGGTTAAAAATTAAGTCGCCCATGTCCACACGATCTTAAAGAAGAATTCAGAGAAGCAGTAATGCGGAGCAAAAGTTAGTCATAACTCTAATCATCATCATCACCATTAAATCCCCAAGGAACACAGGCTTTCAACAAACTTATCCCAAATCTTCCTGCCCCGTGCTATCAGCTCAAGGTCTTCTTCATACCTAGTCTCCAGCTCGTTTACACCGGGGATTATACAGTAAGGACTGCCTAATTATGCTATCAACAGGTTTCCTAACTAACTTAACCCTAACGATGTGAGCGACTTATTTATTCGCCGGGTCGATTGACATTTGGGCGAAATCAGACATACATCCCATCGTTTTTAATTTGACTAATCGACAAATAAGAGAAGACTCTAGGCAGAAATATGTCTCCGACTATATAAGGAAAAGACGATGGTCATATATCGGTCATGTCCTACGAATGCAAAACAACAGAATACCACTACAGGCGCTCACTTGGGTTCCTGAGGGTAAGCGCAAAAAAGGAAGACCAAAAGAAACACTCAGAAGAACAATAATAAGAGGAGGAAGAACGTTGGGCCTAAATAATGTGCAAGAGCTAAGAGGAGTGGCGTCACAACGAACAACCTGGAAGAGCAAACCTGGAGAGCACACTGGTTTTGCCTTATGCGCCATATTCAATGATCGTAATTTCCCAGACTATCCTATCGGTAAATTAAAAACGATGGGATGTATGTCTGATTTCGCCCAAATGTCAATCGACCCGGCGAATAAATAAGTCGCTCACATCGTTAGGGTTAAGTTAGTTAGGAAACCTGTTGATAGCATAATTAGGCAGTCCTTACTGTATAATCCCCGGTGTAAACGAGCTGGAGACTAGGTATGAAGAAGACCTTGAGCTGATAGCACGGGGCAGGAAGATTTGGGATAAGTTTGTTGAAAGCCTGTGTTCCTTGGGGATTTAATGGTGATGATGATGATTAGAGTTATGACTAACTTTTGCTCCGCATTACTGCTTCTCTGAATTCTTCTTTAAGATCGTGTGGACATGGGCGACTTAATTTTTAACCGGATCGATAGACATTTGGGCGGAATCGGACACACGTCTCATTGTTCTTTACTTCAACCAAATAAAAGTATAGGAGACAACGAGGCGGATGGATAAAAGTAGAGTCCTTTCATGTCAGTGAGATTGGTTTGGTGATTTGTTAATGCTAGAACCTTGACGAAAGCAAGCAAGACAAAAATAGATCGTTGTAAAAATATATATGTACAGTACATAACAACCTTGATACAACTTTTCTTGATTGAAAACAGTTTGTCTTCTCTCGTAATCGTATAATATATCACAGATATACGTGATGCACACGTGATGTTGTGTAAGAGAAGTCGATAAATGGTTCGTGCTCCACCCTGTTTCTGGGCTGTTGTTTGAGAGCGAAAGCCTGCGCATTAATATATGTTTGTGTGTTCTGTTTACACCAAGTTAGCTCGCTTTGGCACTGAGCGATCTGCGATTACCTGCGTTGAAGTCTGCACCTTTAATCTGTATCTGCCTCTAACCTGTATTGAGAGTGGCGTTTGTTTTGTGGTGCGTGGTTCAAAGGACAGAAATATCAAAGCCAGAGCAACGTCTTGTATTGAGTGCGGTTAGTGTGTTGGTATAAATATAACCCAGCTGTGGGCCGGTGATATTTTCCTTGGAACAAAAGAAGTGTAAACTTGCTGACGCAAGTCTACTCCTTGACAACGGCACTATATAATATTTATATCCATAAGTCAGTCATGACGGACAGAGGCTGCTACTATATACAAAGCGCCAGTGGAACCAGAAATGAGAAAAAGACTCAGCCGATAGGCAGGAAACACGTTGACTAAACCTGTTGATTAACATTACAAAACGGTCCTTGTTCTGGACTCTCCAGGGTGAAAGAAGCAGTGGTAGCCTGAAAACACACGGAGAAGAGAACTGGAGAGCGAAATGACAATGATGAAGATGACACTGAAAGACCTGGAGCTGATGGCACGTGACAGGAAGACTTGGCATAAACTTGTTGACGGCTTATGCGCTTTGGAAAGTTTAACGGTGATGGGTGGTGAGAGAGAGAGAGAGAGAGAGAGAGAGAGAGAGGGAGAGAGAAGGAGAGAGAGAGAGGGAGAGAGAGACGATTTTTTCAGTATTGCAACTCTCCTGTTAATTATTTATATCCGATCAGCTGCCATCGAAGGTCAGCTACAGTGGATTTCCGACGTCTTCTGTCTCTTGATGGTTTACTGTGGTCATGTTATCTTCACACTTATAGCGCTGTCTTCCTCTTGCACGTTTGCCTTCGACGTTTCCTTCCATGATGGTTTTCTGCAAGGTGGTTATGTCTTTTTATGGGACCAGATATGTTAATCTGTCTGACTGATGTAATTCATCACTTCTTTTTTTCACTTCAAGATTTCTGTGATTTCTTTATTTGTTTTCTTTTCGTTCCATTCTTCAATATATCTGCCTATCACGGGCATCGGTTTTGTCTTGTAACAGCTTGTCCATTGTCCATGTTTTTGTTCCTTATAGTAATTGTTTAGTCGTGCACGCTCTAGACAGGAACATTCTAGATCAAGTACTGTCTGCTAATGCCATTAACAGGATTCATCAATGTCTGTCCAATCCAACGCCAGAGTCTTCGTCTAATTTCCTGATTCCCCTGGCACTTGTCTAGCTCTTGACATCAGTTCCACGTTGGTAACCGTGTCGTTCTTCTTGGTTGCGTTGTGTCTGTTTACGGCTAAGCTGTGATATCTGCACCTTTCGGTCGACACATCCGACTTCTGCACGGCATTTTTTAGGGACCGGGTTTGCCTTCCCATTGCGATCCGCACTCGCTCAGCCAGACTGCACTGCTGCAGACTGTTTCTAGGACCACCACGTGGAGGTGGAGTGCGGTCTTGACCAGCTCTGGTTCGCTGGTCCTGATGCAAGCAGTACAGCTATGGGTCGCTGACTGCATTCACTATTGCTGCATCTTGGGGTCCCACCTTGTTCAATTTCAACCCTTTCATTCTACGCACTTAATTTCTTGTTATTTCCATTATTGTTCAATGCAAAGACAGCTTCTCTTGCCTTTTGGTCCTTAATTTAATACTAGCAACAACCCGCCACAATTGGCAGGTTTTTAATTAAAGTATGTAGTTTCTGTAACACGTATTACATTGCTGCTTCTTCTATAGTCTCGCTTGCTCGCTGTGAATGACGCGATCGTCTCTTCCTTTTAGCCATCTTATCATTTTGATCCATAATAATAAGTCTGCAATACTTTAAATTAAAATTTTGTCTTGAAGAAACAATTTAAAAACTTACATTTTAAGGTTATTTTTAAGAAAAATGATGAGTTAAATCCGTTTCCCGAATGAAACTGGACAGAAGAGTATCTTGATTGTCTGTTGATTTAATGCACACCGTCACACTTTGCTATTTTCGCGAGAGTACATATAAGGGGAAACAATACAATTGTTGTCTAACTTTCAAACACAGTTGCACCCCCTTAGCTGTGCTCGAAAGTTAATGTACTCTCTCGAAAAATAGAAAAAAGTGCGCAAATGACGGTGTGCAAATTGTGACAGATCGACAGACCGAAGTACTTTCCGGCGGTAATTATCGTATTTGATCACGCTCTGTGCCTTCAACTCTGTTTATATTGCTACGTTGAAGAAGATGAGGGGGGTCTGCAGTAAGACTTGGAGTAGGGTGGGTGGATATGCCACCGCAACGTTGGTTATTTTATTTGTCTTTTGTCTCTATTAAGACGAATAACTTTTTCGATTTTTTAAAAACATCAATTTAAAAAAAAAAAAAAAAAATTTGCCTCAATTTGGCGAGGCGCGTCCCGTTCAACCTAATCGGTTATATTAGGGCGCATGTCCAAAAATAAAAGACCTATATGTCTGATTTTAAAGGGAAAATACCCATACACCTTATATTGCTAAGAAGAAATGTGAATGATTTTACCTCTTGTAGGTGTGTTTTTTTAACTACAATCTTGTTATCAATTCCTGCATTTATTCTTATTATCATTGTCTTTTCCCTGGTTATTTTCAGACCCATACCCATCTCATCAAGTCAGTTGTCTTCCATCTAGTTATGGTTATGGGACAGAAGAGGAAGGTCGTCGGCAAAATCTTACAGAACTGTTTTAAGCAGTGTTTCTAAACCTTATAGTGGTCCAGGACCCCTTTACAGTATCTTAAGAAGCGTGTCACCCCCTTTAAAGCATCTTAAAAAGCCTCGCACCCCTTTAAAGCATCTTAAGAAACCTTGTACCCTTTTGAAGCATCTTAAGAAGCCTTGAACCCTTTGCAGAAGCCTCACACCCCTTTACATCATCTTAAGAAGCCTCACACTCCTTTACAGCATCTTGAGAAGCCTGTCACCCCTTTAAAGCATCTTAAGAAACCTTGTACCCTTTTGAAGCATCTTCATACCATACTTGCACCCATTTGCAGAAGCCTCACACCCCTTTACATCATCTTAAGAAGCCTCACATCCCTTTACAGCATCTTAAGAAGCCTGTCACCCCTTTAAAGCATCTTAAGAAGCCTTACACCCCTTTATAATATCTTAAGAAACCTCACACCACTTTACAGCCTCTTAAGAAGCCTTACACCCCTTTCTAGCATCTTAAGATGCCTCACACCCGTTTATAGCATCTTAAGAAGTCTCGCACCCCTTTATCTTCTAGCTCGCAAAACATGCTATAATGTTTTTATATGGTGTTATTTACAAAATGCGACGAAATATTCATATCTAATTCACGTTGTCAATGTTCTATTTTGTATAAATATATATTGTTTATGATGATTCGCGTTCTAAAATATCTGACATGTGTCGCATCCCCGGGATGTGAGTCTCGCACCCCCTAGAGGGTGTATGCACCCGTGGTAAGAAGCACTAGTTTAAGGGAAGGAGCTATAGCGCATTTAAAGTCAAAATAGGACAAAAATAAAAATGTGGATTAGTCCTTGTTCTGATAATTTATTTTCTCCTAAATCTAAATATATCTATTTAATTTGCCAGAGCATATACTAAGTAGGTGTATATTGATTTTGTAAATTGTATGTTCGTGAAGATATTGCTCTTTTCCTATGAAGAAAATCATGAATTTTTCAGAACCTTATGTTATGTTACTAATTTCCTAATAACTTGCGTAATTCTTGGTTTATCAACATGGTATTTGGCATAGATATCTTTCATTGAATAATAAAACTTTTGGCAAATCCGATTTATGATATCATATCAAAATTGTGATATATTGTAAACAATATTGTAACATTTTGCATTTATTTTTTTTTTACTCTTTTTAGATACGAACTTTAAAGTTATACATCTCAGGATCTTCTTAATTTACACAACCACTGCACACTTCTCACTCGTGTTTCTTAACAGAAAGTTTCGCACAAATACGCGCAACGGATATTCCCTATTATAATAATTTTATTCTTATATTTTGTACTCACGTTCGTCCTTTTTCATTTTATTTTCGACCATGGTGTATTCATTTTCTTTAAAAAATATATCTGATAAATGAGCATGCTCCAGGTTCGTTAAGCTGCGATATAATTATGTTTTAATTTGTGCTAGTAAATGGCACTAGTCTTATTCGATACCTATAAAAATTGGCAGCGACAAGACAAATCAATCAGAAGCCAATAATACTACACTTTGATCTTAGTCTAAAGGCCGAGAAGCGATCTCTTTTTTCAGCTTTCTCGGACGTCTGCGGCAAATTATAAATACAACGTTCCGGGGTGTTCTCATCGAGTCCTAGCGACTTATCTTAGAAATCATGGCGTCCCAGTCTAGTTCGAATCAGCACGCTAGCGAGAACAATGTTCGTGTTACCTTAGACTCAGTTCTAGAAGCTATTGTTTCGCTCCGTGAGGCCAGAGGCTCGTCTCTGACTTCTCTGAAGAAGTTCTTCGCCTCCAAAATGGCATCAACTGTTTCTACCCGAGAGCTGAGCCGCCCAATCAAGAAGGCACTGGACCGCGCCGTTCGTGAGGGGAAGATCAAGAAACGAGGTGCGAGATACACTCCAACCGCCGACGATGAAGACAAGGCTGGAAGTAAGAGACGTCGTCGGAAGTCGAAATCGGATGAGGAAGACGTCCTGCTTCTTCGGAAAAGACGACGACGAAGCGGCGGGCGCCGGACGAGGCGACGCTCCAGGAGGAGAAGCCGAGGTAGGAAAACCCGCAGAAGAAGCCGCAGGAGGGGAAGCCGTAGGAGGAGAAGCCGCAGGAGGGAAAGCCGCAGGAGGAGAAGCCGCAGGAAGAGGAGGAGTACAGGGAGGAAGAGAAGCGGTGGACGCAGGCGCAGAAGATCTCGACGCATGCGCTGAAGAGCGTTCGTCAAGCCATAAAGCTCTACCTCTGATCTGAGTCAAATTCTCAGTTTTTCATCTTTTTTTTTCTTAAGGTCCTTTTTAGGGCCATTCAAAACATCTACCTTCTATAGGTTTTGGTTTTAGTAAATTTTGTGTTTTGTTTTGTTTGTTTTGACTGACTGAAACGACTTTTATTCCTAAAATAGAACAAGAGTTTCAGACAAACTAAGATGTCTTTAATTACTAAAATTTTCGACTGACTAAAATTTATAAATTGTGAGTAAACGTTTAGACTATTCCTAAAATATAAATAAACTTGTAGACTTACTAAAATGACTTTAATTCCTAAAATAGAAATAAACTTTTAGACTTACTAGTACGACTTTAATTCCTAAAATAGAAATAAACTTGTAGACATGCTAAATAGAAATAGACTAAGACTTACTAAAACGACTTTTATTCCCAAAATAGAAACATAATTTTTTGAGTTACTAAAGCGACTAATAAAACATACTTTTTTAGACTTACAAAAACGACTTTAGTTCCTAAAATAGAAATATACTTTAAGACTTACTAAATAGACTTTTTATAACTTAAAAGAGAACAAGAATAATTAGCTAACACGTCTTTAAAATGACTTTTATGTAAAATAACATTTAAAACAAAGAACTAAGTTACATCAAATTAGAAATACTTTTTAACATAGAACATCTATAGAAACTTGCTAATAACTTTAAAATGTCTATGTAAAATACCATCTAAAAGACAAATATATCAAATAGAAATACTTAAAAGAAATTTAGCCTATACAAACTAGCTTTACATTTATTGTTATATTTATATGCAAGCAATGCTGGTGCCCGGCCATTTTGTGCCCTAGGCAAGGTTCTAACCCCCCTTCGCACCCCACCTCTACCCCCTTGCTCACTGAAATAAAACGTCCGTTAAATAAAAAATGGCGTACATTGAAACTAATTTATAAACTTTTTTTTTTTCTAATCTGACTGTGAGAAATATTCATAGAATAGTCCCCACAGATACGCACAATGGATATTCCCGATTAAAAAAAAAAAAATTAATTTTAAACTCAAGTTCGTCCATTTTTTCATTTTATTTTTGTCCAGTGTGTATTAATTTTTTTTTTAAATCTCTTAATACAGAACAGAACAAACGTAGCACTATACAAATTATCGTGCTCGTATTCACTTAAACTGCTCTATAATTATGTTTTAAGTTATCTAAAATCTAATAAAAAATTTAAAATACAATGATGAGCATTTTATTTCAACGTTGGTGTTCATAACTCAACAACAACAAAATACAAGATTAGGGAATTTAAATATAAGTGTACCCATGAATTCGCGCCGGGTCCATCTGTTAAGAACCAATTCTTTGTTGTCTGAATGTTGTCTTAGGGTTTTTCTAATTAGTATAGATATTGCCACCAAAAACTCTGGCCACAACTTTTTACAATTCCAATATGGCCACCGTTCCCATAGCAACCAATAGCAACATACCATCAAATGCGTTCGTATGGATAGTTATTACTTTTGTAAGTCAGTCCTGTGCAGTTATATTGAAATCCAGCAGTTATTTATGAAAATAGCGTTTTTGCTGTATCTCCACCCCGATCCCAAGGGCAGTTCTCATTCTGAAATGCTTAGGGTAAAGAGAAATAGAGGATGACCAAAAAAAAAAAAAAAAAATCGGAGACAGGGATTAAAAATTGACATAAAGGGAAATTAACACGTCACGGAGAGATCTTGAAAGTCTCGTGTATGACAGATATTCTTGGCGCGCATTTGTTGGGAGGCTGTGCTCAAAGGGCATTTTTGGTGTTTGGTTTTAAGGACCATCTTCATTACGCTACGGACAACTCCATCAGTGCTCCGATCTCCTCTCTTAGAATCACACAAGGAGGGTCTCGGCACAGTGCACGAACTCTCATCGAGGATCCCAATGTGTGTATACAGGATTCACATATTTTATAAATATTTTTTGGGTGGGTCAGGTTTTCAAAATTTTGTAAATTTTTTCGGAGGGCTGCAGGCCGTATGGCCTACTATTTTTTTTCTTTTTTTTTTTTTTTTAAAACGATTTCGAACTGTCGTGGGCTTATTAACGTGCGCAAATTGCATACGGGACCTCCTATTTTTTAGCCCCTTACTCGAAAGCATGCTAGGCAACCCCCGATCTTATACCCATGGAAAGACTCAGGAGGTTTATAAACCCGTCATTAGGAACCAGTGGTTCTGATCCAACAACTGTCATCCAGTTATATGCCCTGTACTAACGACCGTACTCGGTTAGTTACCCTTTAGAACTAGAGGCAGGCCACCATACCTCTTAGCCATTACGACTCTCGTGCAAGTAGAACAGAAAAGGTCCAAGGATACAGATCATTATCAGCATTAGGGAAACTCCGCCTATGCCGGTCCCAAGCCGGATGGAAAAAGGAGGAGGGCGGCCTGCATGGAGGCCGTAAGGATAGCAGCCCTCCACTACATGCAAAGGCACAAAGGCCAATCACCTGTTCCTGTCTTAAACTATGATTACAAGCAATATAAGAGAGAAAACCGGACTGATTCCCAAAGGCGATCGGAACTGGAACGGACTACGGACTACGACTTATGGAACTTGGAACACAAGAAGTATAAATGGGAAGGAAGAGGAGCTGGTGGAAGAGATGAGGAAAGCAAAACTAGAAATCCTGGCTATTATCGAAACAAAGAAAATAAAGGAGACAAGGAGTCATGGGGGATCTCGATGGCAACACGCTGCTGCTATACAGTGGTGTAACCACATTCTGAAAGAGCTAAAGGGGGCGTGGGTTGCATTGTGGCCAAAAACCAGAAAGATAGTATCAAGGGATGGAACTTTGTCTCGGAGCGCATTATGGTTGTAAAACTAAAAGAAGGAGAAACCATAGTCAACCTGGTCATAGTGTATGGGCCAAATGAGGATGAGAGAGCAGAGGTCAAGGAAGATTCTTCGAGCTGCTTCAAAGGACAGTGGATGACTGCCTAGATGAAATTATCATGCTCGGAGATTTCAATGCCAGAGTTGGAAATGACCATGCTAGATGGGGTGGAGTTATCGGAAGATATGGAGAAGATACTCTCAATGACAATGGAAAGCGAATCCTTAGATTCTGCAGTGAGCAGAATCTGATCATTACAAACACAAAGTTCCCCCATAAGCGCATACATGCATACACTAGATGTGAACCAACAAAGAATGAGAAGTCAGTGATCGACTATGCCATAGTTAGGAGGAGCTCATTCAAGTATGTCCGGGAATGTAGAGTCTGGAGGGGGCCAGAGATTGGAAGTGATCACTACCTGCTAACAATCAAAAGAACAACCTAAAGTGTTGCTCAGCCTAGGAACTGCCCCACATCACACAAGAAACTCAGGAAACGAACGGGATAAATGAGCATTAAGACCTACAAGCTGAGAGAGCCAGAAATTAAGATCAGATATCAGGGGCTTATTGCTGCAGCAGTGAGAAACACAGAAGAACAACCTGATGACTTGGAAATCCTCTGGCTTAAATTCAAGGATACCATAAAGACAGCTGCTGCAGAAGCATGCGGTGAAGTCCGACTTGGGAACAAGAGAAAGAGGACACCTTGGTGGACAGAGGAAGTCAAAGAGAAAATAAGAGAGAAGAAAATGGCATGGAACCAATACTTAGGAGCTAAAAACACAACAGGACAAATGGAAAAATATAGAGAATATGTGACACTCAGAACAGAAGCAAAGAACAAAGTGCTAGCAGCAAAACAGAAGTCCTGGGAAGAATTTGGAGAAAAGCTAGAAAAAGATGCACAAGAAAAACAGAAATTGTTCTATAAGACCCTAAAGAACATGAGGAAGGAAAAACAATGCCCTCTCAAATTTATAAAGGACAAGCAAGGCAAATTGCTTACTGCCCCGAAGGAAGTAATGGAAAGATGGAAAGAATATTTCTCAGAACTCCTGGATGGTGAGCATTGGTGAAGCATCAGAAATGATAACCACTAGCACAGAAGAGGGAAAAACCAATGATGGTGGAAGATTGACATAAAGATGGAAGAACTGAGGGCAGCACTGGAGAAAATCAAGATGGGCAAAGCCAGCAGGGCATGATGGGTATAACACCAGAAATGGTTAAGTACATGGGTGTATCACGCGATCTGTTACTCTTAAGGGTCCTACAGTCATCATGGTGCAACTAGGACCATACCCAAAGGATTGGGAGCTTTGCCATCATAACACCGCAATTTTCACAAAACTGGGGTGACAATCGACAATGTGGAAACCATAGAGGCATATCCCTTCTCAGTGTCCCTGGTAAAATCTACTCTAGAATCCTAGAGCAGAGACTCCGACGCCTAGCTGAGCCACAATTGGATGAGGTACCAGTGCGGATTCCGAGCAAACCGAAGTACTCAAGACCTAATCTTCACACTCAGACAGCTGAGTGAAAAGGCCCTTGAGTATAAAGAGTGAGATCCAATCTTTGTTTCATAGATCTGGAAAAGGCGTTTGACAGGGTCCCTTGGAGCAAACTTTGGGACTGTTTGGCAAGGAAGAATATTCCAGCACCTCTGATTCTTGCTATACAGAGCTTCTACAAGTTTTGCAGAAATTATGTGAGGACAGCAAACCATAAGTCAGAAGAGTTCAGGACCACCACTGGTGTAAGACAAGGTGATATCCTATCACCTTACCTCTTCATACTCCTTATGGACGATGTCATCAAGGCATGTAAGGACGGCGCCCCGAGAACAAGTAAAGTATTCAGTGGGGTACTGGAAGATGAGACAGGTCTGATATTTCAGAAGCTCTTGCATTTGCTGATGATGTTGCCCTGATTGCTAAATCAGAGGCACAGCTCAAATCCAACCTGCAAGTCTGGAAGGCAGAGCTGGAGAAGAGAGGGATGGTCATAAGCAGCTCTAAAACAAAATCCATGGTGATATCACGAGAAGAAAGAAAACATCAGATTAAGTTGGGAGAACAGGTCCTGGAGCAGGTCGACCACTTTAAATATCTCGGAGCTATTATAGACCGAAAGGGAGGCATCAATGAAGAGTTGGC
The DNA here is from genome assembly GCA_024509875.1 of Oreohelix idahoensis. Lineage (NCBI taxonomy): Eukaryota > Metazoa > Mollusca > Gastropoda > Stylommatophora > Oreohelicidae > Oreohelix > Oreohelix idahoensis. The sequence continues at coordinate 864 of JAMPIV010004268.1, read as the reverse complement.
CACTCGAAAAGCAGCAGCTGGGAGACTTTTTCAGGCCATAAATCGTGGATTCCTCAGCAAGAGAGAGGTTGGTAAGAAAACGAAGATGGCTGTATACCGCTCCACCTATGTCCCAGTCTTGACATATGGATGCGAGTCGTGGGCAATGACTACAACCCACAAAAGCCAGATCAAACCTCAGAAATGAGGTATCTGAGGAAAGTGGTTGAAGTAACAAGAAGAGACATGGTCCGCAACCAGACGATCCGTCAACCCTATAGGCCTAAAATGTCCCACCACGGACTTGCAGACCCAAATAGAACAGTCCCAAATGGAACTAAGATGGTTTGGCCATGTCTGCAGAATGGGGGAGATGATCGGCTGAGTAGCAAAAAATTGATTCCAGTTGCGCACCGGCTGCTTGCCTGAACTTCCGGAACGCAGAGGTTATAAATAAAATGAAATGTCAAATGCTAAAGAGTTTATACCTTTAGAATATGGGTCTGTTATATGTCTGGACTGCGCCTAATATAAATCCGACTAGGTTGAACGGGACGCGCTCGCCAAAAACGAAGGCAAAAACTTTAATAAAAATGAGTAAGGGAAGGGTTATACCAATGCTTTAAAGACAATTTGTTTGGGAAATAGAAGACTGTGAAGAATGTGTCTGTGAAAATGTAAAATATATGTTTTTAGAAAATATTTTGTTATTGTAAAAACCAATACAAACTAAATTTTTATATTAAATTAATCCTTCACAAAATCTCCCACAACTATAATAAAATATTAAAAACATTAACCTAACACAAACTAAACAAACAAAAAAAAAAAAAAAACCACATCACACACACAAAATCAAACTATACCTATAAAATAAAAAAACAA
>JAMPIV010004267.1:600000-902628 GCA_024509875.1 Oreohelix idahoensis | reverse complement strand
CATGTCATGTTACAGATTCAATCTGGAAGTGGATCCACCGTTACCTGGCTTAAGCATTGACTCAATGATTGAGTCTCATTCTCAATGTTTCTTGTGTTAATGTAATTGTAATTTGAAGGGATATCTTAGAGCCATTTACATTCTCCCTAGAAGCATAGGATAGGTCCAGAGAGAGGGCAACTTAGCCACCTATTTATTCACTACTATAACATCTAGACTGCGAGCTTAACCACCTGACCATCCTGTGCCATCCCTACACCAGTTCTCTTTTCTGAGTCTATGATACTAATTTTTTTATATCAAGTACTACTTGTTACTATCATCTCTCATCTAAATTTACCATCTCGCTACACAATGAGGCACTTTTGTTTGGTGTTAAATTGGATGTGCGATTTACTTTCACAGCAAGGCGATGGCGCCTTATATTTTGTTTCTGTTGTCTTGTGTCCCCCTGTATGTCCAACAAGTGCCTGTTATTACCTACATTTATTTACTTTTCACAGGACTCACGTTCTTTCCTTCATTATTTAATCTTTTTTTGCCAGCAAGGTTTAGATAGCCCAGTGAAGTTCCCGGGGGGTTTTCTGAAGCAACAACAAAAAGACCAGACATGTAGTATAAGACGACTAGTATGAGATTGTGCATTGGGGGGCTACCAACCTCGTCATATAACACAAACTGTGACAGAAACCTCCGCTTCAAGAGCTTCCAGATCAGCTCCAGTGGTGCAAAGGAAAATGATGACGATGAAGGCTTAAACAAGATATAACTATTGTTATTGTTATTCAGAATCGACCTCACTGTACTCCGGGCAAACCCATAAGTGTTCAGTCTCCCTCAGCAAATGTTGAAGAATAGGAATACTAATTGTACCTGTAGCACGCTAGTTGTATATACGACGGATGCATCCTCTCTCACGTCCATTTCTGCCAGTCCCACGTTTGATGCCAAACTCCAACAGCGTCAGCCTTGTTGATTCTTCCATTGCAGTCATTATCCAGCAGGCGATCATTAATAGCCCTTAGTATCTCTCCCTTATCCATGTCCGGTGTCCCCACAATGGGTGCTCTCGAGGCCAATCTGTCAGCTCTCTCATTGCCACGTACCCCTGCATGAACATGACAGTAGATCCACATCAGTTCTTCAAGAATTGAGGATTCTATTGATGTTTTCCATTCCTGCCGCAGCCATCCGTTCTGATCTTTCTGAAGCATGGCTTGAGAGTCTGACAATATAACTGCCCTGGTTGATGGAGCTTCAGACAGCCACCTCAGTGCTGCGTTAACTGCCTCTACCTCCATTCTCATGCTGCATGCTGGAGGTTGTTGTCATGTAGGCTCCACTCTGTTTAGCGACGACCCTGCCCTTTATTCTCGCAGAGAAACCCCATCCTGATTTTTCACCACGCACGACAGACCCATCAGTGTACACGATGGCGTCATCATCCCCAGCATGATCACTTATCAGCTGATTAATCTCCAGCTCTGTTTTTCCATTGCCCCAAGCTCTGCACTCTCTGCCAAGGCTAATGATGACCTGCTGGTAGTTTATCCAGTTCTTCCCTGACTTACTTCACTCTTCCCCTTTGGATACATTTTCAACACTGGTCACCTGATCAATCGTAGGCTCTGCCATCCATGACCCCTCTTGATTCTCTTGCTCCTTTGATGTCAGCTACATTCTCATGTAGTGGGTTACCCTCATATATGCTTTTGCATGGGCCATCGTATATCTGGATCTAATCGACAGCAATCCGAGCATTGTCACAATGGGGGTATCATGCGTACAGCCCAAAACTAGTCGCATCCCTTCATTCTGAATGCGTTCCAGTCGTTCACATTGTGACACTGACAGCGTGAGTATTCCCAGCCCGTACTCGATCACTGAAATCACGAGCTGACGATACATGAGAAACAATAGTCTCTGTTTCAAGCGCGCAGAAGCCATTGTTTTTAAGGCTGCCAGTTCTCGCTTGCACTTCTGTATGATAGCCCACGATGAAACGTTACTCCCAGATACAGCCTGTCTTGCCTTTCAATGTTCTGCCCATTGAAAGCGATGTCTGGAAGGTCTGCTTTCACTACGGAATTGTTCAAAGAGCACCACATCACACAGACCTTGTTGGGATTGATCTTTGATCCGCTTCCTCACACCATTTAGAAACCGCCTGTAGTGTCTCTTGTATGCCTTGGACTATTTCCTGTCTATCTGAGCCAGTTCTGTACATGAGTATGATATCTGCAAAATTTAATGTTCGTCCCCGTCCTGTTGGTTGAAAGGTTGCTATTTTGCTGTGTAGATGTTAAACAGCACTGGTGATAGTGGAGAACCCTGGGGTAGTCCCGGGCAAATAAGTATTGGTTCTGATGTCCAAGTTCCCAAGCGAAATGCAACTAATCTCTCCCTTTAGGCAGCTGCTATCCACCTTGTTATCCAAGGGTTTACACCACATGCCATTATACAGTCTATTAGGGTAGCATATTATTAATATACAAAGTCCACACTGTTATAAGCATCCTCAAGGTCAATTGCGACAGCCACCGTTTCTCTTTTACCCAGGAATCCCTCGTACACATCGTACGCAAACGTTCCAGCGTTACCCCGTGTTGTTTTCATAGGCCTATATCTACCCAGAGTATCAGGAACGATGTGTGCATCTTCGAGGTGCCCCCAGGATTCACCGAAAGGGGGGGGGGGGATGATGAATCCACAGGCGCCTCATTGGAATCGACCAGACCCGTTACACGGACTTCGAGCTCTGAACAACGGCTGGAATTTCCATGTGCCTGTGGTAGGAAATTCTCTACTCAGAGAAGAATGAAAATCCACAGAACGAAAAAGGGGTGTGGGGATTCATCAGGGGGAGATCAACAGCGCTCTGTCTCGACGGGTAAGACGTTATAAGAACGCAGCCAGGAGTCAATCCACAGTGCTGAGTACATTCAAGTTGATCTACCTGATGATGATCTCTCACACTTCTTGGACGGGAAGAGAGATGCAATCAAGTTTCCACCTGCCAGTGCAAAAGGGCTTTGGGAACAGCTGGACGAAGCCTTGGCAAAAGAGTTTTATAACAACCTGAAGCAGATAACTTTGGAGGAGAAGAAGGTTGAAATCTTCGGCGACATAATATACTGCTCAAAAAAAGTTAAAGGCCACTTTCAATTTTAGGTCATTTCAACTAAGCTGTTTTTTCTTAAACGTGAACACTCAGTCAACAAAGTTTTGCTGCATTTTGTTGCATGCTTAAACAATGTTTGTTAATCTGACAATAAATCAAATCTGTGTTACGTGTGTGTACCTCCAAGGTCAATCAAATGCACGTGGCGGAAAGGGAAATAATGCATGTCTGAAAATGCTTCCTATGGCAAAGAATGTTGATAACATTGCTGAAATTTGCTTTTCACGTGCAAGTCGTGACTATGGTGAACACATTTCACCCACTTTTTGGAAGGAACGGGCAATGGGTATGTTTGTAACATTTACCATTTTAGCCATGGCTCAGCGTGTCTTGCCGTCTTGTGGTAGACCTTGAACGTCCTGACCTGCGTTGTTCTGCGACACTGCCAGTTGCATTATAACGATCACGCAGAGTTTGTATGACAGAGTGGGCAACTCCTAATCTCCTAGCAACTTCTCGCAGCCCTACGTCATCCTGCAGCCATGCCATCGCTCTTCATCTGTCAACATTGGTCAAGCGTCTTAGCTGAGCCATGGCTAAAATGGTAAATGTTACAAACATACCCATTGCCCGTTCCTTCCGAAAAGTGGGTGAAATGTGTTCACCATAGACACGACTTGCACGTGAAAAGCAAATTTCAGCAATGTTATCAACAGGCTTAGCCATAGGAAGCATTTTCAAACATGCATTATTTCCCTTTCCACCAAGTACATTTGATTGACCTTGGAGGTACACAAACGTAACACAGATTTGATTTATTGTCAGATTAACAAACATTGTTTGTTTAAGCATGCAACAAAATGCAGCAAAACTTTTTTGACTAAGTGTTCAGGTTTTTAAAAAAACAGCATAGTTGAAATGACCTAAAAATTGAAAGTGGCCTTTAACTTTTTTTGAGCAGTATATATCTGCACTGTCGCAAAGTGTTCGGAGTCAGGGAGGCAAGGGAAGGTAACCCAACGCGAAAAAGTAGAAGACAAATTAAAATAGAAGAAATCAGGAAACAGAAGAAGCATGCCCGAAAACAGTTATAGAACGCAGTTGCCACAGAGAAGGACGGGTTACGACAGGTTTGGGAGCACCTGAAAGGCCAACATAATGCCCTTTGTAGAGCAGAAAGGTTGTGCAAGAAGAGAAGGAAGACTCGAAGGAATAGGGAAAGATTCTTCAGGGAGCCCTTCAAGTTTGCCAAAGAACTGTTTGAGCAGTCACGGTCGGGTACGGTAAACATCAGGAAAGAAGACCTGGAAGAACACCTTAGGATGACATATTCAGATGGTCGCAAAGATGAGCCGCTCGGCAGCATGGCAGGCCTTAAATGGCCGAGTAAGCCAGGAGCTGAATTTAACACCAAGCCCACAACGGTGCAAGAGGTAAAAAGCATTGTCCAGAAAGCTCGGTGCAAGTCAGCTCCAGGTCCTAATGGTGTTCCATATGTTGTGCATAAGAGATGCCCTGAGGTGCTCAAACGACTGCTCCGTTTACTGAAGAATGCGTGGAAAACCCAGCTTGTAAGCAAGGAATGGAGAAAGGCGAACGGAGTCTACATCCCGAAGGAACAAAATTCCACAGATATCCGTCAGTTCAGGCCAATCTCACTACTTAATGTGGAAGGGAAGATATTCTTCTCAGTGATGGCGAAAAGCTCACTACATATCTCCTGGCAAATGGGTACATTGACACTACAATTCAGAAAGAAGGTATCCCAGGTACACCAGAATGTCTAGAGCATGCCACAATGATCTGGGAAGCAATCCAGAATGCAAAGTCTGACAGAACAAACCTCCATGTAATCTGGTTGGATCTAGCGAATGCTTATTGTGGCGTTCTCCAACCTGCGCTTAGGTTTGATGGTTTAATTCATGGAATAGTAAACATATTAGCAGTAGCCAAGTGGTCATTACGAGAGTCCTTAACCTTGCTACATAAACAGCCACACAAGAATTGAAGAAACGTCCAGCTTATTCACATCACGAACATGTTTATTACAAATAAAACGTATGCTCCAATGAAGTATTACTTGTAAGACCTCTGTCACTACACATCTCTAACTCCCCTGTCATAGGGTAAATGCAGATACTGGCATATAACAGTCTGTCCGTAAATGTCGAGATCCAGTCCTGTAATCAGCTGTATCTATGAACATACGAATATATAAGAACAGGAACATCGCCCGTCTTCAGTCTGCAAACATCACTATATCATTACTATCCACTCATCTACCTATCCTGTGAATGAATCAGGCACTCTGTCATTCCAGGATGACAAGACTAACTTCAGAATATATATATCAAACACACTGACATCTGAAATATCTCGGAGCGATTCACACATGCATCCTCCCTCTTCCACGACACACCCCTCAATCTCCCGTGAACCCTAGGCTATCATCTCGCCTCCTTTTGACCTCTCTTTCACACTAATTCGTGACGTCGTATCCGCCGCAATGCGACAGATCGTAATAAAACCTTGTGGACGAAGCTATTTAAAAGCTAGATATAAGAACATAAATAACTGCATATAATATGTACGTCACATCTTCCCCTCTCCCCTGTCTGAGGAGAAAAATGAAATTTGTCTTCTTCAGAGGTAGGTAAACAAAATATAAAATGAGGTTCCAGTGCCAAGTAGACAGTTTAAATATAATACGAACGGAGACCAGGAAGTACTCCAACCCCTGTGTCTGTCATGAGAAAGCCAAATTTAACACAAAGTGAGGACATTGATATCAAAATATCAAAGCCTAAGTCTTACTCAAGTGGAGACAATTTGACACATAAGAAGTAGATGACCTGCCTTCCAGTAACTAAGATTACGTGATATATGAACTCATCCATACCTGTCAATCATTTTCACTCTAATGTCACATACTTTTGGTCTAAGTCCTGTCAGGTTATAGACTTAGTGAATATTGTCACTTAATACAATTGCAAAGTAATTATGCTATAGATGACCATTAAGTAATTATAATATATATGAAAGTTGTAAGACACATGCAATGAAGTACATGATGTAATACCTTCATGATAAGAGAATAATGTTTTCTGTTTTTCTACTTTTTTTTCCATTCATATTATGTTTTGTTTTCTTCTCTCACATGAGTCTTTATTCACAATCTCAATGGATGATATACCATGATGATTAAGACAAGCATAATAAGTCCCCACGACCCTGTGTAGTTTGGTAAAAGTAGTTAATGTCAATGCAAACAAGACATGCTCAGTTGGTATAAGACTTCAGTAGATGCAAGAAGTTTAGTAAAGCAGAGTACAGGGACAATGCATAGAGATACTCCTTCTTAAACCGTGTGTGTCCATTAATCAAAGTCTAAGCACAAAGGTAGTAATACAAATTAATGTGTCCAAAAAAGAAGAATATATTAGGTAAATATAACTATTAAGTTTGTTGAGCACAAAAATTGTGAGTGTTCATAAATCCATGAAGATAATTCAAGTTCACGATTCATGTCCATGGGTTATCAAATAAAAGGTAATAAATTATCCCTGAATAGTTTCTTTGGTTCACAATGTGTACTGAGATGTACCTGAATCCTGAGTATGATTGATGTCCCATGTAGAAAAAGTTATACACTAGGTAGTTTCCCCTGAATTTCCATCACCGATAAAGTTTCATACCAAAACATAATGCAAGTTAATCCATGCATACTAGTTGCTGTAAACAAAGTCCTTGAACTATGCGAATAACAGTCTCATGGAATGAACATAAAGATAGTCAAATGTGGCAGATATAAGTGTACCTATAGGTTGTCGAAGACAAATAACTTGAATATGACAGATTCTCAGATTTTCTCCATCTGGGGTAATTCCGTGATGTATCAAACCAGTACTAGATGGTTGTACAGCGAGACAAGACGTCCGCGAGATTGTTCTCAGAACCCTTGATCGCCCGGATGGTGTAAGAGTATGGCTGTAGACTTAGGGCATATCTAGCTGTTCGTTGGTTTGAAAAATTAGCTTTTTGTAGATAAGCTAGCGCCCTCTGGTCGGTTTCGATGACAAATGGTGCCCCAATCAAGTATTTTTGTAGTTTGGAAACACTCCATGATATTGCTAGGAGCTCTCTTTCCAGAATGGGGTATTTTGCTTCTGTTGAAGATAACTTGCGGCTCACATACAATACTGGATGCAAAACATTGTTGTGGAGTTGCATCAAAGACGCTCCTATCGCATATTGAGATGCATCACACCTGAGAGTAAAGGAGATAAATGGATTAGGCAGTTTCAATATTGGTGCCTTTGAAAATGAAAATTTAATACGGTTTAATACATCTTGGCATGGCTGGGTCCAGACTATTTTGTTAGGACATCCCTTTTTCAGCAAAGATGACAAAATGGAAGTTATTTCCGAGAAACGAGGAATGAATTTCCTGTAAAAGTTGATTAGACCTAACAAACTCATGACTTGTTTTTTTTTTTGTTTTAGGAACCTCAAGATTAAGAATTTTTGAGACAGTGTCATCATCTGTTTTCAAGAATCCTTGAGAAATTCTATGTCCCAGAAAAGAAATTTCTTTATAGCCGATCTGGACTTTTGAAGGTCTAGCTGTGAGGTGGTGACTGCGTAGAATGTCCAATAAGGATTGAAGACCTAAGATATGGTCCTGCCAAGAATTGTGGAAGAGACAGATATCGTCGATATATGTTATGATATCAGGCCGACCAGCAAATAGTAATCTCATCATCCGGACAAACGTTGCCGGTGCGTTCACTAGCCCAAAACACATATGAGTCCACTGATATAATCCATTAGGAGTGGCAAAGGCAGTGTAAGGCTTAGATCTATCTGTTAAGGGAATCTGCCAGTAGCCTTTTGAAAGATCAAGTTTACTGAAATATGTGGCATCAGACATCTTTTCCAGTAAGGAATCAAGAACAGGCATAGGCTCTGCATCAGCAGAAGTTATACCGTTAAGACGACGGAAGTCTATACAGATTCTAATGGACTTATCTTTTTTCCTAACAATCACTAGAGGAAATGAGTACGGTGATTGAGATGGTTCTATAATACCCATTTTAAGCATGTTATCAATTTCCTTATCCACTTGAGCCTGAAAATGAATTGGTATGGGATATGGCTTTATCCGGATAGATGTTTGATCTTGAAGTAGAATGTCGTGAGAGATGACATCAGTACTACCTGGGATATCAGTCAACACATCCTGATAGGATTGTAACAGATTAGAAATTTGAGTGTGTTGATCGACTGATAGATCTGGAGATATAGAAACGTCCCTCCAAGATTCTGACGCTTGAAGCGGAACAAAAGATAATGGCAGAGAGACATCTTCGAATGAAGACTCCTCATCATGAATTACAGCAAGTGAGGAATAGTTTGAGTCAGACGCATCAATGGCCTCGAAAATTGGTTGAAGATTACCAGGTCGAGAATGGAATTTTTGGAGCATATTGATGTGAAATGTTCTATGTTGACCCTTTATATCCACAATATAATCAACATCAGTTAACTGTGAAACCACTTTATACGGTCCTCTCCATGCAATTAATAGTTTATTCTCTTTTGTGGGGAGAAGCACATATGCTTCATCACCAGGCCACAATAAGCGTAATTTTCTCTTCTCATTAATGAATAGTCTGGTTTTTCCTTTTGCTCTCTCTGAAGCATCCACTGCTATCTGGCATGCATCAATAATCTTTTTTCGTAGATTTACAACATACTCATAAGAGGATTGAACCTCCTCTGACAACTCGGAGCCCACGAGAAGCTGTTTTAAGATCGACATGGGACCTCTAGGCTTTGCCCCAAAAATTAATTCGAATGGCGAAAACCCGGTTTGTTCGTTTGGGATTTCCCGATAGGCGAACAAAACAGCTGGTAAAATTCTGTCCCAGTCCTGTGGACATTGTGAGGTAACCTTACCCAACATCTGTTTGAGTGTCTTATTGAATCGTTCTACTGTGCCGTTCCCTTCTGGGTGATAGGCACTGCTTAGAGACCTCTCAATTTGAAAATCCTTCATAACCTGTGCCATAACTTCTGATGTAAATTGTCTACCTCTGTCTGATAGTATTTCCTCCGGAAACCCCAATCTACTGAAAATGATCATGAGTGCATCAGCAACATCTCTAGTTGTGATGTTCTTAAGTGGTATTGCTTCAGGCCACCGTGTGCACATGTCAATGCACGTAAGAATGAATCTGTGGCCTCTTGCTGATACTACTGGTAATGGTCCTATGATGTCAATTGCCATCTTAGCGAATGGTCTGTTAGAGATATCAAAGGCCTGTATAGGTGCTTTGTGATATGCACCTTTCGCAGCCACGCTTTGGCATGTCTTGCAAGTTCTACAAAAAGTTTTTACATCTTTGGTGACCCCAGGCCAGAAAAAATTCGACAGCACTCTTTGTTTAGTACGAGCTATCCCCAAATGACCTGCACAGTTGACATCATGGGCATGTTGTAAAATAAAAGGTCTAAAATTAGTAGGCACCATGATCTGTTTTTTCTCAGAATTAGCATCATTAAAATTTCTAATTAGAATACCATTTTTGATGGTGTACCAGTGAATAGCCCTCTCATTGTACACAACATCATCTTTTCTAGCCACCTTGAAAATTTTTTTCAATGAGTCATCATTATGTTGCATAGTAATGAACGACTCTTTACTGACAAGTGTAACTTGTAAATTGTCATCCTCCTCACCCCCTGATGCTGTACTATCATTGGCCTCTGCCTGAGCCTGTGCCCGTGTAGTAACTGCATTAGCAGTCAATAAATGCTGGTTTTCCCAACTTTTAATATCATCATCTGAGCACTCCTTCAGCCCAGGAAGGTTACCCAGAATCAACTCGCTGACTGGATTTTCCAACATACAAGCAAGAACGTTCCCTGTGAAGTAGGGTGTGTTTATGTAAACAAAGGCAGTTGGATAATATTCAACTGTGCCCCCGAAGGTAACACATTTCACCTGTTTACCAGTGTAACATGAGTTATCAACAAGAGATTGCCGCACCCCTACGGTAGTGCATCCCGTATCCCTGAGGACGGAAACAAGTCTATGATTAACAAAACCCCTGCAAAATTTAAGTGAACCTTTTCCATCATGAGAAGCAAGTACTGGTAGAGGGTGACCACAAATTAATCTGGGTACTTTATCTGTCTGAAAAAGAGTGTTGCAAGCAGAGCAATTTGCTTTATTAGAAAGATCAACACTGCATGCATTGGCATGAGACGTGGTCTCAAAACCTTGATTCCCAGCAACTGAATGGTTGTTTTGTTCAACAGCAGCATTAGACCTATGTGGGAGTCGAGAGCCTCTGTAGTGATGATTATTCCTGTTGTTCTGGTAATTACAATCATTATTATAATTTGATCTTCCTCTGTTAGAATAGGAATTCTGAGTTCTGGTCCAGCCTCTGTTTGGTCCATTAAATTGTTGTTGAGGCATATTTTCCTGGCTATATGGTCGAAATGGTCTGTATGCAAAGTTATACCGACCCCTGAAAGTTCCGGCATTCCGGCTAAAATTTCGTCCCCAACCTGAAGAATTATCAGGTGGTCCCTGTTTTTGATTTCTTGTATATAAAGCCTTTGCTGAAGCAACTGGTAATGCCTCCTTGATGTTCGAGTTGCTTATATTCCTCCCAGGATGTGCGGTCCTGAAACGTCGCCCCAAAATCTCCATTTCAGCAATGGTTTGGGGATCCCTCTCTTGGAGATAGGACAAAAATTCTGGACTGACTGAAGAGAGAACCTTATCTCTTAGTATGAGATCCATAAGCGACTCAAAAGTATGGTCGATTTGTGACAGTTCAATCCATCTCTGAAAAGTAAGCTTGATAGATGCAATGTATTCTGCGAAGTCCTTGGACGAGTCAGGCAATAGAGTTTTGAATTTTAATCTATAACCGTGAGTATCCAGCTGGAATTTTTTCAATAATAATGCCTTTATAGAATCATAGTCACTTCTAGAGGCATCATCCAACGTGCAGATAGCTGTAAAGGCTTCACCTGAAAATAATGACATTAATTTACTAGGCCATTCAGATTTGTCAAGTTTATGTTCCTGGCAAATTGTCTGAAACCTGTTCAAGTAACACGATATGTCATCGGATGGATGAAATTTGGGTAAATGAACCTTAAAAGGACAACCATGATCCCTTTTTGTTGTGCCCTGATTAGTGTTCTCCGCCGGTTTGTTCTCATTCTCAAGTTTAAGTTTTTGAAGCTGAATTTCAGCCATTTTTTGCTCATGCTCAAACTGTGCTAGCTTAAGCTTTTCTTTTTTTTCATCTCGCCTTCTCTTCTCAGCTAATTCTTGTTCTAATGTTTTCTCTTCCTTAGCCACCTGCTCTAAAGCAAACTCTCTCAAAGCCTTCGCTTGAAACCCAAGTCTTTCCCCCACGTTGACAAAATGTTCTAGGCGAGACATGTTGAGGTACCCTGATGTAATCAATCAGTTACACCAATAACAAATCTTAAATAAAATTATATCACTTTCCAACAAATTGCCTTATACTTAATATCAGAACTGAACAATTCTGCACTATTTTCACAGGAGACAGTAATATATTTCCAAAGGAGCAACGCCGACAATACAATTTAAGATATATATATATATATATATATATATATATATATATATATATATATATATATATATATATATATATATATATATATATATATATATATATATATATATATATAGATATATATATATATATATATATATATATATATATATATATATATATATATATATATATATATAGACAATAGATCAATCCTAACAAGGACAATACTAAGGTATAAAGAAAGATAAGGTATAAAAGTTTTAACAGGTAATGAAAAAAAATGTAATCAGTAGAAGATCCACCATTTAATATATGAATCAACTGAATTGATAGTCAGATTCGATAAACAGAGCACGACCAATAATGACGAAAAATTAAAATAATCAACAGAATATGACAAAGACTAACATTAAAACAAGTCCGCACAACTAAAGAAAAAAAATTAATAATAATAATCGTAATGATCTAACAAGTTATGATCACCACACAGTACCTGTAGAACAATTTGTGTGTGCCCGCTTTACGGCGAGATGTATCACACAACAAGACAGCCGAGCCAACCTTGCCCGCTTATACAAGAATTACATATATTAATACATTAAAAAAGGAAAACAAACATCAGAGCTGATGGAGATCCAACCAAAATATTCATGAACACAGACCGAAAGATGTAAAAAATCGCACTTATCTTGTATGAAAATAAAACAGTCTCCTTCCTGGCCTGAGATATGGTGCTAAGAAATTGATGTGCAGCTCTGAAGCACTCCACAACAATGTAAAATGATTCGTCTCTAGTCCTTCCCTACAGTCCGGTCTGACAGGCCTCCATTTTGAATTTGATTGTAGACTCGCAGAAGTCGGTCACTTGAAATAGTGACTGCTGGTAAATTGATATTTTCCTCCAATGAATAAAATTCTTCGATAACGCTGGCCCTCTTAACTTTTCCACTGCCGACACCTTGATAATAATGAACAGTTAATTCATAATATATTTCGAAAGTTACTTCAAAAATTTCCTCTCCTCCATTCCAACACCGCTCTGAGCAGATGTGACCTTCACCTTGTCCGTAAGTGGGACGAACTTACGGTAAACATTTGCTTGTAGACCTGGTTTTAAGATAATGTACTTTACGAGTTCAAAATCCACGGTACTTGGCCCCCAAAAAGCTGTGGCGTTCTCCAACCTGCGCTTAGGTTTGATGGTTTAATTCATGGAATAGTAAACATATTAGCAGTAGCCAAGTGGTCATTACGAGAGTCCTTAACCTTGCTACATAAACAGCCACACAAGAATTGAAGAAACGTCCAGCTTATTCACATCACGAACATGTTTATTACAAATAAAACGTATGCTCCAATGAAGTATTACTTGTAAGACCTCTGTCACTACACATCTCTAACTCCCCTGTCATAGGGTAAATGCAGATACTGGCATATAACAGTCTGTCCGTAAATGTCGAGATCCAGTCCTGTAATCAGCTGTATCTACGAACATACGAATATATAAGAACAGGAACATCGCCCGTCTTCAGTCTGCAAACATCACTATATCATTACTATCCACTCATCTACCTATCCTGTGAATGAATCAGGCACTCTGTCATTCCAGGATGACAAGACTAACTTCAGAATATATATATCAAACACACTGACATCTGAAATATCTCGGAGCGATTCACACATGCATCCTCCCTCTTCCACGACACACCCCTCAATCTCCCGTGAACCCTAGGCTATCATCTCGCCTCCTTTTGACCTCTCTTTCACACTAATTCGTGACGTCGTATCCGCCGCAATGCGACAGATCGTAATAAAACCTTGTGGACGAAGCTATTTAAAAGCTAGATATAAGAACATAAATAACTGCATATAATATGTACGTCACACTTATGGATCCGTTCCACACCAGATGTTGTGGCAGGCGCTAGAAATGTATCATGTCCCACAAGAGATTGCAGCAATGCTGAAGCTTTATTTCGCAGGGTTTGCTGTCAGATTTTCAACCAGAGAGTACACAACGAAGTGGATTGGCCTTGAAGTTGGAATTGCGATGGAATGTACCATCTCTCCGATACTATTCGTGATGGCTATGCAGGTAATCCTCAATGCGGCTGAAGGAATGGCTATAGGTCCACAGCTCGGTGGAATGCGTCACATGCCACCGCTCAAAGCATTCATGGATGACACAACAATTCTGGCATCAGATGAACATCAGGCCCGGAGGATGTTAGCACGCCTGGATGAACTAGTCAGCTGGTGCAGAATGAGCTTCAAACCCAAGAAGTCGAGAAGCCTATCAGTCAGGAAAGGGAAGATAGCAGAAGACATATTCATGGTTTCCAACCAAAGAATTCCTACTGTCATTGAAGAACCTGTTAAACGTCTTGGCAGGGTGTACGATGCCTCATTAAAAGACTCGAAGGCAGTGCAACAGACAATAGAAATGGCAGGCAGAGGGCTACAGATCATAGACCAAAGCAGACTCCTAGGGAAATTCAAACTGTGGTGCCTCTAGTTCATGTTGATACTTAAGTTGCTGTGGCCACTGTTTATAAATGAAAAAAGCACAAGTACAGTGGAAGCTATAGAGCAGAAGGTCAACGAGTTCATGAGGAAATAGCTAGGGATACCACCAGGTCTGTCAGATGTAGCATTGTACTGCAAAAAGTCAAAACTTCTGCTTCCCTTCAAGTCAGTTGTTGAAGAGTACAAAGTTGGAAAGGCAAGGCTTGCTGTCAAGTGCTTGCTGTGTGTACACATTGACAAATATGTATTACATACACATGGAGCGACAAACATGGCTCGTTTTTCACAGCTAATTGTTAACTCACTAAACTCCAACACGTAGATACGATATCCGACGACTTTATGTCACAAACTTGAGTATAACACAATAACACAGGCAGACTGCCGCTTTGGCCATAAATCATCACATAAGAAAAGCACAATATATGATGTGCATAATTAGAACAGCATCTCATGGAAAGAATTTCACAATATCTTAATATATTTCCTATTTTCCTTCAACCATTTCGCCTTCACTCTCCACGTAATCTCTCCTCGCTCTAATCTCTGTCTCGAATGACCTTTTTACCCATGACCCTTTTCACACCTGACCAGTCTTCACCACCACTTCGTTCACAACAACTCAGCCATGCCCGTGAACTCGACATTAGCGCTTACTGCTACTAATGCATTCATGCCCGCAAGCAAACTTAACATTCACTCACTTCAACTCACAACTTACATAAACATATCTAGTTCCCACCGGAGCATGAGTACTGACATTCATTCTATAAACCGTTCGTGACACTTGCAATGATGCTACGAGAGTCAGCAGATGACGTGGTTAAGGTCATTCAGCCCACACTGAAAACGGGAAGGAAGTGGAGAGTGGAAGAAGCTGTTGATGCTGCCCAAGAGTCGCTCAAGCTGAGGGAGGTAATCGGATACACACAAACGAAAAGACGGGGATTTGGTCATGGAGACATCCGGTGGTGGTCCAAGGCATCAAGCAGGGAGCGCAGAGACATGGTAGTTCAGGAGATACGAGGGGCTGAGAATGATAAGAGGTTGCAAAAAGCAGTGCAGCAGGCCCAACAAGACCAATGGACAACATGGGAAGGAGCCCTGCAGAGGTCCTTGACATGGAACGATATATGGCACCTCTTAGGCTCAGCTTCGTTGTTAGATCAATGTATGACCTGCTGCCGTCGGCCACAAACCTTGTGAGATGGGGAAAGTCGGATGATGAGCAGTGCCCCCTGTGCCAGGGGAGGCAGACCCTTGAATATGTTCTCTCAGCGTGTAAGGTGTCATTAGGGCAAGGACGATAGACTTGGCGCCACAACAAAGTGCTAAATGAGCTTGCTGCGACAATAGACCTGGCAAGGATAAAGGCGAATAGCAAAGCCAGGCTGAGCACCGCAAATACATACTTTCTGAGGGCAGGAAAGTCAGCACACCCCAAACCGAGTAAACCAGGTAGCAGTTTACCATCTCTTCTTGACTGTGCAAACGATTGGGAGATGGCGGTAGACCTACCTGGACGAGGGGCATATCCAGAGAGTATCAGAAAATCGCGGAGACGGCCGGATATAGTGCTTCATTCTTCAGCATCGCTTCAGGTTATACTGATTGAACTGACCGTGCCATTTGAATCCAGATTGGACGAGCAACATTCGTTCAAAACGGCCAAGTATAATGATCTGGCCGTGGATCTGAGACACGATGGGTTCACTGCAAGGGTCATGGCTGTTGAGGTGGGCGCAAGAGGGCTCGTGGCTGCATCAGTGTATGATTTATTGAAACTGTTGGGGCTGAGGGGACAGTCGAGAACAAGGGCACTGAAGAGGCTTAGTGAAACTGCCGAAAAGGCATCATGCTGGCTGTGGAACAACCGCAATGGGCTACGGAAATCGTGACAGTAAACTCCGCGGTACAGAAAACACCAGGAATTTTTCTAAGTCCACAATACGTTGAATTTTTTTGGTATACTGGTGAAAGGGCTGTGACTGAGGGGCAACACGCGGTGTATACTATAAGAGGTGTTAGGCACAGAATTTCAGTTGCTAGCGCGCAGTGGCTAGCCTCGTCGGCTTCGCGCAGGTGTGTCCGTGTCTGTCCCTAGTTGTGTGCGACGGAACGAACGGAGTAATTTGTCTTCTCTTTGTTACTTTCACAATTGCCTCTACGGCTGGCGGAGTTGTGGTTTTTAAAGTTGCTACCGGAGTGAAATGGGTTCATTTTCGATACAAGACAACAGGAGGCTGAGTCGCTTGGGAGTCATGACCCAAGTGGGCCCGCCTCCTCCCCCCCCCCCCAGTGTAAAGGAGTAAACACTTGTCGGACGGGGGGGAACCTCGTCTGATGATCAGATTGCCTCCTGTTGTATCGCTCTGTAAAGAGTTTCCTATCATTGTTGCAACTATCTTTTCAAGTAATTTACCATAGACATTCTGTAGTGTGATTATTCGGCAGCTGTTGAGCAGTGTGGGATCTTGGCCAGGTTTAGGAAGTAGCCGAAGGTAACTATGTAGCCATAGCTGTTGAGCAGTGTGGGATCTTGGCCAGGTTTAGGAAGTGGCCGAAGGTCACTATGTAGCCAGTCTTCCTGCACCTCAGCATTCTGTATGCTGGTATTGAAATCGCTCACCATATTTGTAATGGCTGTGTCGTCGAGCTGTTTAATGTGATGGTATTGTACACCATCAGGACCCGAAGCAGTGTTTCTGCTGGTTTTCACTAGAAATGTATGAACCTGGAATCCAGCGTGCGTATGTGAGTGTTTACAATGTAGGGGGAGAGGGAGGTAGAAGTGCCATTACAGTAACACCCCAAATCGTTTAATCATTCATCAAGCGGGATACAAACCCTGTTAGTGTTAGACATTTAGTTCAAGAGTTCACTGTTGTCAGTTTCTCGCTGCTGAATGATGGGATTGCTGACGTCACAGAAGACATCAGATCCTCTTAACGACCTCTTACGCAAATTGAAACTAAGGGCAGTAACACGAGCTGTAACTAGCATATAAGCTTTCTCAAAGAATTTTCTGTGTCGTAAAAGCTTTGGTTCTTGTGTAATTTAATAGAGGTTGTTTGTCTGGAGGTTTTAGCCCAGATATGCAGGACAAACAGGAGTGAATAAAGATCGCTTTTGTTTATTTGTAATTAGTAAGAAATACTGAAGACAAATGCTAGAAACATTCTTGAAGAATTTATCACCGAGACAGTTTTGTGTTTTTTTTTTGGGGGGGGGGTATATGTCAATCGCCCCGTGTGTAGTTCCCTGGGGGTGTCTGAAGAGAGAAAGAAAGATTAGGACTACCGCACCCTCAAGCAATGACGTCTTCTTCTTCTTCCGTCCTTAGCCAAAGACCGACCAAGCAGTCAGAGGCCATCACGCCTTGTGGCGTCTTAAGGGCAACAGCAGATTGATTTTCTCTGTTGTAGTTTCCCATCACGCCTAGTGGCGTCTTTAGGGCAACAACAAATAGATCCATCTGCCGTTGTTTCCGTAATCGGTGTGACAAGCCAACGGGTGATCAGCCCATTGGGCCAAGCAATGACGTACATGGTGACAAATATGATGTTGTGGATGAGACTGGCAACCTTATCATGTCAAACAAACTACAACAGAAACAAGCGCTGTAAGAGTTTGATATACGAGGCTTGGACCAACTGTAGTGGTGGCTCCATGGTCCATAGGGAGCACACAAGAAAATGATGATATCAATTGGCTGTTGAGATGATGATATCAATTGGCTGTTGAGATGATTGTTACGGGCGTGTCTATGGTTTGAATAGTATTATGTTTCGTACAATTATTTGATCATCTCTTCTGTGTTTCACCCGGTATCAATATTGATTACAACTCTGGATTCTCTTGATACTTCTTTCAAGTAAGTGCATTTTAAACTTGCTTTCAATAAAAGTTCATATATATTTGAATGATCGTGTTATATTGTTTCATTTCGTATTATCAGTGTGACAGCATGTGTATTCATTTGAAGGTCAATGATCATTCTTCATAAAAACAGTCATAACTGGAACCTTGAATACGTTATTGAATAAGACCAGTTTTTGACGACATAATAATTTAATAAGGATTCATTCTTCCATCATGAATCAAAGACAGTACTTAATATAGTTCACATCAAGAGCACTGGATACATTATAGCGTAGAGTCTATATATTTCACAAACATTGCCTGTCTGATACAGTACCGTTATAATTATATTCCCGCCAAATCTGTTTGGCATAATTCTTATCTTTATACAGAATTAAACATTCTGCTAATTCTATTAGATACACTGTCTAATATATTAATTTACTTTGGCATTCAAAGCCAGGCTTAATCAGCCATATATATTCGAACTGCGTTTCATATCCCACGACTTACGTTAATCATAAATTATTGCGGCTAATATTGCCGTCTTATATTTTAAGACTCAAGGGTCCTTATACATACTTTATTTCTGCTTTAAATGTAACTTACTAGTTATGCTCTATCACACTTGAGTGGTTATACCACATCTTTAAAACACTTTGAATAAGTGGCCATGCCACACATTATAAACACTGCCGTCAGGCTCAAGGCCACACATAAGACTGTCGTTACCATGTTTCACGCGTCATGCATAGATATATGCGATCTATGACATTTATTTATTCAACCAAGGTGTTCCATGGTGCAACCATCCAAATCGAGCTCAAACCCAGATGTTTGCAAACCATGAAACAATCCTCAACAATGATGATGATGAAAATATACAAGAAAAAATATTATAACAAAAAGTCAAGAGTAGACTGTGTAAGGATTTGTTCACACATATTGTGCTTGTTTTCTGAATCTGCTAATATTTCTACACTTATTTATACTGTTCAAAAAAAGAAACGCATAGCTATCCGAGGGCGCGTTTTTATGAGTTTGTAAGTAAAATTTGGTGCTAGGGTATATAAAAACCAGCCTCAAATGTTCTTTACAGTGACAAATGCACGTGTTGACCTGAATTGCGTTCGTTTTTGTAATCGTTACAACGCAGTGGTCAATAGTGTTTATGACGCAATTTTTGACCACAGCTCATGTTGCGCGCACGTGAAAGCAACAAAATTTGGGGTGAACACTATTCACTGACTACGCAACTGAAACCCTATAAAAGGATAACGCTACACAAAAAAAATTCAGTTCATTTTCAAGCAGACATTTATGGCGTCTCTATCGATAAATTTAAGGAACATTGCTATTGGCCGACTGCATGCAGGCGAAAGTCAAAGTCAGGTTGCCAGGCATCTAAACGTGCATCAGAGTACCATCAGTCGACTTTAGCACCGGTTCCAAGCCACTGGCTCAGTTGAAGACCGACATCGCAGTGGACGACCCAGAGTGACAACAGCAGCGGGGGATCGCTTTATTCGGCTTCGTCACCTCAGAGACAGGTTTACAACAGCTTCCTCAACTGCCCAGTCTTTGCCTGCAGGACGTCATGTGTCTGATCAAACTGTCCGGAATAGACTGCATGACGCTGGACTTTGGGCACAACGACCTCACCGAGGACCTGTCTTTACGCGCCGCCATCGCCAAAATCGACTTCTTTGGGCCAACCAGCATCGTCCCTGGTGTAGTAAGATCCCTGATACCCCGATCAAATAGATAAAATATTACTGCTTATAAATTCAAATACTATAGAGATAAAATAGGGAGTTGTGTTCAACATCGTCACCATCGCCCGCAGTCGTGTTGGTTCTAACAAGCAGTAACGCCATAGTAAACGATACACAAAACTGTTAGCTGTTCCCCTCTCCGCAATACCAATTTCCACTAAAATAAAAGCCTTTTGACAGACCGAAACGCATTCTTTGATCCTTAGCCGCCGACCGTCAAAGCAGTCAGTGGCCATCACGCCTAGTGGCGTCTTGTAGGGCAACAACAAATTGATTCCACTTTGCTCGGTCGGTGGCCATCCTTCGTACAGTGCCCCAACTCTGGTTCATTCTTTGCATCTCAGCCTCCACAGTCCTCCGCCAGGTTGTTTTTGGTCGGCCTCTTTTTCGTTTTCCCTCAGGGGTCCAAAGCATAGCTGTTCTTGTGATGGCGTCGGGGTCTCTTCTGAGGACATGACCAACCCAGTTCCAGCGTCTGCCAGCTATGATGGTGTGCATGTCCTCTTGCTTGCTACGAGTAAGCAGATCTTGGTTAGTGATGGTATTCGGCCAAAAGATACCGAAACGCATAGTTAGTTTCAAACGGAGTGAGAGAATAAAAGAAACGGAGGAGTGAAATGAGAGACGGAAAAATGCAACCTTGACAAGCGTTGGTTTTTGAATCTCGAACTAGAACGACAGCTGACGTCACAGACTTGCTTAGTCTAACACTAAACGGGAATGAATGGTTGGGAGTTTGAATAAAACTACTTGGCGTTAGTTACGTTGTTGCTATGGCATATTTTTTTTTTCCAAAAAGTATCTGCTATTGAATGAGAGGAAAACCCACCGCTGTGTCTCCTACCCCGTAGTGACAATTTAAATCTGACGAAACCGTTTTGCGTTAGGCAAAACGCGTACAGGCAAGAGCGAGAGAGAAATGTAAGTGGGGGATTTGCATGGAGGCATATTTGAAAAGATAGCTTATGCAGCGTGATACTGAAATTGAGAAGGGTAGCGAAAGGGTGACCAAGAAACCTCGATGAATAATAAAATAAAAGCAAGGACAGTTTACAAATAAAATGACAATATTTGTTTATTAGAAGACAATACTCCCCATAATGTTATAATATCTTACAGTAAAAACGCTTAGATAATAACAGAAATATTGTAAAGAAAAGACAGAGAGACAGACGCATTGATGTCTTCACTCAACTTTGCCAGTCTTTGGAAAAGGGTGGGTTACATTTTTGAAAGTGTAATTTATTTTTGAAAAAAAGAGGCTAGTGGGCATAACATAATTCGATTGGCTGTGGTAGAATAGACTAATAGGAGTAATAAAAACGATTTGAAACCAGCGTTAGTTGCCACTCGAAGATAAAAATCTCACAAGTAGTGTTGGTATCAGATGCAAGAAATACATGACCAGTGCCTTCGCTGTTCTGCATCAGTGGCGATCTGAATGTGACCATTAATCGCCGGTTAACCTACAAATTGTGTATTATTTCATTGATGCGGTAAGATAAACATTTATGTACACCTTATTATTGATATGTATTTGTATTATTGAATGTGTATGCATTATTGATGGGTAGAGGCAACACCAGAAAGGCGCCCAACTCAACACTTTGTGTTATGCCACAAAGGTTATTAGGAAAGATTACCATTTCTGTTAAAAGCCAGGCAGGCTTACTTAAACTGTGGGAGTGAATGAAAAGACATAGTTGGGAATAAAATATGACATTATTATAATTGGTAGGCCAGAAAACCACTGGCCGTCTTCAGGAAGTCACAGTGTTTGCACTTGACTTTATATAATTAACTATAATTTCTTCTATGACAAGGAATGTATCAAACGGATGTTTGAAGATTACCTGATGATGAATAGGGCACCAAATCAGATAGGAACGATAGCTATTTATTTAGCAACTCCACTGATCTTGAAACTGTTGATAATGTTTAATTGTTTAGAGATGGAGATAGGTGTATGATGTTCTGAGGAGGCCTTAATCCTCTGATTTCAGGGTTCCATCGTGAAACAATCAGTGAGCCACATACCAAAATATACATACTCCTGAAGCTGCAAGCTCGAGGCAAAAATTACCTGTTTGCCTTAAATCCAAAGAGTTCGGAAGCATTGTTCAGACGTTGCAGTCGTGAAGAAGGTGGTTGTGAGAAGGACATCACAGGGTTCCAGAAAATAAAGTTAAGCCCAATTGTCCATGGGCGTGTGTTAGTTCATTTAACCATACTCTCCATCATTATTATATCAATCAGTATTCTTGACATGATGATACAAGTCGTTCCTCAGAAGCGTGTCCCTTCATAGGAGTTATTGCTTCAACAGAACACTTCCAGTCAGAAACAATTTAGATTAATATTAACAGACACAGTTGTTGTTTTAAATTACTTTGCTGTAAATAAATTGCCTTATATTTTGAGTTTAAACAGTCCTGTATCCCATCAATTGAGATACAGGAAAATAAAATTGTAAAAAATATTATCATTTAAAATTTACCCTGTGACTTGTTTAATTACTTGTTCATTAAGTTATAGGTGTAGTTGTTGTCATTTTATTAACATTACATTGCATATTACCCTAGACACCTAGCCAGATAACATCCAGACACCATAACATATAATTAGGCTCAAAATATATAGCAGACTGAGGTCGTAGGATGGTAGCAGACAGGTACCTGAGAACAACTTCATCAACAATTAGACTCAGGGACTTGCATAGCTGACCTCACATCTGTAGACAATTAATACTTAACATTTTAACATCTAAACCCACCACACCTGGGAAGCTGACAATCAATGGAGACGTGTCTGGTTTAGTGACGAATCTTTCTTATTGTTGCAGCGTCATGATAGACGGCGTAGGGTCTACCGTAGGCGAAATGAACGTTTTGCCCAAAATTGCGTTGAATAAGCTCCGCCGCACGGTGGTGGAGGTGCAATGGTGTGGGGAATGATCAGTTACAACGGAAGGAGTCAATTGGTGCACATTGAAGGAGGCTTGAATGCGCAACGATACGCCAATGAAATTCTTCGACCCCATGTCCTTCCACTTTTGGCTGCCCAAAGGTCTGTGTTTCAACAGGACAACGCCAGACCCCATTGTGCACGGTTGACCACGCAGTTCCTGACTGCCAACAACATTCTCACCCTTCCCTGGCCATCCATGTCTCTAGACATGAGTCCGATTGAGCACCTGTGGGATGAGCTGCATAGACGTGTTTGTCGCCGAGACGTTGCTCCAGCCAATCGTCGTGATCTGTTCCAGGCACTCCAGGAAGAGTGGGCAGCCATCCCACAGGCCCAGATCAGACGTCTGATTGCATCCATGCCCAGGAGATGCCAGTCGCTGATCGATGCAAGAGGCCACACACCATACTAACGGGAAAGCCCGTACGCCAAAAAACTCTCGTGACCCAGATGCAAAACAACTGTCAATTGATTGGTTGAACCCTAAGGTATTCTTGTGTGCAATTTGAACAATTAACTCATTAAATTAAAAAAGTTATTGAATGTCAAAATTATGGCTTTGTGTGTGCCTTCAGTAGCTATGCGTTTCTTTTTTTGAACAGTATAATTTGTGCTTGTTTTCTGAATCTGCTAATATTTCTACAGGACCTAGCTGTAGGCAAGAGATGATGACCCTATGGTACAGGCTTCCTGCCACAGGACCAGCTGTAGTGATGACCCTATGGTACAGGCTTCCTGTCACAGGACCAGCTGTAGTGATGACCCTATGGTACAGGCTTCCTGTCACAGGACCAGCTGTAGTGATGACCCTATGGTACAGGCTTCCTGTCACAGTGATGACATGGTACCAGCTGTAGTGATGACCCTATGGTACAGGCTTCCTGTCACAGGACCAGCTGTAGTGATGACCCTATGGTACAGGCTTCCTGTCACAGGACCAGCTGTAGTGATGACCCTATGGTACAGGCTTCCTGCCACAGGACCAGCTGTAGTGATGACCCTATGGTACAGGCTTCCTGCCACAGGACCAGCTGTAGTGATGACCCTATGGTACAGGCTTCCTGCCACAGGACCAGCTGTAGTGATGACCCTATGGTACAGGCTTCCTGTCACAGGACCAGCTGCAGTGATGACCCTATGGTACAGGCTTCCTGTCACAGGACCAGCTGCAGTGATGACACAGGACCAGCTGTAGTGATGACCCTATGGTACAGGCTTCCTGTCACAGGACCAGCTGTAGTGATGACCCTATGGTACAGGCTTCCTGCCACAGGACCAGCTGTAGTGATGACCCTATGGTACAGGCTTCCTGTCACAGGACCAGCTGTAGTGATGACCCTATGGTACAGGCTTCCTGTCACAGGACCAGCTGTAGTGATGACCCTATGGTACAGGCTTCCTGCCACAGGACCAGCTGTAGTGATGACCCTATGGTACAGGCTTCCTGTCACAGGACCAGCTGCAGTGATGACCCTATGCACCAAAAAGAGTGAGAAGGGAAATGATAATGCCAAGTTTCTTTTGAGCCACACTAAGAGGTCAAGGGCAGATACTGCTATAGGGGAGTGAAGGGTCAGTCACTTGACCTATACTAGGTCTCAGCTTTATGAGGTGGGGTGACCGGTACTCTTCCTCACTGGAGTTGCCTACCCTAACTCAAGAGCAGAGTCAGGTACCCATTTACAGCTGAACATGCTGTATTGTGACACTATCAGGTGACACACATTGAGAAAACTTGTTGATCCCCAGGGTAAGACAGGTAGTGGAAGACCAAAGAACACATGGAGAAGAAAACTGGAGAAAAGACATGCAGGGGATGAAGGAGAAAAGACATGGAGGGGATGAAGAAGAAAAGACATGGAGGGGATGAAGGAGAAAAGACATGGAGGGGATGAAGGAGAAAAGACATGGAGGGGATGAAGGAGAAAAGACATGGAGGGGATGAAGAAGAAAAGACATGGAGGGGATGAAGAAGAAAAGACATGGAGGGGATGAAGAAGAAAAGACATGGAGGGGATGAAGAAGAAAAGACATGGAGGGGATGAAGGAGAAAAGACATGGAGGGGATGAAGAAGAAAAGACATGGAGGGGATGAAGAAGAAAAGACATGGAGGGGATGAAGAAGAAAAGACATGGAGGGGATGAAGAAGAAAAGACATGGAGGGGATGAAGAAGAAAAGACATGGAGGGGATGGAGAAAAGACATGGAGGGGATGAAGGAGAAAAGACATGGAGGGGATGGAGAAAAGACATGGAGGGGATGAAGAAGAAAAGACATGGAGGGGATGAAGAAGAAAAGACATGGAGGGGATGGAGAAAAGACATGGAGGGGAAGAAGAAAAGACATGGAGGGGATGAAGAAGAAAAGACATGGAGGGGATGAAGAAGAAAAGACATGGAGGGGATGAAGAAGAAAAGACATGGAGGGGATGAAGGAGAAAAGACATGGAGGGGATGAAGGAGAAAAGACATGGAGGGGATGAAGGAGAAAAGACATGGAGGGGATGAAGACATGGAGGGGATGGAGGGGATGAAGAAGAAAAGACATGGAGGGGATGAAGGAGAAAAGACATGGAGGGGATGAAGGAGAAAAGACATGGAGGGGATGGAGAAAAGACATGGAGGGGATGAAGGAGAAAAGACATGGAGGGGATGAAGGAGAAAAGACATGGAGGGGATGAAGGAGAAAAGACATGGAGGGGATGAAGGAGAAAAGACATGGAGGGGATGGAGAAAAGACATGGAGGGGATGAAGGAGAAAAGACATGGAGGGGATGAAGAAGAAAAGACATGGAGGGGATGAAGAAGAAAAGACATGGAATGAAGAGAGAAAAGACATGAGGGGATGAAGGGGACATGGAGGGGAAGAACATGGAGGGGATGAAGGAGAAAAGACATGGAGGGGATGAAGGAGAAAAGACATGGAGGGGATGAAGGAGAAAAGACATGGAGGGGATGAAGGAGAAAAGACATGGAGGGGATGAAGGAGAAAAGACATGGAGGGGATGAAGGAGAAAAGACATGGAGGGGATGAAGGAGAAAAGACATGGAGGGGATGAAGGAGAAAAGACATGGAGGGGATGAAGGAGAAAAGACATGGAGGGGATGGAGAAAAGACATGGAGGGGATGAAGGAGAAAAGACATGGAGGGGATGAAGGAGAAATGGAAAGACTTTGAGCTGATGGCATGGGACAGGAAAATATGGCATACGTTTGTTGAAGGGTGAAGAAGAAGATGTTGGAGTGTGACACTATTAAGTTTCAAATCAAGCAAGCACTCTAACCACTATGCCATTCGATGCTCCACACTAACTGCTAAAAGCAACCAAAGATGTGTGGAGTCAAACTGTAACATCAGAGCTTACATAAAAAAACAACCAAGAATCTACAGACTTTCATAACAATGTGTGTGTGTGTGTGTGTGTGTGTGTGTGTGTGTGTGTGTGTGTGTGTGTGTGTGTGTGTGTGTGTGTGTGTGTGTGTGTGTGTGTGTGTGTGTGTGTGTGTGTGTGTGTGTGTGTGTGTGTGTGTGTGTGTGTGTGTGTGTGTGTGTGTGTGTGTGTGTGTGTGTGTGTGTGTGTGTGTGTGTGTGTGTGCGCGCGCGCGCGCGCGCGCGCGCTTGTATAGAATTGATGTGGAACTGATGACAAGAACCAGTGGAACAAGAGATGAGAAGAAGACGCTGGTGATGGATAGGACACAAACTGAGGAAACCTGTAGATAGCATTACAAGGCAGTTCTTGTTCTGCACTTCCTGGGGTAAGAGAGGTAGAGAGAAACCAAAGAACATATGGAGAAGAGAACTGGAGACAGATATGAAAGGAATGAGGAAGATAGGGATGACTTTGACGTGAGATAGGAAGACTTGGGAATAAGTTTGTTGAAGGCCTAGGCTCCTTTGGGAGGCAAAGGGTGATGCATACACAACATCATTGTCAGTTAAATATGTTTATTTGGTAGATGAAATGATTGACATACAATATGAAACATCATTAAGTACATGTAGGATACACACTAACCTGGCAGTAAACATAAGCATACAGAACAATGAAGTATGTAGCAACATGCTGTATTACATTGAACGAGTAACAGATCTGGGTGCTTTACCATGCAAGATAGCTGTTGATATACAATCTTTTTTAAGTTGTTCACAAACTGAGTGAACACTATTTCTGTGTGTATGGGTGAAGTGCAATCTTTGTACATTGTCCATGAACTGAGTAAACACATTTTTGTATGAAATACTATGTTTTTACGCTGTCCATGAACTGAGTAAACAATTTTTTTTTGTTTAAACGGTGAAGTGAATCTGTATCAACTGAGTGGACTTTTTTTTTTACTTTAGTGAAGTGACAAGATGAAACAACATGTTGGCCAGGTAAGACATGTCCTAACAGGTGACTAATATAAGTTGTACATACGGCTGGCAACATAATCATGTCAAACTAATTGCTAGAGTAAACACTACTGCACGAGCACATGCAGGCTTCCTGCCAGGAGACCTGCTGGGCTGGTTGCTCCATGAGTACAGCCTGTAAGTAACTTTGATCTCTACCAGACAATTAGCTTCCCCTAATTCCATCAACACACTAGTACAAAGTTAAGATAAATGATATTTCACTAAAAGTAAATGTTAACTTTAGTTCTAAGAACAGATCACTCTGTAATCTCATGATTACAAATAATTTTTGTAAGCTAGCTTGTGAGTCTTTACTGGGAATGTGAACAACGTACCATTTAATCCTGGAGCTACTGGGCTGGGAGGAGAAGTGGGCTAGTCCAACATTTCTGAAGCTTTAAAATTCATTCTCTTTTCCTCCTGTCACCCAGAGATCTACCAAATCATCCCCTGTGGTCTATTCGTATATCGGAACCTACCTCATGCTGACTCCTGTTTCACATTTTTCTGTACATCAGTTATGCCACTTTGTTTTCGCTCACATCAGATCATATCACAAATACAGAATGGCAAAAATTTCTTTTACAGTAATCGAGTATCTTACTTACTTAGTCGTTCCCCTTCTACTGTGAAGTGTAGAGGTTTGGAAGAGAGAGCGCCAGACTATTCTATCAGCTGTCTTCCTCATGGCCTGGTTCCATTCTAGTCCTCGGTCCTTCAAAGATTGTCTAATGTTGTCCTCCCAGCGGACTATGGATCCCTGGCTCTTTGTTTCCCATGCTTGTCGTGGTAGCCGTTCTTCTCCCATTTTGCAGACATGGCCAAACCATCTTAGTTGGGACTGTTCTACTTGGGTCTGCAGGGGGTGGGATTCTAGGCCTTGTCTTCTTGTTACTTCAACCACCTCCCTCAGATAACTCATTTCTGAGGTTTGGATCTGGCTTTTGTGGGCTGTAGTCATTGCCCATGACTCGCATCCATATGTCAAGACTGGGACATAGGTAATCGAGTATCACTTGCTTTAAACATGAACTTTCTGTCTTGACCCAGGCAAAGACAACAGCGATAAGTTCAGGTCATTTGTCACTTTTTTGCTTACTCCTTATACTACTTATCAAACATCACTACACATAACTACACATCAATATTGAACTTAAAATACAAAATGCTTAAAACAAGGTACATTAGAAGACAAGGTAAATTAGAAGACAAGGTAAATTAGAAGACAAGGTAAATTAGAAGACAAGGTACATTAGAAGACAAGGTACATTAGAAGACAAGGTAAATTAGAAGACAAGGTAAATTAGAAGACAAGGTACATTAGAAGACAAGGTAAATTAGAAGACAAGGTACATTAGAAGACAAGGTACATTAGAAGACAAGGTAAATTAGAAGACAAGGTACATTAGAAGACAAGGTACATTATAAGACAAGTTACATGAAATGATTTTCACCAGATACAGCAGCCTCCACATGTTCTGTACACAAGTCAGTATGTGTATAATGCTGATGTGCAGAGAAAACATATTTATATGGTCCAAAAAAAACAAAAAAAAAAAAACATACAAATTTCTAAAATCAAATATTTGATCAGTGGCAGCTCACTTCTAGGAGCCAGTGGGGTCCATCCCCCACTGCAACTTTAAACGCCAAGACTTTTCTTTCATATTTTAATAATGACATATAACAAGTCTCCATAAATATATTAAAACTAATGCCATTCTATGTTGAACTTTCCTCAAGCCCTCTCCGTCTCCCACCCTTCTCTTGATGCTACTCCCTCAAATTCCCACTTCCTTAGTGTGCATGCTTCATCTTCTGATTCCTTCTGTGCTTGGGGGATGACTAAGTGTCTTCTAAAGTTGTTTGATGTATCTGATGTATGTTACAATCTAGATGTGTCATAATGCTGGGAAAATATGCTCAAAAGTGCATGCGCAGAATATCCTGACGGGGATACTTCAGGCTGCCTCCAAAATAACAAGAGTTGTCTATTCTTGATATTAGATGGTGTTACTATTGCTATCTTCCAAATGATCAAACTCCTTGAAATAATTATTACCACTCCCATGACAACATCTGAATCAGAGAGGTGTTTCTCTACACTGAAGCGTGTGAACACTTACTTAATAAATGAACAGCTTAATGCTCTGTTGACGCTGTCGATGGTGAATGATGTAATAAAATCCACCTTCGACTTCAAACTAAAGTCATTCAGCATTTAGTAAGACCGAAGAACAGGTGAACCATTTTTTTTTTACAAAACAGAAAGGAAAAGACTCCTTTATAACAGGTAATGAACTTTTTGAGTGATTATAAAGTTCTTATAAACTAATTTTTCAATTTGTAGACATATAACAATTACATATTTTTGTCTTGTTAATTTAATCTTGATGATGAACAGCCTGTACTATTTTGCTGTGTATGATACTGTCCATCTTAAACCCTTGTGTAACATGCTCACGCGCATAGGCACACGCATAATGACTAAACTATTTACAGACATTCCCACCACCCCCAAAAAGCATTGGAGCTTGATTGTTGTGAACTTTAGCAGTTCAAGAAAACTCTTATTCCGGTTCGCTCTCTCAACAATACACAAACTCAGCTCCAAGTTTTTAACTGAACGTTGCCCCCCACTGATTTCACAGAATACAGATTTTAACCAAAGCATGCCAACTGTTGCTATCAATGAAACTGTTAACAGATGTGGTCTTTATGGCTCTTTGCAAAAATCAAAGCAAAATATCTTGTCATTTTGTAAAAATAAAATAATATTTATATATTCATTACCAAAACTATACAGTATTTACAACTGACACTATCCTGGCAAATGACAGATCAAAGTTTCAACTGCATTATTTTCTGGAAGAAAGTAATTCAAGCTTCCAATATTCAAGAGTAGGTAGGTGGTCCCAAAGCAGATACTGCCTATATGGAGTGAAGTGTTAGAGACTTCACAATACTAGGTCTCAGATTTATGAATGTGGTCACCAATTTTCATCCTGCCAGCCTCTGCCTTCCCTAACTCAGGCAGACCTATGTTCCCATTTACAGCTGGGAACAATGAAGTGACGCTAACAGGTTTTGAACCCCGTTAACTTTGCCTCAAGAAACAACCGCTCGCTCAAAACCATTCTGCCAATCGATGTTCAAATCAAGAGTCCCTTCAAATAGTAATAAAGTCTCCTTTGACTCAGATCACATTAAAAAGAATGATAGTACAAAAAAAAACAATCAAACGTATTCTACAAACTATAGAGAGATATGTCTTAGGTACAGAGATACATGTCTTAGGTACAGAGATACATGTCTTAGGTACAGAGATATATGTCTTAGGTACAGAGATACACAGAGCACTAATTCGTTTTAGTGGGAGAAAACATGAGCCATCCTGTAGTGCTCCACTTGTATTCTGTGGTGCACCACTACATGGCTCTCAGTGTACACAAGTGTTTTTAAAAATACAAACAAGTGCAGAAATATAGATGAATCTGACATTATCTCATTATGTTGTGATATAATTTCAGCAAATGTTGGCTGTATCTATCACCAGTTGATTTTGAAGGTAGATGAGGGACTGTACATGAAAATGGCTACATTAGATAATGAATCTTAAAATATGAAAATTCTGATAACTTCAAGACATGTTTGAGAAAGTGACAGAGAAACAATTGCGCATTGCTGTGAATATTAAAAATGTTCTCTTACCAATATAAAGCAATGCTTATACAAAAAGATTTTATTTCAGTAACAGAATGACTGTGTATGAATCCTTGATCCAAATAATAGTACCATGATGCTGTATTCATTTATTTTTTCATGAATGGGCATGTGGCCTTGAAAATATCAGTAACGAATTCTGAAAATGTACTTTCTGCAGGTAAAACATTATATATTGTGTATAAGTCAACTGTTCATAAAGATCTTTTGATTTTAAAATATGTTACTTCTCGTAGAACTTCCTAATGCCCCATTTTTAAAAAATGTGATATAATCTAATATTTCTTGTTTCTGCATAAAAAATTAATTTAAGGGGTATACCATACAAAATATGACAAATTAAACAGTGAAATATTTCAGTGGCAACATTTGGATAATCAAAATGATATACTGCTAAACTTTACATATGATACATAAGTCCCAACTGTTTCTGAAAACTTGCACATAATTATGTGAAATGTCATTACTTCTTGATCATATCAAAGCAAAACAAACAAAAAATTCTTCCATGTAGTTAAGCACTCAAGACATCTCCTTTCCTAATATGATGTTTTATATCAAGATACAATCGCGAATAACAAAATTATAATTTAAAAACTTTTTTTAAGACAACCAAGATATGGCAAACTGGTAAGAAAAAAAACAAAACAAACAAAACAAATGCAGACAAACATTTGTCAAAATAATCATGTTTGTTTGTAGGTCACATGCAAACTGGTAAGTGCTTTATTTTTATTTTTAAAGTGTACATGTAAACAAATGACACATTATAGAATATACAATTTATTTACTTCTAAAAACCTGAAATGTCATGGCTGTACAAAATACAAAACAATTAAAAGAACAACCTAGACAATTCACACTGTTAAAAACTTAACAAACTATCGTTACGGCGTTATTCCAATTGCTGAGGTCCACCAGGGGAATTCTGAGGGCTTGATCATTGCTGTCAACACTCCGAGTGCAAGCTAGGTTTTTATTTTTGAACCCGACAGAAAAAAACTTAGACCGTACCAAGTTCGAACCCGTGTCTCCAAAATAACCGCGCAGCCACCCGCTCCCTATTCACACCATTTCTATCGGTAATTTCAATGTTCCACAAGACTGCACAGCCTAGACTTTGTGCACGCTAAGTCTTCAAGAACTTATTTGTACAAACAAAAGCAATGAAAACTTATTGCATTCTGTATGCTTTAAAAATATATTCTAAACACACAGAAAACAAATGTTTTTGACAGCTCTTATTTACAACGGTTGAATTCTCCATGCCATCTTATTAAAAGTATGGGCAGTCCCATAGCAGATACTGCAGTAGGGGAGTGAAATCTTGACAACGGCAATAATGATTTCAATTTGCATAACATAAAACAGAGAATATGTACACACACAAATTTTTTTTAAAAAATAATATTTGTTCATGTTTAAAATCAAAATAGGTCTTGGAGGAAAAAAAAGAAGCGAAATCTAAAACAATATTTACTGCCATGCATGTCCACCACTTCTGGTTTGTTCTTACAACCAACAAGAACAGCTCAATATTCTAGCAGCACCATGCCAGATGGGAATGAACGGTCATGTAGCAGTTTTATTTTAAAATCCAGTGCACATACTGCAGCCTGGTCTGCTGTTATCTTGTGTTTCAACTGTGTCCTCCACTCCCCCAATCCACCTTCATAGTCATCCTCTGTACCTGATCTCTTCCCTTCTGAGGTTATATAAGCCTGCTGGTTGAATGAGATTTATTCTCAGTAGGTGCCATAACACACAAGTTCTCTGCTTCTCATTATATTCCTTCATAGATGCTGTTCCAAAAGTGGACCTACAATAACAAACCTTATTATCTAAAACAATGTAATATTCAAAGTTACAGAACAATCAAGACGAAACGCAGAAAATAAAGAATTGAATGTAGATATACATTTCACAATTACTCTTTACATTTGTATTTACAATGTAACATCACTTCTTTTTTTTTTTTAATAGCAGAAACAAAATGTAAATGCCTTTAAAGGTACATGTGAAGTTTTGATTTCAAGTGAAGTGCTCAAAAAGTAAACTATACAACATAAGTGAAACATGGGATGGTGGGGGGAGGGGGGGGGGGGCGCGGAGAGAGAGAAAGGGAAGATGTGTATACACTATAATTCTTATTGTCCTAAGCTTAAGAGAAAAATGCCATTTTTTGTGGATATGAATATCATCAACATACTGACCTACAAGTTTAGGAGGATTCATGACATAATGACGTATATAGTTAGGAGTATTGCTGATCAAATGACTTACAAGTTTTGGACAGCCATCAAAATAATGACCAAGAAGTTTAGGAGTTCCAATGACACAATGATCTAGAAGTTTCTCCTAATGAGAAAAAAAATTTAATAAACTCCCACAAATGAATCAGTTATAGTGCTAGTTACTTATAAATTTAAATGTAAGATGAATACAATAAATCCACAAACAAAAACACACATCATGCTGGGAAGACAAATAAGTCAATGTCAAGAGATTACAGTATTGCTGACAATAAACTGTTATATACAGCAAAAAAAAAATTCAGCAGTGGATTTATCACGAGTTTGTTGACCAAGTTGCAAACGTAAACATTACATTTAGACAAATGTAATTATGAACCAAGAATGAACCAGTCAGTATAAAAAAATCTAGCTACAAAAACAGGAGTTGCAAAACCAATATGCCCACGGTCAAGATGATTAAGAATATATGAATATATTTATAAAGGTGGGTGGCATGTGACAAAATGGATTCTATAATTACATGAACACAACTAAAATGTTTGTTCGTTATATAAATGTGCTTAAGTAGGTTCAGCCAATGTTAACACTTAACACTAGTACCAGGTCAGTGGTACTGTACATATGATGAGAATAATGAGACCAAAGTCAGACAACATGTCATGTCAAACTTCTTGTTCCGTGATTTACAAAGTCACTGAAAAGTCATCCCCGTTGTAAGATTTCTATGTTTCTACTCCTATCCAACTAAATTAAATGTAGCAAAAGTCATTCCCTGTTGTAAGATTTCTATGTTTCTATTCCTATCCAAATTTATATGAAGCAAAGGTCAAAACAAAGAGAATTAAAAGGTATATTTTACATTACAATGCTGTGTCGTGTCGTGTCGTGTCACATTAACAGTACAGCGCAATGTGAGATTTGACCTGCACAACAAACGACCCCCTGGTGGGCAGCAATTTTCGCTCTCTATTGTAACGTCGAGCGTTTGATTGTCTAAGTGGTTACAGCGATTTCTCTCACTGTGAATTTACCAAGTTTTGGAACTGAAACCTGGTAGTGTCATGCTCCAGTCTATCCAGCTGTAAACAGGTACCTGACCTTGCTCTTAAGTTAAGGAAGGCAAAAGGCAGCAGGGAAGGGAACTGGTCACCCCACCTTTATAAAAAAACTGGACCTAGTATAGTGAAGTCTCTAACACCGCAGTCCCCTATGTCAGTATCTGCTATGGGACTACATTGTAACATCAGTTTATTTGACAATTGAGATCTGGAAATAACAAATAATACTTGTTAGCTATTGCTCCTAGTTTTGACTTTTGTTTGCTGTAAGGATATGAACATTCACAAATTGGAAGTAACCTTTCAATCACCCTGATTAGATTATTTATAAATACAAAACAAATGTCACATGACATGTAGTTTCAGTGGTCTCTGGGGAGATAAGAAAGATAAGGACTACTGCTGGCATAGGCACATGGGGCTAACAACTTCATCATGTCTGACACAGAAACCACTGCTGTAAAAACATATGAATGCTTTTGTGCAGGCTTCCTGCAAGTGAGTTAGCTGTAGAGGTGGCACCATACTCTGTTAGGGGTGACGACAGGCCAGCATTATCATATACCAAGGTATTTCTACCATATGAAAAATCTTTCAACCCCCATGCAATATTGAAAAGAAAAAATTTAGAAAAATTGTGTGGAAAAATTCTGCCTGTTTTAAGGCAGTATGCCAAAGATGACACATTTCAGAAAATTCTGTTTAATTTTCAGAGCCATAATGAAGTTTCTGAATACAGGAGTGCTTTAAAATGCATATTAACATATCTAAGATAACACTGACAAACAACATTTTTCTTTCTTATATAAGAATAAGTGTTCTTAGGTCAGTTTCTTGCGCTGATTTCAAATTTGAAATCCGTTTATCTCTATCACATCGGGTTCTTAAGATATTTGTGAATAAATATATTTTTGGGAAACCGTTATTTGCTCCGTTTCATTTTTACTATATAACTTATTAAAAATTAATAAAATGCAAAATAATTCTACTTTTTATACTGCTAAAAGATGCATGACATTTGTTACGCTATTTTTCAAATAGTTACTGTATTTTGAAAAAATTCTGAGCGAAATATGGCTTCTAGAAGTTGTAGAAATTCGGCTGATCTGTTCTGTTACGTGTGCGGATATTTTACCGATCGTGTTCACCAGAAAAACTTTACACCATTACTAAAGAAAGCATATGAACTTTATTTCGATTTGAAAGTTGATGATGCAAATAAATCTTGGAAGCCAAATGCAGTTTGTTCGACTTGTGCAAATACATTGGCAGGTTGGTTACGAAAATCGCCGAAGCATAAGTCGATGCCTTTTGGAGTGCCAGTAATATGGCGTGAACCGACAAATCACGCTACTGATTGTTACTTCTGCTTGACAAATATCCATGGTTTCACTTTTAAAACTAGAAAGTCTGTGGTTTATCCAAATATTGAATCGGTTTCGAAACCAGTGCCTCATGATCCAATCACGTGTCCGATCCCAGTTCCACCAGAACAATATCCGTTGGACGTGAATGAACTATCAGAAAGTGATAGTTTACCTGCTTTAGAAACTAATTCTGACTCGGATTATATACCGGTGAATGATGGTGTTCACTTAATTAACCATTCAGAACTTTCAGATCTAATACGTGATCTCACTCTTACCAAAGGACAAGCGGAATTACTCGGTTCGCGACTCAAAGAATGGAATCTTTTAGCGCCCAATACTCCGATATCTAAATTTCGTCACAGACACAGAGAACTTGTTCAATACTTTGAGATGGATGATGACATTTGCTATTGCAAAGATGTAAACGGTCTAATGGTGCACCTCGGTCATGAGCACATAGTCAACGAATGGCGACTTTTCATCGACTCTTCCAAGACTAGTCTAAAAGCCGTGTTATTGCATAACGGAAATTTATTTTCATCAATTCCAGTCGCCTACTCTGTTCATATGAAAGAAACTTATGACAATATGGCTATACCTTTGGCAAAAATAAAGTACAATGACTACCAATGGCGGATTTGTGGAGACCTAAAGGTCATTGCAATTCTCATGGTCATGCAGACTGGGTATACTAAATTTTGTTGCTTCCTATGTGAATGGGACAGCCGCAACAGACAGGAACATTATGCAAGAAAGGTGTGGCCTATCAGGGATCGTATGCAGCTCGGGCATAAAAATGTAATACACGAGCCATTAGTTAACAAAGACAGCATCATTTTACCACCGCTACATATAAAGTTGGTGCTCATGAAGAATTTTGTAAAAGCGTTAGATAAAATGAGCAAAGCTTTCACTTATCTTCGAGAAAAGTTTCCGCAAGTTAGCGATGCAAAGATAAAGGAAGGTATCTTTGTAGGACCTCAGATTAGGAAAGTTATTGCAGACAAACAATTCGAGAACTTGTTACATGGTAGTGAACTTCGCGCATGGATGGCATTCAAATCGATCGTCGATAACTTTCTAGGAAATCACAAATCTGTCGACTATGTGCATATTGTTAAGCAGTGCATAGATGCATACAGAATTATGGGCTGTAACATGTCCCTCAAAATCCATTTGCTCGATTCGCATCTTGACTTTTTCCCTGACAACCTTGGCGAAGTCAGCGATGAACATGGAGAACGATTCCATGAAGATATCACCGTAATGGAGTCACGTTATCAAGGACGGTGGAGTGTGACCATGCTTGCCGATTATTGTTGGATGCTTCATCGCGATGTACCACATGCCATTCACCGACGAAAGTCGACTGCAAAGAAATTCAAGCCTACATAACTGTTATACTTCTTGTACGAATGATGGTGTAATACTGTATGCCTTGTTAAAAAACTTCAATTGCGTATTTCTAGAGATCCCGACCTGATAGAGAAAAACGGTTTGCAGATTTAAAAACAGCGCATTAAAATTGACCAGAAAAACATAGAAATGTTAGAGAAAAAAAAAATTTTGTTTTGTTAGCCAGTGTAATCTTTTTGACAAATGTAACATATAATCAGCAGAGAATTTTCAGGTTTATCAAACATAAACATCTGAAAATTGATACTTGGAAGAAATTAAAGATTTTTTTACATTTTTCTCAAAATCAGATAAGCAGCCCAAACTGCTGCTGTTGCCAGAGTGTCCTCACAAAAGTGAGGCACAAGGCCCACCCAATGGAGGCAATGTAAACCAATTACAGATGCCACTAGAATGAGTCTGACAGAAATGGGAAACTGAAACTGCAGAGAAGTTGTCCAGAACAGTGCAGGAAACTTGTCCAGAGAACAGTAAGAGATTAACAACAAGGAACGCAAGTACATGAAACTTAAGTACAGTGTGCCAAAGAAACATAAGTAAGTACATGAATACATAAGGTGAACAAGTACATGAATACATACGGTGAACAACTAGCCTACATAAAACAAATCATTTAAACCAAGAGCACTGATTCATAATGCTAGCCATTTGTTATATCTATGAATGATTCTGTGGAGAGTTATTTCAAATACCTGAGCTGCATTAAGTTCTTCAATGGTATAGATCAAGGGACACTTGAACTTATGAGATGAGTGGTCTAGTTACATGATATATAATGCTAGAATGATATAAACTGTATAAGTGAACATGTCAAGCTGAATGAAGTACCCTTGGTAAATATCAAAAGACATGGATTTAAAATGATGACCAGCCTAGCACTAAGAAACATGACCCAGATCAGGAAATGCTTGAATTAGTATGAATGGACAAATTATGATAGGACATTGTTTTCAGGACATTTTTTAAACAAACTTTATTTTAGGAAAAAATTCAACATTCTGAAATGCCAAAACAAAAAAATGAATAAACCATAGTTGTAGATCAAAAGACTAGTAACAACAGGAAACATGACTTCTCAAAAGTCTAGTCTACACCAGTAAAATATATGGGCAGGTTGATTAACTGAAAGGATTCCTTCTGTACCAGAGTCACCTGGCCTTCTTTCTTTTATTTCAATCAAAATATTCAAAATTATTACAACACAATCACAGAAGTTCTATAAGAAAAATAAAAACGTCAAAAATGGTAATATTTTCAGTTAATTGTGGTTTGTACAAATGGGACACCAAATTTTGAAAATGAACAGATCACTGGATTGTTAGATATGAAAAAACATTAATCAATTCCTCAATACCACTTACACAATTAAATTTGTTGAAATTATGAAGGGAGCTACTGTAAAAGTGATAACAGAAAGTTGAAATGTAAAACATTGTACTGGAGTTAGCTTTACAAATGTTTTACAAATTCATGTGTTTCTAGAGATTATTTGTAAGACTGACTCCAATATTATTGTTTGTTTTTACTACTTTTTATCTAATGAAACCAAGCAGGTGATTAACTATCTGTGAATGTTATTATAAGTGGCAGTGTTCACAGCATGAAAAACTTTGCTTCATATTTATGGTGACAGTTAAAGTTTGCATAACATTATATAACTAGGAAGCATACCACAGTATAACTACAAGAATATATGGCAGTCATGAAACAAGGGCACAAATAACGACTTATTTACAAATAAAACACTGTTATCATATCATACGACTGTGTGACACATCATCACAAAATCAGGTAATAAAAGTATTTTGTTATAATGGCATCCCAAGTAAGATCATTTCACAAAGATCTCAGATTTTGTGGAAAATTATTTCTATACTGATAATTTGTGTCAGGGCAATACAAGAAACAACTAACCAGTATGTCCAGACATGCCCTCATCTGGAACCCTAAGTGGAGGAGGAGAATGGGAAGGCCAAAGAGAACCTGCAGAAGAATAAGACTAAGAAGACTGCCCAAATCAGAAATTAGTAGCGAGTGAAAAATCCTTCCCTTATGTTTCATTGGCAAGGACAAGTCCTGCCGCCATGCTCCAATGGGAAGGGCAGATTCTGTCCCTATGTTCCACTTGGAAACAAAACGATTGATGAAGATAATAATTAAAGAAATCATATCTCGAATGTCAAGTTTTGAGAAACTGGGGTTTTAAAACTCCATACATACATTTTTACCACCATATTTTATGCTTGCAAACAAAGAAGCCAAATTCTGTTTGCAACATACCAAAATCTGAGAACCGATTACTGTCAAAGCAAATCAACCATTTTTGTGGTGACTCCCAAAACAAGTCATACAAACAGAAGACACCTGATCAACTGATGATGCATCACATTTCAAATGACACCAGATCTCAGTATTTGTCTAGATATGTCATTACAGTATGTCAATTAAAACTAATAATACTGGTTAAATACATCGCTAAACACTTTTGTACACAATACCAGCCCAAATATGGAAGAGGCCTCGGAAAAAGTAACTCACGTATTGTTTGTAAAAACTATACCACCATTAACTACCCTGCATTACACTTTAAATCCTAACATTTGTTATCAGACAAGAACAATGAACAAGAAACACTGACAATATATGACTTGACCATGATAATTTCTCAATCAGCTTCTTGGAAAACGTTCAGTACCTCTATATAACAAAACACGTTACTGATTTTTAGATTGCTTGGTAGTTGACTCTAAGCTTTCTACCAGCCTTCCAAGGGTTTTCTTGATCCTTAAACATGTCAACCTAGCAGCAGGGCTGGGGTTCCAGCACTCAGACATCACACGGGCCATCACTTTCAGATACTGTTGAAAGATATAAAACAAAGCCATATCATACGACTGTAAATTAAGCCAGATTAAATTACTGTAAACTAACATATAACACTAGTGTAAACTAAGCTGCTTTTCATTACTGTAAAATAGCGTGAATTACACTACTGTAAACAAATCTGCATTTCATCACTGTAAATCAATCAGAATTTCATTACTATAAATTAATCTGTATTTCATTACTGTAAATTAATATGTATTTCATTACTGTAAATTAATCTGTATTTCCTTATTGTAAATTAATCTTTATTTCATTACTCTAAATTAGTCTGCATTTCACTACTATAAAATAGCCTGTATTAATTTACTGTAAACTAATCTGTATTTCATTAATGTAAACTAATCTATATTTCATTACTGTAAACTATTCTATATTTCATTACTGTAAACTAATCTATATTTCATTACTGTAAACTAATCTATATTTCATTACTGTAAACTAAACTAATCTATATTTCATTGTTATTGTTGTTCAGAATCGACATCATTGCACTCAGGGCAAACCCATAGGTGCTCAGTCTCCCTCAGCAAATGTCGAAGGGTATGAATGCTAACAGTTCCTGTTGTGTGCTGAGTGTACATTCGCTGGATGCATACTATCATACGTTCATTCCTGCCAGTCCCACGCCTAATGCCAAACTCCAGCAATCTCAGCCGTGATGATTCATCGATTGCAGTGTCATTCTCTAACAGGCGATCATTAATTGTCTTCAGTATCTCTCCCTTATCCATATCCAACGCACCCACTATAGGTGCTCTTAACGCTAGTCTATCAGCTCTTTTAATGCTGCGTACCCATGCATTACGAGGACAGTAGATCCACACAAGTTCCTGAAGATTTTGACGCTGCTATGGAGATTTTCCCATTCATGCCGTAGCCATCCATTTTGGATCTTCCGAAGCATGGACTGAGAGTTTGACACAATAACTTCTCTTGTCAATGAAGTTTCAGACAACCACCTTAAAGCAGCAGTAGCTGCCTCTACCTCCATGCTCATGCTGGAGGTTGTTGTCATGTAGGCCCCGCTATGTTCAGCGACAATCATGCCCTTAATTTTAGCCGAGAAGCCAAATCCTGATTTCCCACCATGGGCTACAGACCCATCAGTGAAGACAACGGCATCATCATTCCCAACATTTTCATTTATCAGTTGATCAATTTCCAGTTCTGCTTTTTCATTGCCCCAAGCTCTGCATTCTCTGCCAAGGCTGAAGATGACCTGTTGGTAGGTTGCCAAGTTCTCAATAGACCTACTCTATTCCTTTCCCTTGAATAGGTTTTCAACTGTGGTCACCCGTTGACTAGTTGACTCAGCCATGAGTCCATGACATCCCCCTCTTTATTCGCACTCCCTTGATGTCAGCTAAGTTCATGTGTAGGGGGTGACTTTTACCTGTGGATACTCGCATATAGGCTTTTACCTGAGCCATCGCATATCTGGATTTAACTTTTAGCACGCTGCGGTCGCAATATTGTGCCAGAGATACTTTATGTTCTGCTGGCGCAATGCTGCTACTTTCGGATACAGTTGGTTTCCTGCTATATAAGATGTGTACACGTCATATTACTCCCGGATGTTTAATGTTAATCTTATTTGCGAAAGACTTCACTTCCGATTCCGATCTATATTTAGTGACGGGTGTATTCGCGTTTATTTTCTGTGCATTTTTTAAATCGAAATCAATCGGCATGGAACAAGCTGCCATTTTCGCTGAAATTTTCATGGATTCTGACTCCGATGACGAGGAGTTTGTTGGCTTTACTAACGATGATATCGGTTCTCAGAATATGGGTGATGGCGGAGATGGGGATGACAGTAGTATGTCTAGCGTTTTTGACGACGATTTTGATGAAGTTGATATTCCCAGGGCCCCTTCAATACAACTGCAGCACCGCACCACGAGGTGCAAAGCTTTCAAAATCAAATCGTTCGTCGACACTCTTCTCCCTCTATGGCAAAGCCATTACATACCCTCTAAAGAGCTGTGTTGATGAGAGTATGATAGCTTTCAAAGGTAGGACCAGCCTTATGCAGTACAGTCTCCTCGTTTGTTGGTTTTTTTCCCCCATTTTTTTTTTCCTTTCCATTCCTCTCTTCCTACCACATCTAACATATACACCGACAAAACTTATATCATCAGATTCATCATTCATTTATTTATATACATTCCAAAAATTATAGCAATTTACCAAGAAACAAAGAAACTATAGACGTTACAAATCACCCACTATAAAAAAGGGGGCATTGTGAAAAAGAATGCAGCGGTAGGGCAAATTTCCGCAATTTTTAATGCAGCGTGCGTAAGGTTAAAAGACAGCAAACCAAGCTTATACCGCATTGACACAATGGGGGTATCTCGCGTACAGCCCAAGACTATTATCTTATGAAATGTGCGTTCAATGGTTCAACCCTTCGTCAGACAGCAAAGACAAGAATTACATATAGGCCTAGGCACTACAAAAACATACGATGATAAGAAACAATACAAAATGAGCTATATGATGCGTGATGCCATATGATGATGGATGGCATCCGCATGTCTGGTTTTGTGTAGTGTGTAGATGTGTTCAGTCAAAACAATGTTCATGCAACAATAACAGGGCAATCCACATAGGACGTCAGTAAACTCACGACGTATAAAGTCAATGAGTCTTGAAACAGCCGTTGACGTTTTTTCTTCATTATTTATTGTGG
Source organism: Oreohelix idahoensis (assembly GCA_024509875.1). Taxonomy (NCBI): domain Eukaryota; kingdom Metazoa; phylum Mollusca; class Gastropoda; order Stylommatophora; family Oreohelicidae; genus Oreohelix; species Oreohelix idahoensis. Next base: position 859,961 of record JAMPIV010004267.1, on the reverse strand, counting down.
ACGCCACAGTGACAAAATGGTTACGCAAATGTGTAGGCACATCAAACAGTCATTATCACAGCAACATTCAATACAGCAATAAACGGTAGACAGCATTACAATGATGAGTCAGATGCATGTTATATTTCAAAGTGCTGTAAATGTAGTCAGGTGGAAAACTCCATCCTTTTCTATAACAGCCAGGAGATAACCAGATGTATGAGATCAGTTCACTCTCCTAAGTTTGACTTCAGCAAGACAGACACGTCTGCCGAAGTATAGATAATGTCCTCAAAAATATCCTCTAGATAATAAAGGTTTTCCAAACCTAGTTCATTTAACAAAGTAGCAAGTAATGGTCCTTGGTACCTGCATCAACCGATGCAGTACAATGCAGCGACATGTGAGCTAGGAAAACATCTCGTGACGACGACTTTCGGAGACAGGCTATGAATCGAAATCGCTCACGACCCAAAAATCGATAGAGTTAATGAAAAAGTCAATTTACCTTGCTTTCATGAAATACACAGAAATATCACGCCTCCCGACATGTGGGAAAACACTAGAGGTATTATCTCGACTAAACGAAATATCCATAAGAGGACTACACATCCCTGACAGAACAAAAAATAGCGGAGATCCCCTCTTCAACGAGGCATCTCTTTCGCCATTCCAAATCGCTCACTCCCACTAGTGGTGGGCGGAAACCGATCGACAAAGAAACAAGACAAGTCATGCGCAGTCCAGCGCAAAATGACCACAGCTCAAACTTAACTGCATTCGATACCAACGCGAGAAGACAAATGCTTACCGAGAAAAGTGACTATAAATTACAAGCAGTTGTTGCCCTTGCGTGATAAAACAGATATTGAAATAAAACGATGTTGCGAGAATTTATCACGCAACATATCACCACCTCCTCCCGATAAAAAAAAAATGTGGAACATATTTTTTTTTTTCAATATCAAAGAGCAAGCGATAAGCGGCTCAAAACGCACGAATTATGCGCTGATAATTAACTAAATTGCCAAACAGTAGGCTAATTATAGAGTGTCTGGTGAGGATATACCTCAACAGAAAAATAAATATGTCTCAAAAAAATATTCACATCGGGGAGGTGTCACCAACACACATCACGTTAGCATGTAAACACAATATACGTATGCAAGTTACTATAATCATCATTAAACAGCATACTCTAATATTGTCTTTAAAAATGGATGTACAAATCTGATAGGAAAAATTAAATAGTACATTCTTTGACATGTAATGACATAAGTACATAGTAAAGTTAAACTACATGACGATCCAGGACATATGCTCTGGTATTCCGAGGGTAAGTACACAATCTAAAACTCGTAAGGTAAGTCCTCAGCTCAACAATGACATTCTGAGAAAGTACAAGCAATATAATGCTAATTAATAACTAATATGCTTCATAAGGTACAATACATTATTAATAATTGTGGCTGTTTAGTAAACTAACGGCCCTTATATTAACTACTCAGTCCTCCTCTATCATTTTAAAAAACGAACAGAAGAAGATGACAACAAAGCACGATAGTGTGTACATATAAAGTAAGTACAGATGTGCTAATCTATTGTAGAAATATAGGTGTGTTATGACTCTGTAATATATAGGAATATAGGACAGAAGTATTAGTTGGAGTCATGTGGGCATCTAGACAAAATGTCAGCCATCACATTATCCGCACCACGGATAGCTCGTACCGTGAAGTGAAAAGGTTGAAGAGCTATAGCATATCGAGTGGATCTCGAACTCTTCAAATTCTTAGTCTGAATAGCTGTAAGAGCTTTCTGATCAGTCTCTAGAATGAAATGTGCGCCCAGGAGGAAGCTTTGTAGCTTTAGAATTGACCAAACCATCGCTAACAACTCACGGTCTAAAACCGAGTAGTTCTTCTCTGCCGCATTTAGTTTTCTAGAAATGTACATAACAGGATGCAGAGTATTTGCATATTCTTGCATCAGTGCTGCTCCAATCCCAGTGGATGAAGCATCACTCCGAAGAACAAAAGTCCTATCAAGAGTAGGTAATCTTAAGATGGGAGGAGAAGAAAATATATATTCTTGATTTGGTCTAGTGAAGATTGGCATTCTTCAGACCAACGGACCAGATTAGGCGAACCTTTCTTCAACAATGTTGATAGAGGTGCCATGATCGAAGATAAATTTGGAATAAATCTCCCATAAAATTGAATTAAACCTAAGAGACTCCTAACTTGTTTCTTCGTTTTATGAACAGAGATGTTTCAGTATTTTGGAAGTATTGTGGTCTTCTGTCTTCAAGAGACCATGACCAACACGATGACCCAGGAAAGAGATTTCACCAAAACCAACAAAAGCTTTAGAAGGTTTTGCTGTCAAATTATTCTCACGTAGAGTGGACAGTAAGTCATATAACCCTAAATAGTGATCTTCCCAGGTATCACTGAAGAGACAGATGTCATCTAAGTATGCGATGACATCCGAACGATGTGACAGAATTCGACGCATCATGCGAACGAAAGTGGCAGGGGCGTTCATGAGACCAAAAGGCATAACATTCCATTGAAATAGACCCCTAGGTGTAGAAAAAGCAGTAAGAGGTTGGCATGCTCTGCTAAAGGCACTTGCCAATAACCTTTAGACAAGTCAAGTTTAGTGAAGAATCTAGAATTAGAAAGTCTAATCAGTAGATCTTCTAACAAAGGCATCGGTTCAGCGTCGAACTTTGTGACCTGATTCAATTTGCGATAATCAACGCAAATTCGTATGTTCTTATCCTTCTCCGGACAATAACCATGGAAGAAGAATATGGTGAAGTCGATGGTTCAATTATATTTAATTGAATCATTTCATCCAATTCCTTTTCCACTTGCGACTGAAAGTGTATAGGAATAGGATACGGCCTAACCCTAATTGGATTATTGTCGGTAAGAATTATGTCATGTTCTATGACATCTGTGTGTCCAGGAATGTCAGTGAGAACATCCTGAAATGTTTGTAACATCGACAAGACTTGTCGATGTTCGTCACCAGAAAGATTAGGAGAAACAGAAACGTTTTTCCAAGATTCCGTGGAATGTAATGGAACCACTGGAAGGGGAAGGTTGACATCAGAGAAGGTAGCTTCCTCATCCTGAATGACAGACAGGGATGAATAATGACCGTGAGGTGCAGGAGCATCATCCGTTGCCTGGAAAATAGGCAGCAAATAGTCCGGACGTTCGTGAAATTCCGAAAGCATGTTTATGTGGAAAGTTTTATGCTTTCCATCAATATCGACCACATAGTCAACATCGGAAATCCGAGAGACTATTGCATACGTACCTTTCCATGCAATAAGAAGTCTATTTTCCCTACTGGGGAGTAGGACGAATGCTTTGTCACCTGGACAAAGTTGTCGTAGACATCTATTCTTGTTAGCAAACTGCCTTGCCTTCTCTTTAGCAATTTCTTATGAAGCAGTTGCTAGCTTACATGCCTCAATGATCTTTTGTCTAAGAGCAATGACATACTCATATGAGGATTGAGTTTCATCGCTAATATCATCGGCAGTGATGAGATCGTGTAATAAAGACATAGGGCCGCGTGGACGCGCGCCAAAGACAAGTTCGAAGGGAGAAAATCCTGTGTGTTCATTAGGGACTGCTCTATAGGCAAAGAGAGCCGCGGGTAAAACCCTGTCCCAATCTTGAGGATGATCTTCAGTTATCTTACCAAGCAAAGTCTTGAGCGTTCTATTCAGACGCTCAACTAACCCATTAGACATAGGATGGTATGAGCATGTTGCAATATTTGGACTCTCATGCTCTTGGGAACAAGAATTTGCGAATGTGCCGACGTAGTCGAATCTTGTACCATACGTACAAGTACGCCGTTTCTCATTGCAATCCAAGATTTTCTATTTGTATCCTGATTCGGATCACCTTTCTTCGCAAGAACGAAGAATTTTTTTAAAGAAGAATCTTCTTCTTGCAATTTTATGAAAGAGTCACGAGTGATTACTAAGTGACTATCTTGGCTATCAACTTCATTATCACTATTCAGTGAAGTTTCGGGTGTTTGTAGAGCTTGTGCTCTTGTAACTACTGCATTTGTAGCTTGCATGTTATTATCTTCCCAAGCAGCAATCTGCTGTGGGGTACACTCCCTAACTCCGTGAATACGACCAATAATAAGGTCCGCAATAGGATTAGGTAAGAGACAAGCATGCACATCTCCAGTAAAGAAAGGAGTGGCAATGCGAATTACAGCAGTAGGATATTTTTCTAGAGTGCCGCCAAATGTGACACATTTAATAACCCTTCCTGTAGCACAAGATGGGTCTACAAGCGATTGTCTAACACCAATAGTGGTGCATCCGGAATCGAAAAGTAGTGAGACCGGAGTATCATTAACAAGACCCTTATGTAGAATTAAAGAACCCCTCCCGTCATGCGCAACAGCAGCAGGAAGAGCGGGAAGTGGGTGACCACAACTCAAAGTAGTTATGGTACCCGGTTCGAATAAAGTACTGCATTGGGGGCATTTGTTTGCTCTCTCAAAGTCAAAAGCAGAACTAGTGACAGCGTCAAAGTTTTTACTATCAACAACATGATTACAGGCTGCCTCAGTTTCCTGTTGTACAGCATTAGCCTGCTGATATCTCTTTTTTTTGTGTTGAGATCTACCCCGACTATTATTACCTCTGAAGTTATCAGAGTTATTATTATCTCTGCAGTTATTATTGTCTCTATTGTAATTGTTATACTGGTTCGAATTCCAGTTTCCACGATTACTATCATGTTCACATTGATGCGAACATCTATTTGTTTGGTTCTGAGGTCTTCGGCAGGAATAACCTCTATTACCATATCCTCTTTTGAAATGCCTATAATTATTAGGGTGATAGTAACGAGTACTATCAGGTTGTCTCCAATTCTTCGAAGAAGAATCACCATGAAATTGATTTCCATGATTTTGACAGAAATTACCGCTACTCTTTCTATCAAAATTTTGTTGGAAACTACGAGCAAAGTTTTGACCATACGGAGCTGCCGAAGCAACTGGTAAACCTTCTTTCACCTTAGAGTTACCCATGGTTATGTGTGGGTGCGCAGTTACGTATTGGCAACAGAAATCTTCCATTTCTTTTATTGTTTTAGGTTTACGTTCATGAAGGAAAGCAAGGAAAGACTCATTGACAGACGACATGACTTTGTCTCTAAGTATTAAGTCCATAAGTCCTTCATAAGTTTTTTCCGTCTTAGATAGTTCAACCCATCGTGAGAAAGTAATGCGTATTCTTGCAATAAACTCGGAGAATTCAACTCCATTTTCAGGTAACATGTTTTTAAATTGTAGACGATAGCCGTCTTCGTTAAGCTGATATTTCTTTAACAAAGCGGCCCTGACAACCTCATAATTGTTCTTGTCAGGTTCATCCACCATATTTAATATACTTAGAGCTTTACCTGTCAGTATCCCTGATAACTGATAAACATATTTTGCTTTGTCTATGTTATGAGCTGTACATGCTTGTTCAAATCTGTCCAGATAGAACATTATGTCATCACTGGAAGGACTAAATGTTGGTAACTTAATCTTAAAAGTATCATTATTAGCCTTCCCAGAAGATGAACCCTTGTTTGAATCATTACCATTACTCATGCTCGTCAATTTCAATTTCTCCAACTCTAAAGCTAAGAGTTTTTCTTCATGTTCCATTTTTGCTTTCCTCTCATCAGCCTCTCTTTGTAACTTCCTTTCTTCAGCTTGAGCCTGCATTTCTAGTCTTTTATTCTCAGCCTCTTTTTCAAGTCTTTTATTCTCAGCTTCTAACTGGAGTTTTCTTTCCTCAGCTTCTGATTCCCTTTTTTGTTTTTCCATTTCCATTTGGAATCTCTTTTCATCCACCTGCATCTGCAGTTTCTTTTGTTCAGCTTCCATTGCTTTATCATATCGAGCAGTTGCAAATTCTTCTAACTTATCACCAGTCTTGCCAAGCAATTTACCCTGCTCAATAAAGTGCTCAAATGTAGACATGTTGTCTAACATATGAGTCCAAAACCTGAAATAATTAACTAATTTATTTCAAACCTAAGTGTAACAAGTCTTAATTAAGCACTTGTATATTCACATCACCTTATATTATCCCAGTCTCTGTGGGAAACAAGTCTCCAATCAAAGAACTTGTATATGAAATATCAGCACTCAATTCTTGATCATAAGTGCACTTCTCATTCAATAGTGCACGACACTATTCATCATTCATTTATCATCAGTATAGTAGTAACAGTGCATTAGCATAGCCCATTAACTAATTACTATAACTGTAAACAATGACTATGTAAACACATGCAGAATGTAAACATTGAAAATGTAAACAATACAAACAATGTAAACAATAACAATGTAAACAATAACAAAGATCAGCAACAATACAAAAACTTTCGCAGAAATCAACTAAAAATAAAGCAGAAATTAATGAAGTATCACAAAAAATGTGACGATATCTGCGATAGAATTAAACAAAATACATGACACCACAGTGTATAAACAAAAATGTTGTATGAAACTAAATTATAGACAAGAGTAGGCTAACAAATACAAACAAATCAAAACAAAACTAAAGAATGCGAAATAATAACGAAAACAATATTAAAACATGTCATCACAGCTAACATAAATAGCAACAGAAGTCGCTTAGCAAATTCCAGTATTGGATATTTGCAAACCTTACAGAAAACGCTCACAATAGACGACCTCTATGACGTGGCATAATCTAACGGAGACACCACCCAACCGAGAACCCGCTGAAATATTACAAGAGCTTCTGACATACTGTGTGTTGAGTTGTTTCGGCACTTGACCTTCTAATCCAAAAGTAAGTTGATGGAAATCGGTACTTGGCCTTCTTCAGAAAACAACCCGTTTCAACCGGCACTTGACCTTCTCAAAAAACGACAGCACTGGAACCTTGACAGCAGCAACTTGCTTGACTTGCGTAAAAGATAACAGCAGTCCGAGTTATCCAGCAACATGTAACAACGCCGGGTACTGTCAAATTCTTGTTTCCGTCAAAAAATGAAATTTGACTTTTACCGGGCAATGCCGAGTACTTTGAAAATTTTGAAGATGTTGACTGTATTGAAGAATGTTAATTTCTTGAAGGATGCTGATGAATTCTTGTTGAAAATGAAGTGGGTAAGGGACCCCGTGTTTGCTGGTACCAGAATCAAACCAGCTTATGGCCACCAAATGATGCGTGATGCCATATGATGATGGATGGCATCCGCATGTCTGGTTTTGTGTAGTGTGTAGATGTGTTCAGTCAAAACAATGTTCATGCAACAATAACAGGGCAATCCACATAGGACGTCAGTAAACTCACGACGTATAAAGTCAATGAGTCTTGAAACAGCCGTTGACGTTTTTCTTCATTATTTATTGTGGACGCCACAGTGACAAAATGGTTACGCAAATGTGTAGGCACATCAAACAGTCATTATCACAGCAACATTCAATACAGCAATAAACGGTAGACAGCATTACAATGATGAGTCAGATGCATGTTATATTTCAAAGTGCTGTAAATGTAGTCAGGTGGAAAACTCCATCCTTTTCTATAACAGCCAGGAGATAACCAGATGTATGAAATCAGTTCACTCTCCTAAGTTTGACTTCAGCAAGACAGACACGTCTGCCGAAGTATAGATAATGTCCTCAAAAATATCCTCTAGATAATAAAGGTTTTCCAAACCTAGTTCATTTAACAAAGTAGCAAGTAATGGTCCTTGGTACCTGCATCAACCGATGCAGTACAATGCAGCGACATGTGAGCTGGGAAAGAACATCTCGTGACGACGACTTTCGGAGACAGGCTATGAATCGAAATCGCTCACGACCCAAAATCGATAGAGTTAATGAAAGAGTCAATTTACCTTGCTTTCATGAAATACACAGAAATATCACGCCTCCCGACATGTGGGAAACACTAGAGGTATTATCTCGAATAAACGAAATATCCATTAAGAGGACTACACATCCCTGACAGAACAAAAATAGCGGAGATCCCCTCTTCAACGAGGCATCTCTTTCGCCATTCCAAATCGCTCACTCCCACTAGTGGTGGGCGGAAACCGATCGACAAAGAAACAAGACAAGTCATGCGCAGTCCAGCGCAAAATGACCACAGCTCAAACTTAACTGCATTCGATACCAACGCGAGAAGACAAATGCTTACCGAGAAAAGTGACTATAAATTACAAGCAGTTGTTGCCCTTGCGTTATAAAACAGATATTGAAATAAAACGATGTTGCGAGAATTTATCACGCAACACTATACAAGCAGATAGAAAAAGTACAATGATAATACAAGAAAATCGAAAAACCTAACAGAAATACCAAAGCAAGAAAGTAAATAATAAACGAAACGAAAAAAAGAGAATGAACAAAACTTCGGAACAAGTAAAAGTCACTTAGCTAGAACCGTATATGCTTGGAATACACAAGACCGCAGTACTCTCTCCAAGAAATCTCGAAGGAAGTGGCGTATAAGATAGCGACAATTTTTTAAGAGATACAAAAGGATATGAAACGAACCAAGACCAAAACATAAGAAGATAGATCGAAAAAACAATGAATAAAGAAGAATGAAAAAGAGAGAAAAGCTACCACAATTTATGCAAAATGATGTTGAACATTGAGGCCTTCAGGGTATAAAACGCCCATTTGAAAAATAAAACGATTCAGATGCTCACGGTTTCCTTCTTTATACTTCATCGGTAAAAATTCCATTCCCTTTTCTCAACTTCTTCGCTTGCTTCGGTTATGTCACGATGATGATGATTTCCATCAGCGAGCTCAAGAGATGCTCGAGTTCTTTCGCCAACGTCTTTATCCAGAACATGTTTTATCTGATGCTCTTTATCGTATCACACGCGTCACTCATCAGATTGCACTCACTACTAAACTTTCTGTCCAATCTGACAGACTTAAACTGGTTTTAACTTTTCATCCTCACTGTCTGGCGGTGAAGAGAATTCTGTTTCGACATCTGCCTATTCTCCACTCTGATCCTGAAACCAGAAAGTTGTTTCGTGATACACCTTTGGTGGCATATCGTAGGGATAGGAATTTTAGGGATATTCTTGTACACAGTCGCCTGCGACATACTAGCCCTTCATACTTTGGTACTAAACCGTGCCAACGCCGTATATGTAAGAGCTGTCCGTTTGTACTCCAAACTCAGACAGTCACTTTTCCTAAAGGAAAATTTATCATTAGAGAGTCTTTCACGTGCGAATCCAGAAACCTTATTTATGCTATCATCTGCAAGAGGTGCGGCATTACCTATATTGGTGAAACTGGCAGGCGTTTGGCAGACAGGTTTCATGAGCACTTGAAAGACATCTATCATGGCAAACATTTACCGGTGGCCCTTCATTTCAATAGGCCTGACCATTCAGGTAAATCCGATATCCATGTCACGGCCCTCCGTTCATGTGTTGGGGATGACCGGACTCGCTTTTCGTTAGAGAATCAATCGTCTTATTTTTCAACATCACTTTGCATAAATTGTGGTGGCTTTTCTCTCTTTTTCATTCTTCTTTATTCGTTGTTTTTTCGATCTATCTTCTTATGTTTTGGTCTTGGTTCGTTTCATATCCTTTTGTATCTCTTTAAAAATTGAATCTATCTTATACGCCACTTCCTTCGAGATTTCTTGGAGAGAGTACTGCGGTCTTGTCGAAGGGTAAAACCCGAAACGTCCCTTGTTTCATGTGAACTGTTATTTGTAAAACTGATTCAATACCGTTTTATTAGTTTATATACATATATTCCTTACCAGTTTTACAGCAGCCCCTTAATTTATTTACTTCATTTTGAATGCGTTCCAGTCGTTCACATTGCGATACTGACAGCGTGAGTATTCCCAGGCCATACTCAGCTACTGACAAGACCAGATGATGATATAGAAGAAACAGTAGTCTCTACTCGAGGAGCGCAGCAGCCATTGTTTTCAGGGCTGCTAGGCCTCTTTTGCATTTCTGTATGATGTGATCAACATGGTACTTGTATGATAGCCCACGATCGAAAGTAACTCCAAGATATTTGAGCTTATTGTGTCTTTCAATTGACTGCCCATTGAGAGTAATGTCTGGGAGATCTGCTTTTTATATGGAGTTGTTCAGGGAGCACCATAGCAAACATGCTTTGTTATGATTGATTATTGAGTAGGTTTCCTCACACCATTCAGAAACCACCTGTAGACTCTCATGTATGCTTCTGACCATTTCTTGTCTGTCTGAGCCAGTCTGGTAAATGAGTATGTCATCGGTAAAAGTTAATGTTCGTCCCAGACCTGTTGGTTGAACTGCAGCTACTTTTGCTGTATAGATGTTAAAAAGCACAGGTGAGAATGGAGAACCCTGGGGTATTCCCGGGCAAATGTGCATTGGTTCTGATGTCCATGTTCCCAAATGAATATTTCATAACTGTAAACTAATCTATATTTCATTACTGTAAACTGATCAGTATTTCATTACTGTAAACTAATCTGTATTTCATTACTGTAAACTAATCTATATTACGTTACTGTAATCTAATCTGTGTTACATTAATGTAAACTAATCTATATTACATTACTGTAAACTAATCTATACTACATTACCACAAACTAATCTGTATTACATTACCATAAACAAATCTGTATTACATTACCATAAACTAATCTGTTACATTACTGTAAACTAACCTATATTTTATTACTGTAAACTAATGTTTCATTATTGTAAACTAATCTATATTTCATTACTGTAAACTAATCTGTTTCATTTGTGTAAACGAATATATATTTCATTACTGTAAACTAATCTATATTTCATTACTGTAAACTAATCTGTATTTCATTACTGTAAACTAATCTATATTTCATAACTGTAAACTTATCTGTATTACATTACCATAAACTAATCTGTATTATATTACTGTAAATCAATCTGTATTTCATTACTATAAACTAATCTGCGCTTCATTACTTTACAATAATCTGTTTCATTACTGTAAACTAATGTATATTTTATTACTGTAAACTAATCTGTATTTCATTACTGTAAACTAATCTGCATTACATCACCATAAACTAATCTGTATTACATTACCATAAACTAATCTGTTTCATTACTGTAAACTAATCTGTTTTATTATTGTAAACTAATCTACATTTTATTACTGTAAACTAATCTATATTTCATTACTGTAAACTAATCTATATTTCATTACTGTAAACTAATCTGTATTTCATTACTGTAAACTAATCTATATTTCATAACTGTAAACTTATCTGTATTACATTACCATAAACTAATATGTATTACATTACTGTAAACTAATCTATATTTCATTACTGTAAACCAATCTGTATTTCACTACTATAAACTAAACTTATCTGTATTATATTACCATAAACTAATATGTATTACATTACTGTAAACTAATCTATATTTCATTACTGTAAACCAATCTGTATTTCACTACTATAAATTAATCTGTTTCATTACTTTAAACTAATCTGTTTCATACTGTAAACTAATCTATATTTCATTACTGTAAACTAATCTGTTTAACATTACCATAAACTAATCTGTATTACATTACCATAAATTAGTAGGTTTTTCATTACTGTAAACTAATCTGTATTTCATTACTATAAACTAATCTGTGTTTCATTACTTTAAAATAATCTGTTACATTACTGTAAACTAATCTGTAGTGCATTACTGCAAATTAATCTGTATTTCTTCATGTAAACTAAGCTGTATTACATTACTGCAAACTAGGCCGTAATAAATTTCTGTAAACTAATCTGAATTTTAAAAGAAGGTAAAGATATCTCCTAGTGGATACTGCTGTAGGGGAGTGAAGTATACTTCACTGTCTCAGCTTTACAGAGTGGGGGTGAGTGGTTCCCGTCCTTAATACCATTGCCTTCCATAACTTAAGAGCAGTAAGGTATCCATTTACTTCTTCTTCTTTGATCCTTAGCCGCCGACTGTCGAAGCAGTCAGTGGCCATTACGCCTGGTGGCGTCTTGTAGGGCAATAACAAAGTGATTCCACTTTGCTCGGTCGGTGGCCATCCTTCGTACAGTGCCCCAACTCTGGTTCATTCTTTGCATCTCAGCTTCATCGTCCTCCGCCAAGCTGTTTTTGGTCGGCCTCTCTTTCATTTTCCTTCAGGGGTCCATAGCATAGCTGTTCTTGTGATGGCATCGGGGTCTCTTCTGAGGATATGGCCAACCCAACTCCAGCGTCTGCCAGCTATGATGGTGTGCATGTCCTCTTGCTTGCTCAGAGTAAGCAGATCTTGGTTGGTGATGGTATTCAGCCAAAAGATTCTGTGAATTTTTCTTAGGCATGTTGTGTGAAAAGAGGACAATTTCGACATTTCCTTCTCTGTAACTCTCCAGCATTCCGCACCATAGAGAAGCACAGAAAGCACACAGCTCTGATATAATCTTAATTTTGTGCTTGTGCTGTACTGAGAAGACTTCCAGATGTTGTTTAGACTAAATAAGGCTGTTCTTGCTTTGTTCATTCTGTTGTAGATGTCTTTGCTTGCTCCGCAGTCTGGTGTTACTATGCATCCTAGGTATGTGAAGGTGTCTGTCTGTTCCAGTTGCTGATTTTTTACTGATATGGTCTCAGGTTTGCTCACATTGAGCGTCATGACCTCTGACTTCTTTAGATTGATGTTCAAGCCCACCTGCTGGCTATACTTATTAAGTCTATCCGATTTTTCCTGGATGTGAATGTGCTAGTAGTGCAATGTCATCTGCATATTCCAGATCTTCCAATGTAGAAAATGTAGTCCATCTTATTCCTCTTGGACTGCCCTCTGTTGTCTGGTGTATCACCCAGTCTATGACTGTTAAAAATAGAGTGGTTGACAAGGGGCATCCCTGTCGTACTCCTGTCTTCACCTCAAAGGTTAGGTTGCTCTGCCCAACGCTACACGTAAAGTTGGCATAGAGGCTTTTTATGATTGACACTATGCAGCTTGGAATTCCATAAGCCCTCAGTATTTTCCATTAACTGTCCCTATGTATATTGTCAAAAGCCTTTTCAACATCAACGAAATTAATGTACAGCTGTTTTGCCATTCTGAGCACTGCTCTATAATGTTCCTGAGGGTAAATATATGATCTACACATCTTCTGTTCTTTCTAAATCCTGCTTTTCTTTCCTCAGTTTGTGGTCTACTGCTTTTGAAATTCTCTGTATAATTATCCTGCCTAGTATTTTGCTGGGAACTGAGAGACGAGTGATTCCTCTCAAATTATTGCAGTCTACAAGATCTCCCTTCTTGAGCAATTTGACAATTATTCCTTTGTTCCACTCCGTTGGTGTTGTCCCTGTTTTCCAGACTTGTGCAAATAGTGGTTCTAATAGTTCTGCTGCTAGCTCAGGGTCTGTCTTAAATAGCTCTGCATTTAAGTTATCATGGCCAGGAGCTTTTCCATTCTTTAACCCTTTGATTGCAGTGATGATTTCTTCTTTTCGTGGAATGTCTGTATTAACATCTAGATCGTTTTCAGCCTCAGGAACATTCAATTTTGTCTCTGGTGGTTCCTTGTTCAGAGTTTCTCTGAAATGCTCTGCCCATCTTGTTTCCTGTCCCTCTGCTGTCGTGATGAGATTTCCTTGCTTATCTCTTACTAATGTAATATTGTTTGCACCTCATTTTCCGCTGATGAATTTAGTTATTTTGTATACTGTGCTTTGTTCATTTCTCAGTGCTGCCTCTTCTGCCTGTCTTGCAAGATCGTCTAGGAAATTCATTTTGTTGGCTCGGGTTTGGCGTTTAACTTCCTTTGTCCAGCTGACTGTACTGTTCGCTATATAGTTGCTTTAACCTGGGAGACTTCGCTTCTGTTTTCTTTCTTTTCATTTCCTTTCTCATCGTTATGGTGTTTAAAGTTTCTGGTGTTATCCAGTCTTGCTTCTTTCTTTCCTGAAATCCCAAGCATGATTTGCTGCTTTCCTTATATATTGTTGAAATGGTGATGAAATTCTGGTCTATATCATCAGTCAATGTCTTTTCCTGAGTTTTGGCAAATTGATATCGTTTCTTTATATCTGCCGCAAAAGCTCTTCTGGTAAGGGGGTCCTTCAATTTGCTGATGTCAAACCTTTTCTGTGTAGTTACAGTTGGTCCAGCCGTTCTTAGTTTCACTTTCAGTTTTGCTACTACTAAATGGTGATCACTTCTCACATCTGCACCTCTTCTTACCCTCACATCTTGCAATGCATGCCTCCATCTACCATTAATCATGATGTGGTCTATCTGGTTTCTGTCCCGACCATTTGGTGATTCCCATGTTAATTTGTGAATTTCCTTGTGTGGAAAAAGTGTTCCTCCAATGACCAGGCTGTTAATGCTACAGAAACTTATTAATTTATCCCCATTTTCGTTTGCTGTTCTGCTGCCGCATTTTCCTATTACTCTTTCATTATATGTATTGTGTGTTCCAACTTTCGCATTGAGGTCTCCCATTACTATGATAAGATCATATCTAGGTGTGTCTTCCATTTCTTTCTGCAGTTGTTGATAGAATTCATCCTTGACCTCTTCATCGTTGGTGCGTAGCATTGTATTATTGTAGTGTTGGTGAATCTCCCTCTCAATCTTATTCTTATCAGTCTGTTGTTGATGGGTTTCCATTCCAGTAATGTCCTTTTTATTCCTTTCTGTAGAATAATGGCTACACCTTCATTGTGCTGTCCATCCTCTCTTCCAGAGTAAAGTACTGTTTCTCCTGTTGCTGTTTTAACTTTTCCTGCCCCTGTCCATCTGCTCTCGCTTACCCCTAGAATGTGTACTCTATAGTTTCTCATTTCTGCTGTGATCTGTTTTAGTTTGCCCGTCTCATTCATTGTCCTGACATTCCAAAATCCTATTCTTGTTTCATGTTTTGCAGTCAGGACGTCCGTTTTTGTATCAGTGGCTTCCTTTCGGCTTTCACCACTGACAGTCATACGAGCCTCAGACTCCGGATGTCCGTCCCGCAGGACAGTTTGTTCATTTGTTGTCGTTTCCGTAACTTCATTTCTTTTTACATAGACAGGGGTGTCAGCCCTATGCTAAAACCCCCAACCTGGAGGACCAGGGTGTCTGCTTTAGTCTGACCCCTGCCCGCGCAAACCTGTCCAGCTTGGTAGAACCTTCCAGGAGTAAAACTCCCGCTGGCATAGCTCTGGGGGGTGATCAGGGTACGCAAGTCGCCATACTCCGACAAGGTATTGACACCAGTGATGGCAGTATCCATTTACAGCTGGGCAGAATGGAGCTGACCCTACCTCAAAAAGCTGGACCTAGTCTCTAGCCCCTTCCTTCCCTGCTATGGAACTACCGTTACCTTTAGCACTAACAAGTAAATAACAAAAAGTATGTGATGATGAAATGTCTTTATTTTTATGTGGATAGCAAGCCAATTCTAAATCAATTAAAATGTCAATTCAACAAATAAAAAAAACTTTTCATTTTGATTAAAATTACTATTTACAAAAATTGTATTTAAAGACAAAAATCTAAGTGACATCATTTTATGGAGGTTCCTACAGGTGTGAAGAAGATCAATTTACCAACAATTTTACCATCAAAAGTACCTGACGTGGTCATTAAAGTACAGAGGAATTATCTATAAACTACAACATATTTTACAATTAGAACATGTAAGAGGACAATAACACATGTAAGATAATAAGAACACACATAATATAACAATAACACATGTAATGACTACAGAGACATACATGACACTAACAACATGACTACAGAGACACATATAACACTTAACAACATGACTACACATACACATATGACACTAACAACATGACTACAGAAACACATGACACTAACAACATGACTACATAAACATATATAACACTAACAACATGACTACAGAAACACACATGACACTAACAACATGACTACAACAACACATATGACACTAACAACATGACTACAACAACACATATGACACTAACAACATGACTACAACAACACATATGACACTAACAACATGACTACAACAACACATATGACACTAACAACATGACTACAGAAACACACATGACACTAACAACATGACTACAACAACACATATGACACTAACAAC
The DNA here is from genome assembly GCA_024509875.1 of Oreohelix idahoensis. Lineage (NCBI taxonomy): Eukaryota > Metazoa > Mollusca > Gastropoda > Stylommatophora > Oreohelicidae > Oreohelix > Oreohelix idahoensis. Next base: position 843,814 of record JAMPIV010004267.1, on the reverse strand, counting down.
ATGACTACAGAAACACATATAACACTTAACAACATGACTACACATACACATATGACACTAACAACATGACTACAGAAACACACATGACACTAACAACATGACTACATAAACATATATAACACTAACAACATGACTACAGAAACACACATGACACTAACAACATGACTACAGAAACACACATGACACTAACAACATGACTACAGAAACATGTGACACTAACAACATGACTACAGCAACACACATGACACTAACAACATGACTACAACAACACATATAACACTAACAACATGACTACAGAAACACATGTGACACTAACAACATGACTACAGAAACACACATGACACTAACAACATGACTACAACAACACATATGACACTAACAACATGACTACAGAAACACACATGACACTAACAATATGACTACAGAAACATATATGACACTAACAACATGACTACAGAAACACATATGACACTAACATGTGACACTAACAAAATGACTACATAAACACACGACACTAACATGTGACACTAACAAAATGACTACATAAACACACATGACACTAACATGACTACAGAGATACATATAACACTAACAACATGACTACAGAAACACATATAACACTAACATATGACACTAACAACATGACTACAGAAACACACATGACACTAACAACATGACTAGAGAAACACATATGACACTAACAACATGACTACAGAAACACACATGACGCTAATAACATGACTACAGAAACACATATGACACTAACAACATGACTACAGAAACACATGTGACACTAACAACATGACTACATAAACATATATAACACTAACAACATGACTACAGAAACACATATGACACTAACAACATGACTACAGAAACACATGTGACACTAACAACATGACTACAGAAACACACGTGACACTAACAACATGACTACAGAAACACACGTGACACTAACAACATGACTACAGAAACATATGTGACACTAACAACATGACTACAGAAACACACGTGACACTAACAACATGACTACAGAAACACACGTGACACTAACAACATGACTACAGAAACACATGTGACACTAACAACGATGAGTACAGAAACACGTGTAACACTAACAACATGACTACAGAAACACATATGACACTAACATGACTACAGAAATGCATATGAAACTAACAACATGACTACAGAAACACATATGACACTAACATGACTACAGAAACACATATAACACTAACAATATGACTACAGAAACACATATGACACTAACATGACTACAAAAACACATATGACACTAACAACATGAATGGAGAAGAAACTCATATAAGTCAGTTCGTCATTTTCCTCTGTGCTCCTTACGGAGCATGGAGCCACCATTATAGCTGGTGCCCTTCACCAAGAATTCACATGCTCTTGCAGTGGTGGATCTGTGGCAATCTGTTTTACATGTGGCTACCAGCCTCTTGAACAACCTCATATTAGTCACCTTGTACAATAGGCCTCAGGGTGCAGTAGACCTATTCTTTCTGTGTCTCTTCACAGACCCACGGGAACTACACGTCTGCTGTTCTCAACCTATCTGGCTACAGTTCTCCCTGGTCGGTCAGTCAGGCTCTTATGTACCCCTAAGATTATTGTAAGTATAAATACTAAATTCTACTTCAATATTTTCATCACCTGACCCATCTGGTGCTGTAGGAGGTGGCACAAAGGAGTCATGTCATTGCGAACATTTGTACCCGTCTAAAACACTCTGAATCTTGTCACTCGCTGCCAATTCTATCATTTTCATCTTCAAATCTAAAACGCTTCTTATCTTCGTCTATATGATCACAACTAATGTTAATGAGCCGCTGAATGTCTTCTCTTCGGCAGACAACCTATATGCAATTGCAGGGTACTACTGAAATTTGTTGTGTCTTACGGAAAAGATGTATGCCATAACTTCCGCACTGCACTGAAAATTCTGCTAACGATGTCTATTTTAGTAGCCAGTTGTGAGCATTCTTTGAGTAAACTAAAGCTAATTATTTCATATTTACTTACTTAGTCGTTCCCCTTCTACTGTGAGAAGTAAAAGATCCTGTTACATGCCCATTGAGGCATATTGGGAATATGGTGTTAGGCCCATATTTTCTTGACCAGTGGCACACTAGGGGTGATGTGGTCAGCATCACGCCGGCCGCCTTAACCTTCCCAGAGTTACTCTGGTACCCAATTCATGAGGCTGGGTCGACCCCGGAGCCGTTTGCGGTCTAAAAAATCCCACCTCAACTGGGGATCGAACCATGGACCACCGAGCTAGGAAGCCAGTGCACTAACCACTGCTCTACCGTGGCTCATGTATGGGACAGGGACATCTCAGTAATCTGGCACATCTTAGTATTGAAACTCTTGAAAACATTGATTTTGATCACACAGTTGATCAATATGCAGGAATGAAGGCACAAAAGATTAATCTGCAGTAGAAAAATTGGTATGTGGAGTCTACAGTTTTTACTGTTAATGAAAAGCTTATTAAAGAGAACAGTTCCTTTCTTTTATTTTGTGTTTAATTAATTACTAAATTTAATATTTTCCTAATAATTCATACTGTTGTTCTTAATGTAATTCTAAATTGACGACAGTGCTTGATATAGTCCTTTTAACTTGCATTTAATTTGTCTACAACGTGAGCATGTATTTTATCTCATGTGACTGGGGTGCGTGTTTTTCTGGCTTGCCGCAGGTGCTAAAAACCCTCGGTATGTGATTGCATCAATTTTCTGTTTTTTTTTTTTTTTTTTAGACAAGAATTCAGCTATATTTTATTTCCTTTCAGATAAATATGCCAGTTTCAAACATTCAATGATTTTTCTGACATGAAAATGAGGTGTGAAAATAAAAGCTCACGGTGCAATAGATTTAGAAAAATTCATGAACACCTACCTCCGACAACACATCTTCTTGCAATCTCCCATAAGACAAGACCAAAAGAGTACATGTCTGCCTGCTTGTACGAGTCAAAGTGATTCTTGTTCATGGTGTCATCTAGCACCTCAGGAGACATGTAACGTCTAGTGCCACAGCGTGTGTTTGATGCCACATCTACCTCATTGGTTTCACTGGAAGCAAATGAAAATACTGAACAGCACTAGATATTTCTAAGACAAAAATGATTATCACTACTTAACAAACACCTGGCCATGATAACTTAAATGCAGAGCTATTTAAGACAGACCCTGAGCTAGCAGCAGAACTATTAGAACCACTATTTGCACAAGTCTGGAAAATGGGGACAACACCATCAGAGTGGAACAAAGGAATAATTGTCAAATTGCCCAAGAAGGGAGATCTTGCAGACTGCAATAATTGGAAAGGAATCACTCTTCTCTCAGTTCCCAGCAAAATACTAGGCAGGATAATTATACAGAGAATTTCAAAAGCAGTAGACCACAAACTGAGGAAAGAACAAGCAGGATTTAGAAAGAACAGAAGATGTGTAGATCATATATTCACTCTCAGGAACATTATAGAGCAGTGCTCAGAATGGCAAAGACAGCTGTACATTAATTTTGTTGATTTTGAAAATGCTTTTGACAGCATACATAGGGACAGTTTATGGAAAATTACGAGGGCTTATGGAATTCCAAGCTGCATAGTGTCAATCATAAAAAGCCTCTATGCCAACTTTACGTGTAGTGTTGTGCAGAGCAACCTAACCTTTGAGGTGAAGACAGGAGTACGACAGGGATGCCCCTTATCAACCACTCTATTTTTAACAGTCATAGACTGGGTGATGCACCAGACAACAGAGGGCAGTCCAAGAGGAATAAGATGGACTACATTTTCTACATTGGAAGATCTGGAATATGCAGATGACATTGCACTACTAGCACATTCACATCAACACATCCAGGAAAAAATGGATAGACTTAATAAGTTTAGCCAGCAGGTGGGCTTGAACATCAATTCAAGGAAGTCAGAGGTCATGACGCTCAATGTGAGCAACCCTGAGCCCATATCAGTAAGGAATCAGCAACTGGTACAGACAGACACCTTCACATACCTAGGATGCATAGTAACACCAGACGGCGGGGGCAGGCAAAGACATCAACATCAGAATGAATAAGGCAAGAACAGCCTTTTTTAGCCTAAACAACATCTGGAAGTCCTCTCAATACAGCACAAGCACAAAATTAAGATTATATCAGAGCTGTGTGCTTTCTGTGCTTCTCTATGGTGCGGAATGCTGGAGAGTTACAGAGAAGGAAATGTCAAAATTGTCCTCTTTTCACACAACATGCCTAAGAAAAATTCACCGAATCTTTTGGCCGAATACCATCACCAACCAAGATCTGCTTACTCGGAGCAAGCAAGAGGATATGCACACCATCATAGCTGGCAGACGCTGGAGCTGGGTTGGCCATGTCCTCAGAAGAGACCCCGATGCCATCACAAGAACAGCTATGCTTTGGACCCCTGAAGGAAAACGAAAGAGAGGCCGACCAAAAACAACCTGGCGGAGGACTGTGGAGGCTGAGATGCAAAGAATGAACCAGAGTTGGGGCACTGTACGAAGGATGGCCACCGACCGAGCAAAGTGAAATCAATTTGTTGTTGCCCTACAAGACGCCACTAGGCGTGATGGCCACTGACTGCTTTGACGGTCGGCGGCTAAGGATCAAAGAAGACTTAACAAACACACTTAAATAGCAGGGAAAGAAAACATTAGAAACACATAAAATTCAAACAAGAAATTCCAAGCAACACTCCAATTTCATCATTACCAAAGAATGTGCATCAGCTTGTTCAGGTTGGTTCTACTGACTAATACAAGTCACTCAATTGCAAACACAGTTAAGATCAGATACACTGGGATACTACGAATAAACTGAAGCTAAAGGGAGAGCCTGAGTGATAAAAGAATGTCAAAGGTAAAGTCTATGTGACACAAAATGGAAGCTAAATGGAAAGTCTAGATCAGGGGTCGGCAACCCAAGAGCTTTTGTGATCTACTTTGATATCAGAATTAGCCCTCTGTGATGCTACACTGTAATTCTGACTTTTAACAGGCCCGATTCTGTGGTTTTATTTTGAATTGTCACCAGTTTTATTTTCTTCTGATCACGCGATTTTCCGTTGTTTACGGAAATCGCTATTTTCGGGCACGCTTTTTCACCATTTTAATTCTTCTCATTTGAATATATATCGTGTTTGGTATTTTTTTTGAGTAGATAAATTTAATGGGGTCGTTTTACGATGGTAGGTTTAGTTTTCACTCGGCCAGTTTTTTTCTCTTATAGATTTTTTTCACGATCACGGAGATTTCGTTGTTTACGAAAATCATCACCATTTCCGGCACGCGGTATCATGAGTCCGGAAACACGCGGCTGTGACGCAATTTTTAGACACGCGGTTTTCAAATCTGATTGGCGCAGCTCATAGTTATGGTTATTTTTCTAAGCAGTTCCATTGGTCGAGGGAAAGCTAGGGTAGGCTTAGGAATGAACACGCGTGGGTGGCCCCGGTGTGTATAAATAGCGTTAGAACTGTGGGCAAATCTCTTGAAGAAATCTTGCCTGCCGTCAGACTACGTCGATTTATCGTTCTCCACTGTGGGAAAAACCAGCGATGAATTGGTATGTAGGATTTTATCTTAGTATCGTTTTATTCATTAGAGGGTTCTTTGAGAAATGTGCCCGTAGTTAATTCTTCGGGGGACATTAACTTTTTAGTTCTAAAGGATAGTGCCATCCATTATCATTTTTTTTAAGAACGACGTAAATGCAACAGTGTGCTTATTCTTTCTATGATTTTGGCAATAGATAGGAGTGTGTGAAGTTGTGAGAAACACGTGTGCCCATTTTGTAGAATGTTATGTAAAACCACCATTTATTTCTGTGTATTTACTAATGTAATTTTATGGGGAAAACCCTGGTGTGTTCGTTAATTTTTTTGAGCCTTAAAAATGTGAGAAATATTGTCGGAGGGTTCAGATTTACGTTGTAAGTGAATTATACTGCTTAGGGGAGGAAACTATTCCTATAGCGAGATGTAATTTAATTTTGGAGCAAGCCGGGAAACCTCATGTGTAAATGTTAAAAAGGAGACCCCGGAATTTCGGACAAAAGGAGTTCCCGAGTTGGAAATGTTGACACGTGGGTAGCCACGCATCACAAACAGATAAGAGGCAGACGGTGTCTGGGCTATTGTTTATTTTACCTGGCAGATTTTAGTAGAAGGAGGAGGGCTGAAGAGGCCACGTGGGATAGTGGTATTTTATGTATTGTGTGAAGAACGAGAGAGAGTAGAAGGAGTGTGATTTTAGTGCCACGTGGATAGAATTATTTTATGTATCGTATATGTTAGAGATAAGCGATTTTAGAGTGGGTGTACATTAGACGCTGTTTTTTTAATTTCAGCGAGTCGCGGCGAAACAGTGGGGAGCGTAATTTTGTCAAATAAAATTATCCACGGCAAAAGACATATCTCAGGGTCAGAGTACTCTAGTTATCGTCAGGAGCAAAAGAAAAATACTCTACTGTCTCTGGCAGTGAAGCCCCTATGCTTCAGCTGGAACGGGGTTTATTTATCATACAGCCCGGAGCATCGCTATTATAGTCTCTAGCAACGGCAGGTGGCCGTGAGACTGAGTTACATTGCCTACAGCCAGAACTTTAGGCCGTGTTTTTTTTTCCTCCAACTCCGGAGCGGGTTAAAAGAGGGAAGCTATTCAGCAGCAGAGAAGTTTTGTCGACAGTTCATCAAGTACCTCATGCTTGACGCCAGAACTTCATCATCATCATCGCAGAATTCAGGAACAGGTGACAGGGTTACCATGCCTGGTCTTGAAAGGAACGAGAGGAGAGCATAACGGAGATGCAGCATCATCAGTCAGCGAGTGTTGGAGAGACACTGAGACCAAGAGCAATAGAGAGATAGAGAGAGAGAGAAGGAGGGAGAAAACAGACAGGACCAGTAGGGTCTGTTCAGTATCCAGTTGAAGGATAGACACTGAGCCATTGTGTTACTCCAAGTCTATTATTTTAGCATTTCCAGTGGTGTTAGATAGCGGCGCATATCGCCTAACCAGTGGAAAGCTGTGTAGACGTTCGTTGAGGAAGAGCCAGCAGGACTAAGACAGTAAACTCTTAGTTGTGTTAGAGAGTGGAGGCTAAAGTTGACAGCCCCACAATAGTAGAGTTATTAAATCACTAATCATTTTATTGTTCCTCAGCAGGGTGACAGAAAGAGTGAATGTGATTTGGGGTTTTTTGTTTTTGTTTTCTAGTGTCTATCTAATCAAATTTGTACGTTGTTTTCAGGCCGTGCAACAGTGCACGCTATCGACTGACTTGATGACGTATGATGCCATTTTTATGTTTTTCTTGTATGTAAATAAATATATACATATATTATTTACTGGATCAGCTTCTATTCTTTACTATACTTACTTTACGTCGTCTGTATAGTGGTGTCTGTGGTCGTATTTATACACCTTATCTCCTTGTGTTTCAAGGCAGTCAGAGGCGGGGAGACTATAGCCATTTTTTTAGTCACGAAGCGGCAGGGGGAGATTCAAATCCTGGGTCTATCTCTTGAGCCAATAGTCTCACCTGTCCACAGGCATGTCATTTTCCATCTAAATTCTATCTTCTCAGACTTTCTCATACTAGGGTCTTGCTTTCATTCAGGCAAACTCTATAAAATTTAAAACCACTTCGTGACACCCTCTAAAGATCTACCATATATATATGTATGTGTGTGTGTATATATATTGTGTGTGTGTGTGGTTTTAAGCTGGCAGGGAAGGGATGGAGGATGATGAACCGAACAAAGAAAAGATCATGTTCCTATATCATGCAGTTCACAAATATATTTTAGTATAGCCAGCTTGAGAGTTTTCATTGGGAATACAGAAAAAGTACTTTTAATGCAGGGGACACACAGCTATTTTAAATGCTAGCGGGAGAGGTTTGTCAAAAATCTCCATAGTTTAAAAAGTCTTTCTTTTTTTTTTTGCCAGTCGCCTAAAGATCTACTAACTCATCCATTGGGACCGGTAGACAGTGATCGACTGGTTGCTGACCCCTGATCTAGGTGGAACACATGAAGGCTAAAGAAAATTCTAGATGGAACAAATACAAGCTAGCGAGAAATGTCTAGATGGAACAAATACAAGCTAGAGAGAAAGTCTAGATGGAATAAATACAAGCTAGAGAGAAAGTCTAGATGGAACAAATACAAGCTAGAGAGAAAGTCTAGATGGAACAAATACAAGCTAGAGAGAAAGTCTAGATGGAATAAATACAAGCTAGAGAGAAAGTCTAGATGGAACAAATACAAGCTAGAGAGAAAGTCTAGATGGAACAAATGCAAGCTAGAGAGAAAGTCTAGATGGAACAAATACAAGCTAGAGAGAAAGTCTAGATGGAACAAATACAAGCTAGAGAGAAAGTCTAGATGGAACAAATACAAGCTAGAGAGAAATGTCTAGATGGAACAAATGCAAGCTAGAGAGAAAGTCTAGATGGAACAAATGCAAGCTAGAAAGAAAGTCTAGATGGAACAAATACAAGCTAGAGAGAAAGTCTAGATGGAACAAATACAAGCTAGAGAGAAAGTCTAGATGGAACAAATACAAGCTAGAGAGAAAGTCTAGATGGAACAAATACAAGCTAGAGAGAAATGTCTAGATGTAACAAATACAAGCTAGAGAGAAAGTCTAGATGGAACAAATACAAGCTAGAGAGAAAGTCTAGATGGAACAAATGCAAGCTAGAGAGAAAGTCTAGATGGAACAAATACAAGCTAGAGAGAAAGTCTAGATGGAACAAATGCAAGCTAGAGAGAAAGTCTAGATGGAACAAATGCAAGCTAGAGAGAAAGTCTAGATGGAACAAATACAAGCTAAAGAGAAAGTCTAGATGGAACAAATTAGGGACCCCAAGATGCAGCAATAGTGAATGCAGTCAGCGACCCATAGCTGTACTGCTTGCATCAGGACCAGCGAACCAGAGCTGGTCAAGACCGCACTCCACCTCCACGTGGTGGTCCTGGAAACAGTCTGCAGCAGTGCAGTCTGAGAAAGTCTAGATGGAACAAATACAAGCTAGAGAGAAAGTCTAGATGGAACAAATACAAGCTAGAGAGAAAGTCTAGATGGAACAAATACAAGCTAGAGAGAAAGTCTAGATGGAACATAAGTTTAGTCAAATCTACTACAGACATTATAGTCAAGAAGTGCTGCTCTAATTTCAACATGGTACATAACTCATTGCCCTTCCACTTGGCTTTCAATGAACATATGTCAAATCCTCCTGTCATGGTATTTCTCCACTCATTAATTGTTCACACACAACTACATCTGTACATGTAACCGATATGACACTGCTGACAAACTCCCTCCCATCCTTTTTATTGTTTGCTTCATAAGTGAAATTAATCTGGGCAGTCACTAGAAGAAACACAGAAATGCAAGAACACTGAGGAATAAATGACATAAACCCTTAAGATCAAACAAAGGAGACAGCAGTAAACTGTTCACACAAAATTCACTAGCAGAACATTCAAGAAATGGAATGAACTTCACAAGGACACAGCTTTAAAGGTATTCCCAAAGGTACATGCAGAGAAAATTTTGAGCAGAATTCAAAAGATAATTGGCAAGTATTGTTGACTTCAACGGATGTAAGCGCGATGAAGGCTGATGATGCAATCATTACCTCTCACTGCATGATAAGAACAAAACAGGAAATAAATGTCACAACAAAATATTAAGTGCAGGGTATTTCACTCAAAAAAAAACTAGCATCTTGCTGAAAATTTCCTTACCTGACATATCGCACAGCCAACCCAAGGTCTGCAATGCAGCATGTTCCATTTCTTCGCACTAAAATATTTTTGCTCTTAATGTCTCTGTGAGCTATTGCTGGTTTTCCTGTTGGTAAGTATATCATATGATTACATTAAAAAGTCAGCACAATCAAACGTAAATTTTGTTAAATGTGAAATATTGCATCTAAACACCACAAATCATTGTTGAGCACTTTTGCAAACCACAGTTCAAAGTAGGGTTTCTTAACCCTTTTTGTACTATGGAATACTTTGATTGTATAATGAAGGATATGGACCCCTCGGGGAAAAAAGTACATACAAGCGTGATAAAAAAAAACTTTGCACATTTTAACATTTAAGTTACATTCACAGACCCCCTATGATACATTCACAGACCCCTATAATACATTCACAGATCCCCTATAATACATTCAAGGATCCCCTATAATACATTCACAGACCCCCTATAATACATTCAAGGATCCCCTGTAATACATTCACAGACCCCCTATAATACATTCAAGGATCCCCTATAATACATTCAAGGATCCCCTATAATACATTCAAGGATCCCCTATAATACATTCACAGACCCCCTATAATACATTCAAGGACCCCCAAGAGGTCCGTGGAAGACAGGTTAAGAAATCCTGGTTTAAAGTATAAATGTGTGGGTTTAAAGTATAAATGTGTGGGTTTAAAGTATAAATGTGTGGGTTTAAAGTATAAATGTGTGGGTTCAAAATTCGGCAAGTCACTTTTTAATATTTGTGCAGAAAGAAATGAGTTGTGTTTGACTTCAAGTTTGTCAAGATAAAGGCAGTCCCATAGCAGATACTGCTGTAGGAGAGTGAAGTGTTAGAGACTTGACTATAGCCTACTAGGTCCAGCTATATAAGGTGGGGTGGCCAGACTTGACTATAGCCTACTAGGTCCAGCTATATAAGGTGGGGTGGCCAGACTTGACTATAGCCTACTAGGTCCAGCTATATAAGGTGGGGTGGCCAGACTTGACTATAGCCTACTAGGTCCAGCTATATAAGGTGGGGTGGCCAGACTTGACTATAGCCTACTAGGTCCAGCTATATAAGGTGGGGTGGCCAGTTATATACTGGATATTTACATTTATAAAACAAGCTGTACGTACATTCTGGCAACATATTACACAGCTCAGGCTTGTACATAAGAAGCTCACATTTTGTTGTCTTAAAAAATTTTTTTAAGTCTGGGGTCTTAACCTGTAAATGCAACTCCACAGGGAAAGTGTAGAGTGGATAATGGGGATGTGTGAGATGTCTCCCAGAAAATTTATCATAACTGCTCTCTCATTGGATACAATTTTAAAGTTTCCAATCAAACTGTATAGTTTTCTCTGTATGTAAGTTTGTATGAAATGACACGCTAATCAGCTTCATCTTTTCATTAACTACAGGGTCAAGTATCTGTTACACTATGCTGTGCCCCTTTTCGATTGCCCAGAGGTAACCTGTCAAATGTTTGTGTGTAATACTCTGCTTGCAATGTTTACTGCAAGGATGCGCTAGAATCATTTCCATTACACTTCTTCTGTGTATTGAGGAATAGGCTGGAAAAAAATCCATGTAGTAACGTCTTAACTGAGTCTTGATTGGTTCATTGATTAATTTGGAGATGGACAGAAGGTGTGAAAAATTTCCCTCTCAGGGGAGGTCTCAGGGCAAAAACGTTAAGAATACCTGTGATCTGAACCTCGTTAGTATGGTTAATTAATGCTAGTCTAAAAGTGGTAAACCAATATACAGACAAAGTAATGAATTAATTAACAAATAAAACAGATACACGAATATACAGACAGGCGTAAAAGTAGGTATACATGTTATTAACATGTTTGTTTTTTATTATAATTTTTATTTTATTTATTATTAGATATACACTCATTAACATTTTTTCTATATTATGTACTTATTCTATATTGTAATTATTAATTACTTTGTAATATCGAATAAATAAATGTAAAGAAACTACACCTACTTTGCACCACCCTGTGTATAAATACTAATTTGTTATTAAAATCAGCAGCCATGTGCCAATTGTAAGGCAATCACTATACGTAGGTGGAAATATGAAAGGCTGTCTATTAAGCAAATAAAGCTATTTAAGTTGATGGTAATGCTCCATGTGGGAACAGCTGTATAAATATGAAGTGTTTACAGCCCGTGCCTTCAGGATTAGAGCAGGACTATCATCAATCCACATTTGTAGTTCTGCGTCTGTTCTTCTGGTGAAATAAAATTTAGGAGGGAATCCATGGTATCAGCACCACTTCTTAAAGACTTCAAATTTCAAAAAAAAAAATTGGGGAATGCTACAGTAACAAGGCTGTCAAGGGGTTTATTACACCTGATCTTTTCAGAAAAAACCTTGCTGGAACTTCTGCTGTATATTCTAGCAACAACCAGAGGAAACAGCTTATCACAACACAAGGTAACAATCAATATAACAGAGCTCAAATGGAACTGCATTTTATACAGTCTCCTCTATTTATAATCATAACATGACAAAATGGTTTCACCAAATACAAGGTACCTTGGGTAAGACTGTCAAAACTTTCAATAAACCCTTGACCTATGACAGTAAATTCTGCTACTACAAAGCCACTACAACAAGGTCCAACTTATGTAGCACACATCATGCATAACTGAGAACACAATCAAACTGTAAGTCAGACACACCTACAAACCTTGCTATCATCTGAATGGCACTCTGAAATCAATAACAACCACGTCTTGACACTTGCAACTTATGCACCAGAAAATCAGCAGCAATCAATTTGCTATTCAATTCTGAGCAACATTCATGCTTTTAGTCAATAATTCTAACCAAGAGCTCTAACTTCAACCCAGCTAACACGTTTACACCAATTCACTCACTACTAAGCAAACATCATGTAACAAATACTCCCCATCTAATTCAGTTCACCTTGTACTCACATACCAAAACATCGCACATACCAAACGTTGCACGTACCAAATATCACACATACCAAACATCGCACATACCAAAACATCACACATACCGAAACATCGCACATACCAAAACATCGCACACACCAAAACATTGCCCATATCAAAACATCACAGAAAGCAAAACACCACAGAAAGCAAAATACCACACATATCAAAACATCACACATACCAAAACATCAAACAAAGTAAAACACTGCACATACCAAAACAGCACACATACCAACCATCGCACATACCAAAACATCACACATTGCACAAACCAAACATTGCACAAACTGAACATTGCACATACCAAAACATCACACATACCAAACCAAGCTCCCTAAGGAGCATAATCTGCAGCATCCATACACAAACCTACTGTGACAAAGGTACACCTCTTTCTCTAATCACATATTATGTCCCAGGCAATGATTAAACATGACTGTAATGAGATCCTCACCTCGAGTGCCAAATATTTCCACATGTAAGTGAGACAGACCACAAGAAGCTGAATGAGCCAGATAGAGCATCTCTGAGGTGTCTAGTGCATGCAGATGAAGATAATCATACAAGGAACCATTTTCATGGTAGTCTGTGATGAGGTACAACTGTGTCCACGACCCAGTACCCTTGATATCTGCAGCAATAAAGCCTGCCAATTGAAAACAAAATGTATCTTAATCACAAATGAAATCTGCAAACAGGCTTCAACCATAAACAAGGGTTAAAAAAAAAAAAAAAAAAAAAAAAAAAAAAAAATTTTTTTTTTAATACTGAGACAATCACATCTGTCAGCACTAAGGATTGCAAGAAAAAAAATAATAAAAAACCTTTCATGAATATAGGGTTAAAAGAATTCTGACACCTCTACACCTCACGGTAGAAGGGGAACGACTAAGTAAGTAAGTAAGAATTCTGACAATGTCTGAAGAATGGCGAGAAATTTTATGTATGTGTGAATGTATTATTATTATTTATTTTCTTGTTGTAAACTCGGCTGTGTCTGCCAAGTAGACAACCTGGACTGGAATAGGAAAACATTTGCTCCATCTGTGTAAATAGATTTTGTTCGTTGCAATATCAAGACAAAAAAATAAAACAACTGTCATCTTATAACAAACTAAAAATAATGGCGAGGGACACCTGTCTCTGTACAAGAAATAAAGGGATACTCACGTAAAATCAATGTCAGGTTAGACATAAATAATAACCTGAGATTTCGCCTCGAGTATTAGCGGGCGAACGCAAAAAAAAAAAAAAAAAAAAAAAAAAAATCTAAAAGAATTTACGCAAACATCTGTAGATTAAATACAATTGTAGTACCATGTGAAATGTGATAATTTAAAGAGAACGGAAATACATTGTTGGATGTCGCAAGATTAACAGGTACAAAACCTATGTACTACGTTTAATGCTACACAGCTTCACAAGATTAATTTGCATTCAGAAAGTTCCCCTAATTACATTTCCTCACCTGAATTGTCTTATGTTAAGCCAGTCATAAAATGTTCACCTCACTTCATCCATTGGAAACAGATGCTTCACAGACTTCAATATGAATGCTTGGATTTCTTTACTCAGTTTTTATTGAAATCCACTTTTTTTAACTGCTAAATTTATGGAGTATTCCCTGCTTTTCATGAATTTATAATCTAAAGATAATTATTTTTAGTATATATTATCATTTTTTGAAGGATTTTGATTGATTAAATGGTCTATGAATTTCAATGTACCTCAGCTGTTTTACTACAAGCTGGCCATTAATGGTAAGTTATGATCTACCAACAACCAGCCATTAATTATGAACTTAAGTTTACTACAATCTAATTCTTAAAAAACTAAAACAAAACTAAATGAATATTAAAAAAAAAAAAAATACTGAACTAAATATATGATCATTTTAAGATAGAATTTATTGTTATCAGCTGCCTTTACTGTGATGGTTACAATTTGATACACTTGTTTCTTAAGCTCATCCACTAAATTTGAAAAGTTACTGCATTGTGGTCGTAGTGCTATCTACTTCATGGCCTACCACAACCAACCTGGACGCTTAACATTTTTAAACACAGAACGTTACATAACAATAATAAGCAGAAATATTGTACTAGAATATGTTGAAATAACACAAGAAGTTACACAAAACAAAAAATAATTAGCAGCAATCTCATTCTAGTATATGCTAAAATAACAGTACATAAAGCATAATATGGTACGTATCGACATACAAAACATATGTACTACTTTCTTATATAACGACCTGTTGTCTGAAATCATAAAAGGTGTTTCTTACCTAGAATATTTTCATGCCTTAGTAAAACTGTCTGATAAAGCTCTGTCTCCCTAAACCAGCTCTGCTCCTCTGTGGTAAAGAAGATCTTTACTGCAACGTTCTCACCACGCCACTTCCCTTTCCATACTTCCCCGAAGCGACCTTTACCTATGCTCTTGACCAAAGTTATCTGCTTTGCTATTGTTCTCTGAACCTGTAAAGGGAAACAAAGGGAATTACATGAACATCAAACATCAACAGAATAAATTAGTCTACCAATCAGTGATTAAAACTGGGCAATCTGAGAACAATCATTCATAAAAATCTTTGCTCTGTATTTATACACAAGGGAAGATTTCAATAACACCTAGACTAAAATTACAAAGGAATTTCTAGAACGTAAAACAGAAAATTAGTCTTCTAACTTTATTAACTCTTTATTTATACAGGTATGGGACCATTTATCCATCATTTGGAACTTCTTCTTCTTTGATCCTTAGCCGCCGACCGTCAAAGCAGTCAGTGGCCATCACGCCTAGTGGCGTCTTGTAGGGCAACAACAAATTGATTCCACTTTGCTCGGTCGGTGGCCATCCTTCGTACAGTGCCCCAACTCTGGTTCATTCTTTGCATCTCAGCCTCCCCAGTCCTCCACGAGGTTGTTTTTGGTCGCCTCTCTTTCGTTTTCCTTCAGGGGTCCAAAGCATAGCTGTTCTTGTGATGGCATCGGGGTCTCTTCTGAGGACATGGCCAACCCAGCTCCAGCGTCTGCCAGCTATGATGGTGTGCATGTCCTCTTGCTTGCTCCAAGCAAGCAGATCTTGGTTGGTGATGGTATTCGGCCAAAAGATTCTGTGAATTTTTCTTAGGCATGTTGTGTGAAAAGAGGACAATTTCGACATTTCCTTCTCTGTAACTCTCCAGCATTCCGCACCATAGAGAAGCACAGAAAGCACACAGCTCTGATATAATCTTAATTTTGTGCTTGTGCTGTATTGAGAGGACTTCCAGAGGTTGTTTAGGCTAAAAAAGGCTGTTCTTGCCTTATTCATTCTGATGTTGATGTCTTTGCCTGCCCCGCCGTCTGGTGTTACTATGCATCCTAGGTATGTGAAGGTGTCTGTCTGTACCAGTTGCTGATTCCTTACTGTACCACCAAAAAATGTACCACCAAAAGTAAAAATCTACATACACGAAGACAAAAAAAAAAAAGAAGAAGAAATACAAGAAAATAGCATAGAAATATTTATTGAGCTGAGTTGATCATATCAATTACATGACCTCATGACTGAGAAAATATTTCACAAATATCCTGACAGTTTGACAAAGATGATATTCATGCGACAGGCGCACCAAAGTTGAAGGGTGAGGGTTCAGGCACAGATGCTGTACATTTACCTTACAGATGTTTGTTTAGAAGCCAGTTCAAACTAAAGTTTTTTTAGGTAGAGAATACATAGGGAAAAGATCAAGAGAATAAATTCAGCAAATGATAACAAGACTGAACTTGAAGAAACACTCCTACAAGAATCATACACATATCTTGGCAGCAATATAGACAGTTGGAGTGACAGACAGTAATGTCAAAATAACAAGACTGAACTTGAAGAAACACGCCTACAAGAATCATACACATATCTTGGCAGCAATATAGACAGTTGGAGTGACAGACAGTAATGTCAAAATAACAAGACTGAACTTGAAGAAACACGCCTACAAGAATCATACACATATCTTGGCAGCAATATAGACAGTCATGTCAAAATAACAAGACAAAAGGCAAGAGCAGCTTTAATTGCATTGGGAAATATAACAAGCTTTTACTGTGCTGGGAAATCAAGTCCAAAACACAAAAATAAGAATCTTCAACTCAAATATCATGTCAGTCCTATATCGTATGAAATGCATAGCGAAAAAATTCACAGAGAATCATCACCCATGCAACACCTGGACCCATGCATACAGATGGATCAGCAACACCTGGATCAGCAACACCTGGACCCATGCATACAGATGGATCAGCAACACCTGGACCCATGCATACAGATGGATCAGCAACAAATGCAACACAAAATGGAGGTCTTTCTGAGCTTAAGCGCTGGTGCACAAAAAAATAGCTGTCAGTGGCAACAAAACAATTCTCAAGTAACTTGGCAGAGGCCTTGAAAATTGGAGCAGAGTTTATAATGATAGAGGAAAGCACAGAGAGACAAGCTGCTTTCTTTACTGAAGCACTGTCAGTAATTGCTTATTGAAAAAGCCAAAATAATGCAGACATGGATGACCTAAAAGCAGTGCCTCTAAAACTATGTCAACGATTCAAAAAGAGTTGTGATACAATGGACCCCATCTCAATGTAACATCCCCAGGGCAATGAAGAGTCTGACAGATTGGCAAAAGAAGGTTCACATCTACCTCAGCCTGATGCAAGCATAACTTTTGAGGATGCAAAGAGTTTTATCAGAATCAGATACAGGAACAAATGGGATGTAGAGCATCCAGGTCACACACAGAATGATGCATACTACCAACTCAACAATAAGAGAACAAGTGGTAATCTCAAGACTCTGCACGGGCCACAACAGATAGAGCAACAAGCTAAAGATAGGAACTACTGCTGAGTGTAACTGTCGCACAGATAAAATGACGGCTGAACATCTACTTACAAAGTTGCCCAACATAATGTGGAACACAGAAAGTACAAATGACCATCACCAGTACCATTCGTGGAATATCTCCATGGAGATGTCAACAGCCTCAAGCTGAACTACTGCCATTCTTTGATAACATTTGAGTAAGACATCTAAGAGTGTATGAATAAGTATGGCTCTGAAAGATGGAGAACAACAATGGAGTGCAAAGATGTCAATTCTGATCAACAATAACGAAAAAGGAAATGATTGAATGAACAGCCCGTCATACACAGTAGAAATACGCAAGTGAGAATCAATGACAGCGTGCCCATGGGAAGAGTGTTAACTCTTTCAGTCCCAAGCAAAAAAGTGGGTTTGGCCCAAACAAAAATGGCCACCCCAGTGCGTTTTTATTGTTGTTGTTTGGAAATAATTTTTTAAAATGTTCATATTCATAAATAACTTTGTTGTTGTATATGAAACTGAAGGTAAATGGATGTACTTTACTCTTGTGCTACAAGTATAAAAGCTTTCATTGAAAAATGATTAGTTATTCAAGGTAAAATGGAGGACAAAAGAAGAAGCCGGTGAAAAATTAGAGGAAAAGTATTCATTAAAATTCTTCTATAATTGTTCCTCATGAGAATATCCAAGGGTAAAGTTTCAAAATGTCACAAACAGAAGTATTCTAACAAAGTACAATCAGTTTTTAATCAATAAACACTCAGAAGATTGTTAATTTCACAAATTACAACAACAGGTCACATGGTTGTAAAAAAGAGGAAATGGCCAACCCTGTGTGTTTTTATTGTTGTTGTTTGGAAATAATTTTTAAAAAATGTTCATATTCATAAATAACTTTGTTGTTGTATATGAAACTGAAGGTAAATGGATGTACTTTACTCTTGTGCTACAAGTATAAAAGCTTTCATTGAAAAATGATTAGTTATTCAAGGTAAAATGGAGGACAAAAGAAGAAGCCAGTGAAAAATTAGAGGAAAAGTATTCATTAAAATTCTTCTATAATTGTTCCTCATGAGAATATCCAAGGGTAAAGTTTCAAAATGTCACAAACAGAAGTATTCTAACAAAGTACAATCAGTTTTTAATCAATAAACACTCAGAAAATTGTTAATTTTACAAATTACAACAACAGGTCACATGGTTGTAAAAAAGAGGAAATGGCCAACCCTGTGTGTTTTTATTGTTGTTGTTTGGAAATAATTTTAAAAAAATTTTCATATGCATAAATAACTTTGTTGTTGTATATGAAACTGAAGGTAAATGGATGTACTTTACTCTTGTGCTACAAGTATAAAAGCTTTCATTGAAAAATGATTAGTTATTCAAGGTAAAATGGAGGACAAAAGAAGAAGCCAGTGAAAAATTAGAGGACAAGTATTCATTAAAATTCTTCTATAATTGTTCCTCATGAGAATATCCAAGGGTAAAGTTTCAGAATATCACAAACAGAAGTATTCTAACAAAGTACAATCAGTTTTTAATCAATAAACACTCAACTCTGACTGCCACCAGAAGATTGTTAATTTTACAAATTACAACAACAAATAAAAATTATTAGTTACCTTGCCGAGTTGCTCCTCTTCTGAAGATATTATCCATAGGAAAACACATAATCCATAGGAAATTACATAATCCATAGGAAATCACAAAAGATCACTTTTTCTAAATACATCCACACTAGGGGCCTATGTATAAACACTATTTTATAATTAAATCCTAAGTAAAAAATTTTACACAAAAAAAGTCCCTAGCATTAAAAAAAAAAAATGAAAATTTCAAATTGTAGGCCCTATCAAACATCAAAAAAAGGGAAAAGAATATTTTATTTACAAAGCTCATTCATATCTAGGCATACCCTATATATTTTTTTGCTTATGATAAGCTACAAAGCAATTTTTTGTACAAAGGTGGGGTCTGCCCGTGGTGCATCCTATAAACACATAGCTTGATTTACGACGAATTCCACTGGCGCTACAATGAACACAGGCTCTGCCCTTTCCATCATATTCCACTAGATGTCTGGCTCCAATCATCCATTCCACTTCATTTCCTTTCATAGAGCGTTTATAATTTTTGGGCGGACAATCTATTACACCGCCTGGTGTCAGCTGAGCAGCTTCTTTGGACAGATCCTCAATCAAACTCTGTTTAAAATCTTGAAGTGTGAGCTTCCTGTTTGTTGTCGCACCTTCCTGACACAAATTGTATAGGATGTGGGCATTTACCTGTGTCACTTCAATCATCCAGTGGTAAATCTTCTTCTACCACTTTCTGGTTTTACGGTTGTGCATACTGTAGTAACCAACCATTTGATCCATCCGGTCGCAGCCATTCATACACATATTGTATATGAAACTATTGTATTCATACACTACCTTTGACTTTGTTTAGACCCTTGCTCTTCTCAACCGTTGCGACGGCTGCTTTAGTTGATACAAGTATGCAGGGCTTTTTTGCTTTTTTATCTTTCCAGGCAACACACAATGTTGTATTTTCCGAGTCCAAAAACCATTTCATCTCTTGATGGCCAAGCTTGAGATTTTTTATTTCAGGAGGGAAGCCGACGCAGTTGACATTCAGGGTTCCTGTATAATTATAACTGTGTGCAAGCAGATATTCAATCAGATATTCAGAGCTTTCGATGAATAAAATCTATCAGCAAAAATATGATGTCCTGATCTCAGTGGCTTCAAAAGAGTTCCGAACACTTTCACGGCATGAGCAGAACTGGGATCCAGACTAGGATCATAGGCTGTATTTTTTCCAAAATAAATTTTCAAATTGAAAACATAGCCTGTTGCTGAATCATCGACACCAGACCTTCCATTAGGGCTATCATCCTCAGTTTCTGAGGAGTCGATTTCAGTTTCCTGCGGCAAATCAGATTCGTTTTCGCTATTCTGTGAATAGTCACTATCAAAAATGTCTTCAAATAACTTCCTAGCTTGATCTGACGTTAATCGTCTAGGTCTACTATTCGAAGCAGTGGGCATGGCCATTTTATGTTAGAAAACATGCGCTTAAAAAAATCGCTTTAAAAATCTTAAATAAAAATCTCACCACAGATATACGTTCACTTTTTAAACACACGAGGTATTTAAAAGAACGTACTTCCTGTCGGAAATGACGTTTTGGGTGGTTTGTGGGTAGTTATAATTAGAAACAGCTTCAGACAAAGCAACCAATACTAAAACCACTTTAAGGTCGATTGGTCCAAACGCTTCTAACCCCTGAGCCACTTTAAAGTCGATTGGGGCTTAAAGAGTTAAGCAATGGTGGATACAAATGTCATACTCACAGATACAACATTTGCTGATGATGGATATTTACTGCCTAACCAGTCTAAGGGTTAAAGAGTTAAGAGCAATAGAAACATTTTTTTTCATTCAGAAAGCTATTTTCATTGATTTAGTTATCCCTTGTTCCTATTCTCTAGCAAAACAGATCAAACATTCAAGCACCCTTTAGCAAAGTACGGGAGATTCTTAGTGATTTTATCTGAAACAAAGTTAATTTATGTATAGGCTAGTAACCTCAGCATGTCAAACAAACTGCTACATAAATCACTACTACTGGAGCAGGTGAATGTTTGGTGCAGGCTTCCTACAAGGTCACCAGCTGTAGCAGTGCTCCAAGGTCACCAGCTGTAGCAGTGCTCCAAGGTCACCAGCTGTAGCAGTGCTCCAAGGTCACCAGCTGTAGCAGTGCTCCAAGGTCACCAGCTGTAGCAGTGCTCCAAAGTCACCAGCTGTAGCAGTGCTCCAAGGTCACCAGCTGTAGCAGTGCTCCATGCTCCTTAAGGAGCATAAAGGAAAATGATGAATGATGACGAACACTATTTTAGCAGGAATAATAAAAAAATGACAGCACTGAGAAGAATGTAGTGTCAGGTTTAGTATTACTCCTTCGGTCCTGTACCTCACTCTTGACAGCAACATGCATATCAAGTATCTTTCAATTTTCACAAGCATACAAGAAAAACAACACTGACAATGATGATAAAGACAACTATAATGACCAAACTTACAATAAGAGGTAACCCTGACCCACTCCCAGAGCTCTCATCTATCATACTGTGCAGTGAATGGCCTGGCGGTATAAAAGTTTCATGTTCAGAGTCCACCAACAGCTGCTTTCTCCTCAGTTCCTGTCTTTTGCGTCTGAAAGTAAATGAAGCACATGCATCTAGTATAGACGTTTCTACAAAATTCTAAGCATCTGATTGGCAGTGGTTAGAACGCTTACCTCTCGCAGAAAAGTTACTTTCTTCAGGGTTCGAAATCTGGTAGCATCAGCTCCAGTCTGCCCAGCTGTAAATGGGTATCTGACTCTGCTCAAGTTAGGGAAGGCAAAGCCAGTAAGGAAGAAAGGGAACTGGTCACCCCAGCTCATATATATATCTGACCTAGCATAGTAAAGTCTCTAATGCTTCACTCCCCATACAGCAGCACCCGTTACTGGACTACCTTTTGCTGGCCTGACAAAATAACCATCTTACTTGTCACTTTTGAAGGTTTGTGCCTACAGCTGGTATGGCTGCATTCTAGTCAGGTGGTCATACATTTGATTTTCTCTACCTCTATGTAGCTAATGCATGCTGTTGCTCCTACCAACTTCCTAAGGTCTTTACTTCTATCTCCTATCATAACAGCTCCAGCTACTTACAGACACCTCATCTTGTACACTGATCCTCCTGTGGCCGTACAGTGGATGATGTCAGAGTTGATGATACTTGTCGTATAGTGGGACTTGTATCACAACCGACAGTAGTCTTGACAACTTTGTTAACACAATCTTGAACTGGCGATATTGTCTTTCTTGTCTTTATCTATCATCTATTAAAGGTGGCGTTTGAGCGTCTTCTTGGTTCGGCAAAATAATTTGATACAATACTGTGACCACAGCAACCAACCACCTTCAGTGGCTTGTTCGCCAGAAATATATGAACCATCAAACATCGCTCGCCACTACACAACTTTAATACATAGCAAACTTGCTATCCTACGCTAAGCGCGTTCCAAAATCAGAATGACTTCATCTTATTCCCAATTTAACATTCCCCCATTCTCTGCCAAAATGTGTTCACCCTTGCAACACTTTCTCATGCGTGATTATTTTTATCACTCACCAAAACCTTTTAAGGGACGTAATTCAAAGTCATCGCCCTTTGCTGAATAAACTCAAAACTCATACAATCTTCTTTAATCTGCTTACTAAAACTTTACCATGCAAATCAGTCACACCATATTTTGGAACTCACATAATATACTAAACCCAAAACACCAAGCTACATCTCCCAAAAGGGGACCTACAGAGTTATCACCCTTCCCTCAAAACACTCTTCTGCTCATTTCACTTCCCCTTAACAAAGACATATAGTCAATTTACAACTCTATTTAACTTTCTTAAACCATTTTTCTGTACTCTCTTTCATTCTTAAAGTCCCAAGCTACCAGTCACACTCCTCCTCTGTACTTCTGACAGTGACACTGATAGCAAAGTGTTTGAACGAGTATGTTATTTATCGCAATATTCTGGGAGGCAAAGGAACTCATGCTGCTCTCACGCGAATTCCAGGGTTAGCCCTCTAACTTAAGATCTTAAAGCACATCCTTATGGTGCAACCTGGAAACATGTGATCTTAAAATCCTCAAGTTGCCTGGCCAGAGTTCAGACATCAATTAGCAGCATCAGAACTTCCCCTTGTGGGGCAGCATGCTGAGGGCCTAGAACTGCACACTAAGCTTGAAGGGGAATCACCTGTGCAAAGATATAATTCCAGCTTTTACCTGGCTGGCTGCAAACATAAAGATTCCACAATGGATGGACAACAGGTGTGGGGAGCTGGAAAGTGGATGTGTGTGCAGGGCATGATATTCCTTGGGAAAACCTATAACCAAAGGACAGTATTTTAGTTATGTACATTTGGAGAGCCCACCCTGGATGACAAGGAATGCAGTGTGTCACCCCCCCCCCCCCCCCCTTTTTTTTTTTTGCTAGCTTAAAACCAGATGTGAGGATCCTCTAAATGCATGTCAAGTAATGAAGGAATGGTCAGAAAATAAACTGGAGCTCATGCCTCCAACTCAACAAGATGTAGAACAGTAAAAAAGCACAGGAAAAACCAAGAACCATACCTTTAAATAAATTATTTTAAAAAAAAAATTTTTTTTTTTAAATCATGATCTTTCTCCCCTGTGCTTTTGATAGTGAGACTGATAGCAAAGAGTTTCTAAGAAAATTATATTATCACTTTGTCTCCATGCACATGTGTATGACAACATAAACTAGTTCAATAAGCCACTGTATTAGCTTTCTGACATTGTATTTATATTTATATGTCCATTCTACTATCCTCTCTAAACATGCTACCTAGGTGTTTTTGACTTGTTTGATCAAGAAGTGATAAGAGATGTTGAGTGGGATCGGATTTATGCTAACCTTCAAATTACAAATGCCACATCAGGGTCATGATCTGAAGTACAACACTGTTGACAATATTTTCTGAAGCACTCCTCCAAACATGTCTCCATTATTCTATATCTGTCAAACTTTGATGTGGAGAAGATTTTAAAAAAAAAGAAGGTAAAGGTAGTCTGATAGCAGATACTGCCCTAGAGGGGTGAAGTGTTAGAGACTTCACAATACTAGTTCAGCATCGAGAGGTAGGGTGACCAGTTCCCTTCCTTGTTGCCTTATCCTTCCCTGACTTAAAATAAGGTACCTATTTACAGCTAGATAGACTAGAGCGTGTCTGTACTGTGATTCAAACCCGGCACCTTTGCCACAAGAGACTAGTGCTCTAACCACTCGGACGCGTGGAGAAGATATAACATGACAAGAACACATTTCTAATCAAATTTTAAATCTTAAAATGGACCCAGATTAGAAAAGTATAAGTTTAGCCATGAGCTTTTTTTTAAAGTATATTTTAAAATAACATTTACTGATTTACAAAGCTGAAGAACGTCATCAACTAACAAACTTCTTTTTCAAGTACAATGCCTGGTGGCGTAGGCGATCATGACTTTCCACAACTTCCTGTCTCCAGTACTATTCATCAATTCTGTTGTTGACTTCTTCCCACGTCATGATGTGAAAATGTCCAGTATTCACTCTCTCTGTCGTCCCCTATCTCTTTTTCCTTCAATCTTTCCTTCAATCTGTCACAATAGATTCCTGTTTTCATAACATGTCCAAATAAAGTGGATTGCTTTCCTCTAATATTAAGAATAAGCTTTCTTTTGCACACTGGCTTCTTTCAGGGCAATTTCATTACGTTTGTTTGCGAGCAAGGCAAAGAATGGCCATCATGAAAAAACTTAGGGTGTAGATGAGAGAGTGCTAAAGACGTTATCCACAGGGCAAGTGAGACCAGTCCTAGAGTATGGCACTGTAGCATGGGTAACAGCATCTAAGTGTCAAACTTTGATAAAATCAGCAGACTCCAAAATCAAGCAATGAGAATTATAACGGACAGCATGAAGACAACACCTATAAAAGAACTTAAAAAAATAGGGTAAAAAAGACAGCAGGGCTCAGCAACAAGCTGAAAAATTCAAGAGACTAACAGACCATCCAATGTGCCATAGAATGAATGCTCTTAGAAGGCAAAGACTCAAATGAAGTAACTTTGTAGAATCAACCAAACCACAGATGAGAGCAGTTTCCATAAATGCAATTTCAACTATAAAACCCATCTACACTGCACACAAACTTCCAGTTTGGAAACAACACCATTTCCCTGAAATGACAGAAAACATTCCTGGAATTGAAAGAAAAAAGAGCCAGACTGCTACAGAGAGAAAATCCATAGCGACATAATACATAGAGAAACATTACCCACGCAACACCTGGACCCATGCATACACAGATCAGCAACAAATGCAACAGAAAATGTAGGTGTAGGTGTCTTTCTTGCACAAGTCTGGAAAACGGGGACAACACCATCAGAGTGGAACAAAGGAATAATTGTCAAATTGCCCAAGAAGGGAGATCTTGCAGACTGCAATAATTGGAGAGGAATCACTCTTCTCTCAGTTCCCAGCAAAATACTAGGCAGGATAATTATACAGAGAATTTCAAAAGCAGTAGACCACAAACTGAGGAAAGAACAAGCAGGATTTAGAAAGAACAGAAGATGTGTAGATCTTATATTCACTCTCAGGAACATTATAGAGCAGTGCTCAGAATGGCAAAGACAGCTGTACATCAATTTCGTTGATTTTGAAAAGGCTTTTGACAGTATACATAGGGACATTTATGGAAAATACTGAGGGCTTATGGAATTCCAAGCTGCATAGTGTCAATCATAAAAAGCATCTATGCAAACTTTACGTGTAGTGTTGGGCAGAGCAACCTAACCTTTGAGGTGAAGACAGGAGTACGACAGGGATGCCCCTTATCAATCACTCTATTTTTAACAGTCATAGACTGGGTGATGCGCCAGACAACAGAGAGCAGTCCAAGAGGAATAAAATGGGCTACATTTTCTACATTGGAAGATCTGGAATATGCAGATGACATTGCACTACTAGCACATACACATCAACACATCCAGGAAAAAACGGATAGACTTAATAAGTTTAGCCAGCAGGTGGGCTTGAACATCAATTTAAAGAAGTCTGAGGTCATGACGCTCAATGTGAGCAACCTTGAGCCCATATCAGTAAGGAATCAGCAACTGATACAGACAGACACCTTCACATACCTAGGATGCATTGTAACACCAGACGGCGGGGCAGGCAAAGACATCAACATCAGAATGAATAAGGCAAGAACAGCCTTTTTTAGCCTAAACAACATCTGGAAGTCCTCTCAATACAGCACAAGCACAAAATTAAGATTTTATCAGAGCTGTGTGCTTTCTGTGCTTCTCTATGGTGCGGAATACTGGAGAGTTACAGAGAAGGAAATGTCGAAATTGTCCTCTTTTCACACAACTTGCCTAAGAAAAATTCACCAAATCTTTTGGCCGAATACCATCCCCAACCAAGATCTGCTTGCTTGGAGCAAGCAAGAGGACATGCACACCATCATAGCTGGCAGACGCTGGAGCTGGGTTGGCCATGTCCTCAGAAGAGACCCCGATGCCATCACAAGAACAGCTATGCTTTGGACCCCTGAAGGAACGAACAAACGAACAAACTTTATTTTCGAAGGGTAAAGAATTGGGCGAAAACGAAAGAGAGGCCGACCAAAAACAACCTGGTGGAGGACTGTGGAGGCTGAGATGCAAAGAATGAACCAGAGTTGGGGCACTGTACGAAGGATGGCCACTGACCGAGCAAAGTGGAATCAATTTGTTGTTGCCCTACAAGACGCCACTAGGCATGATGGCCACTGACTGCTTTGACGGTCGATGGCTAAGGATCAAAGAAGAAAGAAGGTGTCTTTCTGACCATAAGCACTGGTGCACACAAAAAAATGTTGTCAGTGGCAACAAGACAATTCTCAAGTAACTTCATAGAAGAGGCCTTGAAAACTGCAGCAGAGGTTATAATGACAGAGGAAAGCACAGAAAAACAAGTTGGTCTCTTTACCGCTGCACAGTCAGTAACTGCACCATTGAAAAGCCAAAATAATACAGACCTGGATGACCTCAGAATAGTGCTCCACAAACTATGTCAACTATTCAAAAGTGCTGTGATCCAATGGATCCCATCTCCCTGTAACATCACCAGCAATGAAGAGGCTGACAGACTGGCAAAGGAAGGTGAAAATCTACCTCCGCAACTTTCAAGGAGGCAAAGAGTTTTATCAGAATCAGATACAGAAACAAATGGGATGTACAGCATCCAGGTCACACACAGAATGATGCATACTACCAGCTCAACAGAAGAGAACAAGTGGTAATCTTCAGACTCCGCACTGGCCACAAGAGATTGAGATACCATCTATTCAACAAGCTAAAGAAAGGAACCACCGATTAGTGCAACTGTGGCACTGATAAAATGACTGCCAAATATCTGCTTCAAAGTTGCTCAACATATGCAGAACAGAGAAAGCACATATGGCCGACACCAGTACCATTCGTGGAAAAGCTCTACGGAGATTCAAATAGCCTCAAACTGACCACTGCTTTCTTTGAAAATATTCAAGTGGACGTCTGAGAGTGTATGAAGAAGAATAATTACTTTTGTTTAGCTGCCCATGGTGTTACTGTTGAACATTCTTCTGTAAAACCACATCTCTGTGGCATCTGGTGCTGTTACTATTTGTTTTCTAATTGTCCATGACTCATTTCTGTATGTAACTGGTTCTGTTCACAAAATGCTCAAGTATTTTATTATCTTCAGTTATTTTCTTACCTAACATAAAAACATTACTGGGTTGAACAACTGGTAATGGAGCACATTGTTTCTTCTTACCTGGAGAGAGGTATGCTTACCTGAAGTAAATAAATGCAATAGCAACTAGAAGGACAATGAGACAAACTGTCACAGAAACTATTGTAATCAGTAGGGCAATCTTTGTCACACTGTCTGCTCTCTGCTCAGGGTTTGGGTCTCCTGTATAAGATCAAATTAAAATTAGAAAATTATCAGGCAACAGAAAGTTTTCTACAAAATGACTCATAATAGATATCTTATTCTCTCCCCACCCACCATGCAGCATAGGCCTTAAAAAAATTCCACCCCAGCTCTCCTGCTCTGTGCTATCATGTTTTCTTTATCCCTATATACTCTCACTGGCTTCCTAGCGCAGTGGTCTATGATTCGATCCCCAGATGAGGCGGGAATTTTTTAGGCCACAAAAACGGCTCCTGGGTCGACCCAGCCCCAAATGGGTACCAGACCAACTCTGGGAAGGTTAAGGCGGCCAGCATGATGCCGACCACATCACCCCTAATGTGCCGACGGTCAAGATAATATGGGCCTAATACCATATTCCCAATATGCCTCAATGGGCGTGTAACGGGTTCCTTTACCTTTATATACTCTGACCAAAAATAAAACAACTTCAAATAAATAGATATCAAACATCAAGTCTCAAGTAAATGCCTGCGCAACCCAAAAGAGAAGCAAAGAACAGTAATACTGTAGTCTAGCATGCATGTGTTAGATGGTGACTAAAAAGGGTTGGGCATGGTGCTAATCTTGCCCATCCTGTAGAAACTTCAAGGCAAATAACTTCAAAAACATGAATAAATCTTCCATGGCAAGTAACTCTAATTCAATTGAACAATCCAAAACAGATCCTTTCTTAAGGAGGACCAGTAAAAGCTGAAGGGAATCTGGACGGCTGATTCACCTTTCTTTTTTCTAGGAAAATCTCCACACTGGACACCTGGAATTTTTAAACACCAAATGAACAGGGAAAATTGTGCAGGTGACAGCAGAAATGCTAACTGTAAAACTGACAACCTCAGACTGTGCAAAACAAGATGGAAGGAAACAGAAAAGAAGGAAGTGAACATATAAGAAATAGTGATATCCTCAGGGCTTGAAGAAGGTGCACCTTATAGTGGAGGTGTGAATTCACCTCCATTCACAAGTATACAGCTGCCAAAGGAAGCAAAGAAGGCATATATCAACAACATACAAAGAAAGGAAAATAGATATAGAAATCAACTGTTATGAACTAATACACTGAAGAATCTGCACAAGAAGAATTGCCCACAAGACTTCAAAATATCATGGATAATAAGAACATGATAGACATGGACTGAAAGTAATGACACAAAAACCTCCCCTGGTTATCTCAAGTTTCAGACAGCTACCTTAGGGCTGCAGTAGCTGCCTCCATCTCCATTCTGAGGATTGACAATGCAACACACTGACCTACCTCAAACATTTACAAATATTCCTCATTTCTGTTGTCAGTTAAAAATGAAAAAAAAAAAAAAAACACACAAAAAAAAACAAAGTAAACAAAAAAATTCTTTGCATTCTTATACTTCTGATTTATTGTTAATTTAAATTTAAAACACCATACATAGAGACCTTTTTATGTAAATTTTGACCCAAGTATATTTAGATCAAGTGTTTATATTCCAAATATGGCACTCAATGAAAAAAAAAACACATATTTAGATACCTCTTGAAAAGTAATTTTCACATTTAATGATAAAATTATGAATACTAACATAAACTTTCTTAGACCAAATTATTCAAATGGAAACAAATTAGTTTTTGACAATTCTGTACGACAATTTAAGGAATTGAACCTTGTCATTACATTCTTTTTACCAGTCAGTGAAGAATTATGGGCTTACAGCACTAAGCTAAAAATAAAATAAGTGAAAAACTGTTTGATATCAAGGTAAATAACTTAACAAATGTATGAATACCTACCATAATCTGGTGGAAAATCCACCTCAGCATATGTGAGGTTCAGATAGAGATTACACAGGTCTCCAACTTTACAACACTGGTTAACTTCTCTATGGGGCACACCTGATGGTTGGCACTAAAGATTGGGCACGGTATAATAATGTGAATCTGCACGCACACAACAAACATTTATACACAAAATAACAAGTATTTCCCTCACTGTTTCTTTTGGAGGATACAACCACTGCTACAGTTGGTCTCCACGCAGGAAGCCTGCACCAAAGCTTTGTCCTGCAGCGGTGGTTTCAGTAGCAACTTCTGAAAAAGCTAAAAATGTATGCCCGCTATGAAATTATGTGTTGAGGAAACTAGATCTTATACTGACTTGTAATGTTAATGTGACAGGTATTTTACGTCATAAAATGGCAGTTAATTGTCCTCTTATATACAGTACTTTGCAAAAAAAATGGCAGTCATATTTTCGCAACGCAGCACACTCATAGAAGGAAATAATAATAAAAACTGTATGTCCAGAGGAAGATTGGTATCTCCCCTATCTATTAACAGTGGTTTCAGTACAATATAATGTTGCCTTCTCCAGCAAGGCAAGCCTGGATGCGGCGAGGCATACTTCCCACAAATGTTTGTAGGTAATTGAGAGTCAGACTGTCCCAGTATTTTTCAGCTACCTTCTTCAATTGTTCAACGTCTCTGAGTCCACTCTTTTTTAAATGATTCTTGAGTAGTGCCCAAACGTTTTCAATTGGGTTTTGATCGGGACTGTTGCTGGGCCACTTCAGCACTATCACATTCTTCTCTTGCAGCCATGCTTTGGGGGTATGAGCTGTATGATTTGGGTCATTGTCATGTTGAAATGTGCACCCATCGGGGTACATGACCTGCATAAATGGCAGAAGGTGTCCCTCTAGTATGTCGATGTACCTTTCTTTCGTGAGAATTCCTGTGAAAACACACAGTGGGGTGGCACCTCTTGCTGACACCCCTCCCCAAAGATGGAATTTTTTGGTATGTTTCGGTCGCTGGTACACAGGCGTTACAGAGCCTTTCGTCCAAATATTTATTTGAGCAGGATAAGACCAAAGAGAACATTGATCTGAAAAAATCACATTGTCCCATGACAAATTTTGGTGTTCGTGGCACCAGTTCAAGCGCATCTGTTTGTGAGTCTCTGTGAGCAATGGTGACGAAATTACCCGCTTTTTTTGTGTAATTCATCCTGTGTAGCTCCCGGTTGACAATAGCATTAGATACCTCTGGGCTTCCAAACTCGATCATGCGCTGCCGTATGTTTTCTGCACTCTTCATTGGCCCAGCCCGAACGATTTGGGCGAGACACCGATGGTCCTTTGTGACCAAAATTCTTGGCCTCCCACTACCTTCTTTTCGCTCGATTCCATTACCTGCTTTTAATTTACTCACAACTCTGTAGACAGTCCGCTCAGGAATGTTCAAGGTTTTAGAAATGTTGGAACATGTTTGATTTCCTTCATTCCAAAGCTGTGAAATTAACATACACTTTGACTTTGTATCCATTTTCTGCCACTAGCATTAGAAATTGTCGTCTGCTCTTATATCAAGGGACGTTACTCTACGCTAATTTTTTTTTTACTTTTGGTAGTGTTTGCTCACTTAAGTGGAGTGCAAATTTGGGGCAGAACATGCATATTTAATTAGATTTCAGCTTATTTAGCTGAGCAATATGACTGCCATTTTTTTTTGCAAAGTACTGTATGTATATATATATATATATATATATATATATATATATATATATATATATATATATATATATATATATATATATATATATATATATATATATATCCTTAATGGATAGTCAGGATCCTATTTAGTTCCCCTCTCTTTATCTAGCTCATGTATGGCTCCACGAATACAGCTTGTGTACGGCGGTGGCCACATTTCGGACAACAGTCTTGGCTGATTGGCTAAACTACATAAGTGAAGGAGGAGTAATCCTACTCAAGGCAATGTCCATCCCTAGTACACAAAGACTGAGACAATGAGTGAGACAGAAGAATCTAAATAGGTAAACATAATAATAATAATAGTAATAATAGCCCCTTCAGTCATAACTGACTATGGGAATGCGCCCCTGAGGTGACAGCCCTCAGCTGCTTATTTTCCTGGTGCTCCTTTCGACGTTTTCTCCTCACTTCTGCTTCTTGTATGAGCCTCTCTTCGCCCAATCTGAGGTGGCGCCGTAAATAGCATCGCCACTTAGTGCGATCGGCAGCTTCATCCTCCCATGTTGCTGGATCCATGTCCAGTGCCCTCATATCTCTCTTGCACACATCTTTGAACCTCAGCTGTGGTCGCCCAACTGTTCTCTTGCCATCTGCTAATTGTCCGTAGAAGATATCTTTTGGGATGCGACCATCTTCCATGCGGCGAACATGGCCAAGCCAGCGAAGTCTGCGCTGTCTAAGAAGCGTATACATACTTTGAAGGCCAGCACGTGACAACACCTCGACATTTGTCACTTTATCTTTCCACGAGATGCCGAGGATGCGGCGTAGACACCGCAAATGGAAGGTATTGAGCCTTCTTTCTTGCTTAGCATAGGTCGTCCAGGTCTCGCTGCCATATAGGAGTGTGCTGGTGACGCAGGCATTTTTCGATAATTGCTTGGTGCAAAATTTTCTGTCCACAGTTCGGGTTTGACCCTAATCCCCATGCACCCAATGGGGAAAGCAGACAGTGGCGGGACAACACCTTATTGACTGGGGGCTGCCCAGCTTGAAGCGGGCGGTAGGTAAACAGCTCATAAAGTAAAACACCAAAGTATGTCGCGCACTAGTGGCATATCGGGCATAGGAAAAGACAATGGTCAGCCACTGTGGAAGAGATTGGGGCCTAACCACGTACGTCCTAAAGAATGTAATGAAATCCCAGCAGAAAAATATAGAGAGGTTCAAAAAAGTATGTACATGTGCTTCATTGACTATAAGTAGGCTTTTGACAGAGTCAATCACGAGAAAATAATTGAATGCCTCAAAGACTAAGTAATGATGGAGAAGATATAAGAATACTTAGTAACCTTTATTGGGAGCAAACTGCGACAGTAAGATTTGGTAGGAATTATTCACCATATATAGACATAAAAAGAGGTGTCAGGCTGCATGTTGTCACCATGCCTATTTAATCTATACACAGAACAAATTTTCAAACAGGTGCAGGAAATGCCAGGACTGAACATCAGTTGAAGGTCAATAAACAACCTTAGATATGCAGATGATATCGTGTTGTTAGATGAAAGTGAACAGGATTTACAAGAACTAGTGAAGCAAGTAAACAGCATAAGTCACGAATATGGACTGGACATTAACATCGAGAAAACAAAAACTATGATAATTAGCAAAACAGACAATACGCCTACATTAAAGATAAGAATAAATGAAGAGTCAAAAGCTTCTCATATCTTGGTCATATAATAACATAAGCTGGCAAATGTGAAACAGTAATCAAGAAGAGAATCGGAATGGCCAAAGCTACATTCAACAACATGAGACAAATACTGACATCTAAACAGTTAACTCAACAAATTAAAACAGAGAATCATCAAGGGTTATACATATTCTTCATTACTGTATGGTGTAGAAACATGGACAATGAATAAGCAACTGAAAGAAAGAATTGAAGCTCTCGAGATGTGGATATATAGAAGAATGGGGGGGCGTATCTCATGGAAAGAGAAGAAAACAAATAAGGAGGTCCTAGAAAATCTAGGTATGAAAGGAGAACTAATGAAGATCAAAATCAGGCACCTAAAATATTTTGGCCACATAAAAAGACATAACATCTCGCAGAAGACCATAACAGAAGGGAGAGTTGAAGGCTAACATGCAAGGGGAAGATAAGTGCTGTAAGTGGGAAGACAACATGACGAGATGGACAAGAAAGAGTCTATCAGAGTGCATCACCAAGACAAGACACAGAAGACGTTGGGAGTTTCATTACAGTCAACCTTCGTTGTGGACATGGCAGTTGATGATATATATATTTGTAAAACAAATATTTTGGTTTTTAATACCGGAATAAAGAAAACATGGAAGACAATGTTGATAACTTTTCTCTTTGTCACCATCTAAGTGAATTGTATCTCATGAAGAGACAATTGCAGCAAAATTGTTTAAATATGTATCTTCGTATACAAGTGTGTAGAGATGTATAATACCCACACTTAATTAATGATTACGGACGTTTACTTCCTCCGAGTTATTTTGTGCACCAAGAATAAGGAGGCTTTATATCTGAATAAAGAAATCATAACAAAACTTCCGATCAAATAGTATCTGAAGTTCTCAGTGATGTTATGAACTATTCGGCCAATTAAAACAACAGAAAAACATCATGGTGTCATCCTTTATGTCCAACGAGTACCTGTTAATTACTTTTATTTACTTATTTATTCTCTGATGAACTATTGGATGTTCACCCCTAACATTATTTTTCCACACAAGTATTTGTATAAATAAAATTGCCGTTAAATACTGGTGCTTTTGAATTTAATTCCAGTCATATGACGTGATGTTACTCTAGTGTGTGTGTGTGTGTGTGTATATACACACACGTAGATAAAACCAAGCATGCAGAATGAGACATATCCTTGTAGTTTCTGAGTGCCTCCAAAAATGACAACAGAAAATAAACCATTGGTCCCGACAGGCATGCTGCAACCTATAAGGCTGTGCATTTGGGATAGCAGCCTCATCATATTGAAAAAAATTCCTAAGAAAACCACCACAGCAAAAGTACATAAAGAGAAAAGAAATGCTTTCGACATTAATACAAACAACACTTTCTCTGTAGTGTCACAGATGTGCATGTTATACAAAGGTCGCATTACTTTTTAACATCCCATTCTTAAGTATGCAAGCACAAATACACACTTATTTACATATGTAATTCCTTTACAAAGAATTTTCGTGCGATTAATTTAGCAGGAACTGAATGGTGCTTTCTGCTATAATATTTTACTGGCCTGTAATAGCTTTCATAATATGGCGTGCCCGATGATAGGAAACTCTTTACAGAGCGATACAACAGGAAGCAATCTGATCATCAGAAGATGTCCCCCCATCCGACAAGTGTTTCGGCCCAGTATACTCCTTTACACTCTAAGGGGGGTGGGCCCACTTGGGTCATGACTCCCAAGTGTCTCAGCCTCCTGTTGTCTTGTATCGAAAATGAACCCATTTCACTTTGGTAGCCTCCAAAGTTATCTGCTTCAGGTTGTTATCCAACTCTTTTGCCAAGGCTTCGTCCAGCTGTTCCCAAAGCCCTTTTGCACTGGCAGGTGGAAACTTGATTGCATCTCTCTTCCCGTCCAAGAAGTGTGTGAGATCATCATCAGGCAGATCAACTTGAATGTACTCAGCACTGTGGATTGACTCCTGGCTGCGTTCTTATAACGTCTTACCCGTCGAGACAGAGCGCTGTTGATTTCCCCCTGATGAACTCCCACACTCCTTTTTCGTTCTGTGGATTTTCATTCCTCTCTGAGTAGAGAATTTCCTACCACAGGAACATGGAAATTCCAGCCGTTGTTCAGAGCTCGAAGTCCGTGTAACGGGTCTAGTCGATTTCAATGAGGCGCCTGTGGATTCATCATTCTCCCCCCCTTTCGGTGAATCCTGGGGGCATCTATCATTTTTGGGTTCTGTAGCAATTGAATACAGCTTACAGGGTGCTAACCCGGTCAGCCGGTTTCTTGTCTTTCCCAGTGTCATCTGTCTTTCCAGAAGTCCATCGGTCTTTTCCTGATTGTCACTGGTTTGACCATGCAACTATGATAGGAAACTCTTTACAGAGCAATACAACAGGAGGCAATCTGATCATCAGAAGAAGTCCCCCCATCGGACAAGTGTTTCAGCCCAGTATACTCCTTTACACTCTAAGGGGGGGGGGGGGGGGCCCCTTGGGTCATGACGCCCAAGTGTCTCAGCCTCCTGTATCTAGCAAAGACAATTTAAGGGTAGATTTAACAATACTATTTTATCTACACAAGCACATTCAGCATATAATAATCAACAAACACACTGACAGTACTGCCGGTATATATGATGGATTCGTACCTGTCTGAAATTAAAGTACACATGTTCACTAGTGATGAAAGCACATTTTATTTTTAACTCTTTGACTCCAGACCAACGCTCTGAGCGTTGCAAAATTC
This sequence comes from Oreohelix idahoensis, assembly GCA_024509875.1. Lineage (NCBI taxonomy): Eukaryota > Metazoa > Mollusca > Gastropoda > Stylommatophora > Oreohelicidae > Oreohelix > Oreohelix idahoensis. The sequence continues at coordinate 807,587 of JAMPIV010004267.1, read as the reverse complement.
AACGTGCCGTGCCAGCGCAACGCTCAGAGCGTTGTTTTTAGTTTACCACGAATAAACCCCAAAAAGCGTCCGTTTAATGCAGTTCATGTTTTAAAACTCGTAGAATGACTTCCGGTACTATTTAAACAACTAATTTGACTGTAGTTAAGTAGCACATGTGCGTGTTTTGATGTTATTATCAAAATTTGTGTGACAATTTGCATGTTTGCGTTTTTCGCTGTTATTGCTAGAGAAATATGTCACGCTTTATATTTACATTTTCTAAGTCTCCTAAGCAAATAATTGTGTCAAATTACTTTGAAACATTGCTGACATTGATGATGATTGTTTGGTAGTCACAGTTTGTTGTCAAAATATGGAATTGGTGCAGACAAGCTAGATACATTAGATTTAGTTGATGAGTGGGCGTAATCATATTCTGGCCGATCAAAAAGCAACAAAACTAGACCTACCGTAACATCTAATCACTAGTCCTAGGTAGAAGATGAAGCGAGGGATACTATTAAAACATTAAACAAGAGTAAAAAAGTTTTTATATGATGTTATTCTTCTTTATTTGTTTGAAAATTACGTAATGCACGATTGTATAATTTATCGTTTTCTTACATGGGACCACAGTAAAAACTGGTGTGAATAACACTAAATGTACTAATTGTTGCCATAAGCAATGTTTTTTTAACTTTGTATATGGATTAACTTGACGTTTGAAGACTAAAAAGAAAGTTTTATTGTCTACAACAGTAATTTGTCTTTGGTAAGATCGTATTCTACAGCTAACTTTTTAGTGTTTTTCAATTTTACATGCAAAATGTTTTAAGTATACCGAACACACTTGTGTTAATACTACCAAAGACGTTATATATTACAATTCTCTATCCACTTCCTTACAGTTTGGTATATAATAAGTACATGTTCACAGAAAAAGATTAACATAAAATTTACACTAAAAGACAGTACACTTCACCGTTTAGGATTCTTCAAAAAATAATTATGGCACAGGGTGGAAAATAATTATGGAGTCAAAGAGTTAATACTGACTATCCTACTAGTCTGCTATACAGAAATAATGATGGAGTCAAAGAGTTAATACTGACTATCCTACTAGTCTGCTATAAAGAAATAATGATGGAGTCAAAGAGTTAATACTGACTATCCTACTAGTCTGCTATACAGAAATAATGATGGAGTCAAAGAGTTAATACTGACTATACTACTAGTCTGCTATACAGAAATAATGATGGAGTCAAAGAGTTAATACTGACTATCCTACTAGTCTGCTATACAGAAATAATGATGGAGTCAAAGAGTTAATACTGATTATCCTACTAGTCTGCTATAGAGAAATAATGATGGAGTCAAAGAGTTAATACTGACTATCCTACTAGTCTGCTATACAGAAATAATGATGGAGTCAAAGAGTTAATACTGACTATCCTACTAATCTGCTTTACAGAAATAATGATGGAGTCAAAGAGTTAATACTGACTATCCTACTAGTCTGCTATACAGAAATAATGAAGGAAACCTGAGGCCTGTGAGTAGCAAATAAATACTTACTTACTTAGTCGTTCCCCTTCTACCGTCAGGTGTAGAGGTTTGGAAGACAGAGCGCTAGACTATCCCATCAGCTGCCTTCCTCCTGGCCCGGTTCCACTCCAGTCCACGGTCCCCCAAAGATTGTCTAACGTTGTCCTCCCAGCGGACTCTGGGTCGTCCTGGGGGTCTAGATCCCTGGCTCTTTGTTTCCCATGCTTGTCGTGGTAGCCGATCTTCTCCCACTCTGCAGACATGGCCAAACCATCTTAGTTGGGACTGTTCTACTTGAGTCTGCAGGGGGTGGGATTTTAGGCCTTGACGTATCATCTGGTTGCGGACCATGTCTCTTCTTGTTACTTCAACCACCTTCCTCAGATACCTCATTTCTGAGGTTTGGATCTGGCTTTTGTGGGTTGTAGTCATTGCCCATGACTCGCATCCATATGTCAAGACTGGGACACAGGTGGAGCAGTACACAGCCATCTCCGTTCTCCTACCAACCTCTCTCATGCTGAGGAACCCTCGATCTACGGCACAAAAAAGTCCCCCAGCTACTGCTTCTCGAGTGGCGACCTCCCCTTCAATGCCTCACTTTCAGTCTATAATAGCTCTGAGGTGTCCAAAGTGGTCGACCTGCTCCAGGACCTGTTCTCTAATCTGATGCCTTCTTTCTTCTCGTGATATCACCATGGATTTTCTTTTAGAGCTGCTTATGACCATCCCTCTCTTCTCCAGCTCTTCCTTCCAGACTTGCAGGTTGGATTGGAGATGTGCCTCTGATTTAGCAATCAGGGCAACATCATCAGCAAATGCCAGCTCTGAAATACAGACCTGCCTCACCTTCCAGTACCCCTCTGAATACTTTCTTGTTCTCTCCTTACATGCCTTGATGACATCGTCCATGAAGAGTATGAAAAGATAAGGTGACAGGATATCACCTTGTCTTACACCAGTGGTGGTCCTGAACTCTTCTGACTTATGGTTTGCTGTCCTCACATAATTTCTGCAAGACTTGTAGAAGATCTGTATAGCACGAATCAGAGGTGCTGGAATGTTCTTCCTTGCCAAACAGTCCCAAAGTTTGCTCCAGGGGACCCTATCAAACGCCTTTTCCAGATCTATGAAACAAAGATGGATCTCACTCTTATACTCAAGGGCCTTTTCACTCAGCTGTCTGAGTGTGAAGATTAGGTCTTGAGTACTTCGGTTTGCTCGGAATCCGCACTGGACCTCATCCAATTGTGGCTCAGCTAGGCGTCGGAGCCTCTGCTCTAGGATTCTAGAGTAGATTTTACCAGGGACACTGAGAAGGGATACGCCTCTATGGTTTCCACATTGTCGATTGTCACCCTTTTTGAAAATTGGTGTTATGATGGCAATCTCCCAATCCTTTGGTATGGTCTTGTTGCACCATGCTGCCTGTAGGACCCTTAAGAGTAATAGGTCGCCTGATGCTCCCATGTACTTAACCATTTCTGGTGTTATACCATCATGCCCTGCTGCTCTGCCCATCTTGATTTTCTCCAGTGCTGCCTTCAGTTCTTCCATCTTTATATCATCTTCACCATCATTGGTTTTCTCTTCTGTGCTAGTGGTTATCATTTCTGATGCTTCACCATCCAGGAGTTCTGAGAAATATTCTTTCCATTACTTCCTTCGGGGCAGTAAGCAATTTGCCTTGCTTGTACTTTATAAATTTGAGAGGGCATTGTTTTTCCTTCCTCGTGTTCTTTAGGGTCTTATAGAACAATTTCTGCGCAAATAAATAAACACAGGTAACTAACAGGCACTCTATTGACAGAAAGATTGAGGACACCAATATTTATTTATTAGTCTGCTATAAAGGCAAGTGTGTTGCTCATAATGCAACACCATGTGTTTACCACACACACACACACACACAAGTAATGCATCTTACTAAAACAAAAGACTAAGAAAACTGCCCATGTTGTGGCCACAAGGCCTTCGTCGGGGAAAGTATTAAGTATTTCAACAGGACACCTTTCTCATATACTAAATGTTAATTAATTCTTTTCTGTGGCTAAAAGGAAAAAAGTATGGTGAAGTAAACAAATTATGCCGTGTACCCCTCAATCCCTTTTTGTATACCTTCAGGGGTACACAAACCACACTTTGGGAAATACTGTTCTTGACAGAAAAGACTACATAAAGACTTCAGTTCTGACCTGCAACAATATTTCTTCTTCTGGCTCAAAGCATCCCCATGTCTGCGTCTCAAGTTCCTCATCCTCATTTAAGGACTGCAGCGACTTTGAGGAATAGCATGCTCCCCTTTTAGAAGTCTCGCATGTGCCGTTTGTGTCTGATTTATCGCAAGGATGGCAGTAGCACAACAAAGCCCTGACTGCTGTTGAAACATTTTTAAAAAGTTAACATACACAGCCAATATAACTAAAAACACTTCATACAGAATGGCCGATCACTTTGACTCACACTTGTGGCTAATGTATACCCCTTACAGTACAATACAAATTTTGCACACAAAACAAATTAAAAACCACTTTGTATTATATATAAAAATAACCAAGAATGTACCAGACTATGAACAGACAAAGGCAGAGCCCCTAACAAATATAAAGCCATTCCCACCATGGAGAACAAAATTCACAGTTAACTGACAACATATTAGAAGTGGTTAAAAAAGGCAGCTAAATGGAAGCAGAAAGGAAACATTAGAATAGTGCTTTTTAACCAGGGTTGCATGCAGCCCCTTGGGATGCGCAACCAGGCTTCTGGGGTGCAGAATATGCCAGATATTTTAGAAGAAAAAAATCATCAGAAACACAATATAATATACATAACTCAAGTGTATGTTGTACAAAACAAAACACTGCCAAGCTGAATTCGATGCATATATTGTATTTAAAATTAACCTTCAAAAAGTTTCAAATGTTGGTGCAGGTTATAATCAAGAAAATTATTTTCACTGCATCTACAGCTGTATGAAAAAGCTCTGGAAATTATTCATAAAAGCACTTGTCATTCATGTGCCTCTAATGACCAGATTTCCATTTTCCAAGGCTCACTACATGCATTAAATATATAAATGAAATGCTAGTTTTCTTTCCATTTCATGTAAAAAAGAAACTTTGATCCCGTTTTCGCATTTCTGACATACTTTAGCGAAACTAGAAGATAATGGAGTGTGAGGCTTCTTAAGTCACTGTAAGGTGTGTGGCGCTTCTTAAAATACTGTAAAAGGGATACTAGGCTTCTTTAGATACTGTAAATGGATGTGGGATCTCTAAATGGTAAAGAAACACTACTTTAAAGGATGCACTCAACCACAGAATGGACTCATATATGATTGATCAGCAACAAGAACTACAACAAAAATGGAGGAGGCATATACACACAAAAATTATAGAATGGGTAGGAAATATATCTCCATTTGCTGTTGGAAAATGTTCAAAACAAATTCAAAGTTGGGACAGAAACCCTAAAAACAGAGTTCTTCACAGATTCCCTATCAGTAATAGCTGCCATAAGAAAACATAAAAATAATGAATTATACTAGGATTACCATATGCTCGGATTGGTCTGACTTTTAATGCCCAAACTGTGCGTGTGGCCAGATTTTTTTTTAAAGGTGAAATGTCAGGCTTTTAAGCAACAGACTAAATTACATGAAAGACGCAGTTTAGAAAATTTCCCATTTGACTTTCAGTTCCAACGACTGAATTAAAGTTGTCATCCTCACAGAGTCGAGCCAATCAGTATCAACAAACAATCCAGTAATATTTAATGTTGTTCGATCATCTATAATAAATAGATAAGCATCATACTTTAACTCAGGTTTTGTAATTATCATTCTGTATGTCACTTGGCAGTTGTTATGAAAAAAAACACCCCACTTATTTAACCAACTGGGCCCCACACCAATAGGGGGATCTGCACTCGCGCTCCCACCTCCAGCTTTAACCGTCCAGCAGGCGCGTTTCGTTTCTTCGCAAGAGCAGGCGCGTGACGCAGAGTGCGCCACTTAAAACAAACGTATTTACATTGATTGTAACGTCCTGATATAACCAACAGTTCCATGTATATGGTAGACGGTTGAAAGGGGCGTGCTACTAAGAAAGGTAGCAAACACCTATTTTAAAAAACAAAGATTTGAGTTGCGGTCCCGGTATTTCAATCTTAACGCTCCGGCACGTATCGTTTCTTCGCAAGAGCAGGCTTAAAACAAACGTATTTACATTGATTTGAGTTGCGGTCCCGGTATTTCAATCTTTCATTATCATCATCGTCGCTGTCACCCTGACATGTATTAGGCTCTTAGTGGCCTGTTATGGTCTCAAATTTAATTGAAAAACAGAAAAATGAAATGAAAAATTTACTTACATCACCAAGCGCGTGGCGCACTTTATACACCACTAATGACACTCCTCGAGTTGCGGGACCCTAAATATCTCATTGTACAACGTATAACAACACAACTGTTCAGAATGAAAGCTAAGACATGAATGAAGGAATAGTTAAGAGTTCAATGCAGCCAACCGCAAAAAAACCCGCGAAATTTGAATTTAATTTAATTTGGCGCACAATGATCGCAAACGCGCCCGCCAGAGGGTTAAAAGAAATAAATAAAAGGAACGAAAATAATTTTAAATTAGATATTAGAAATACATGCATCGTCTTAAAAAATAAAACAATATCTATATTTGTTAGCCATATATTGACCTAACACGTGTTAAAACAAAACTATAATCTTAAATTTTAGTTAGTTATTTTGTATACTGTGCTTTGTTCATTTCTCAGTGCTGCCTCGCCTGTCTTGCAAGATCGTCTAGGAAATTCCTTTTGTTGGCTCGGGTTTGGCGTTTAACTTCCTTGTCCAGCTGACTGTACTGTTCGCTATATAGTTGCTTTAACCTGGGAGACTTCACTTCTGTTTTCTTTCTTTTCATTTCCTTTCTCATCGTTATGGTGTTTAATGTTTCTGGTGTTATCCAGTCTTGCTTCTTCCTTTCCTGGAATCCCAAGCATGATTTGCTGCTTTCCTTATATATTGTTGAAATGGTGTTGAATTTCTGGTCTATATCATCAGTCAATGTCTTTTCCTGATTTTTGGCAAATTGATATCACTTCTTTATATCAGCCGCAAAAGCTTTTCTGGTAAGGGGGTCCTTCAATTTGCTGATGTCAAACCTTTTCTGTGTAGTTACAGTTGGTCCAGCCGTTCTTAGTTTCACTTTCAGTTTTGCTACTACTAAATGGTGATCACTTCCCACATTCACACCTCTTCTTACCTTCACATCTTGTAATGCATGTCTCCATCTACCGTTAATCATAATGTGGTCTATATTTTGACGCACATATTACAAAAATACGATATGGCTATTTAATATGGAAAATATATATTTGCATTCATTTGTGTATGAAAATGCTTCCTCTGGTAAAGCTAGATAATTCATGATTGATTTACACTTTTGATTATATGAGTGATCTTTCTTGATATTATCGGCGCATGGATATTGTATTCATGTCCGTTCTTATTTGTTCGGGCCAGAAAATAGATTAATTTTGCTTGTTATGTTTATGGCCTGAATTCATGTGTACTACTTGTCTAGTGCAAGTAGATTCAGTCGTATATTGTATACCTTTGTATGTTCAGGTCGGACTATATTCTTTCTGCCAGAATCTAGCGCAGGTTTTCGTAGTCCTACTGGGTTGTAAAGAGTTCCGATAATGTCGCCAAGAAATGGCTGAGTGCTTTTTCCAGGGCTGGCACTGTTTAAGGTTTAACAGTGATTCATAGATGTTTTTCTAGGAGAAGTTTGTGTCTCTGCAAGAGTCTATTTGTCAGAGATCCTCCTCATATGTGTGATTCGGACTCCAGTTATGCCAGACCCTAATTTTGATGATCTCGAGTCGATTAGACCTAGATGGAACATTGTGCTTCGTATCGCTAGGGTTGTGTTTTGTATCGACGAAGATGACAGGCTTTCCTACAGCAGTTATGTCTACGTGAATTAACTTGATTACTGTAGAGCTGTATGGAAAACTTTATGAAATTATTTATATGCACATTATAAATTAACTTTGGCTTATATCTACCTTCCTACGAGTGAGTGAGCGACAACTCAGGAAGGCGGCCATGTTATATTCCTGTCATCATATTTTTGATCACTGTCAAGAGAACAGATTATGTATCCTACTATCGGGCAGTGGTATCGAGATCTTGTTATGAGGTGAAAACCCACTATCGTGGTTTATGAGTGTTATACAAACATTGGACATATTTCAGCTTAAGAACTTAGCTATGAAATGAAGGTTCGGCCAATGACTTTTGTATGTTTACCGATCCTCATTGACGCGTTCAGTCAGTAGAGGATATGGCGATTAGTTACCAGAACAGTGAATACCACCTTGGGTTGAATGATATTTCACTACTACATGAATGTATCATCCACGATTCAAATAACCAATGAATGTATGTCAACATGTGTCCATGACTGTATCCGTGCTGTCCAGTTTGCGTGCCTTCATTAAACTATTGAAATGTCAGAGGCAGTTCAAGTCTCATTGCATTACATGAGAGTGTGTGAGAGTTATTACCAAGAGGTCTGTTACACCGAACTACTACACCATTCGCGTTACTTGACACTCCCACTCAAGGTCTAAATGACAGGTTCATTCAACAGTGGCCAATACACAACAACACGTTTATTCTACAGTAGTGGCCAGACTTAGCATATCCTTGACACTCTACAGTGGTGAACCAGATTCCTGGGGTTATGATAACCAGACCATCCCTGACGCCACATACGACACGCATGAACACCAGTGTACAAGTTACAACGGGGCAGTCGATGTCAGCTTGACCTGTATTACTGATCGGATGCTGTATCTAGGTCAGCACTTGTTGACAGTTTTTCGCTGTACAGACGGTATTACACAGGACATTTGTATCAAGTGTAGAAAATATCTGGAGCAGTACTGTTGACATTTCTCATCGTACAGAAGAGAGAAGTGATTGTTGATCCTGTACAGAAGAATCACAGTGTTGTTGAACATAAAGTGCATATTTCATCGTTGGATCTTCATATGCTCAAAAAAATTGAACATTGTAATAGTGTAGAAAATAAATCTATTATTTAATTGTTCATTAAAAGTGGCAAGTTATTGTTACAACACTATACCAGCATCACATTCTATCCACAATACATTCTATTAAGTATATATATATATATGTATGCAGTTATGCTATTAAGGTTTACATGTATTTATGTTTATATGTTATTTGTTGTGTGTTAAGTTAGTTTGTATTCTGCGGGCCTGGATGGGAGGTGACTAGAACAGGAAATACCAAGTGACATTGGTCTTGCTCTAGCGTTCTATAGGGAGCAAATTTCTTAATTGAAATTTGCATGCAACATTGTTTGCAAATATTTGTTAGTTGTGAAGACTGTATTCTTGTTGTTTTTGTAATATTTCTATGTTCTTTAGTTTTGTTTGATTTGTTTGTATAATTGTAGGTCTCATCTTTCCTTTCATTTCAGTTCTTTACACCCTTATGTTTATACACTGTGGCGTTATTTGTCTTGTTGATTTCATTGCGGTTATCATCACAGATTCTGTGATCATTTTTTTTTTTGATTTTTTCTATTTTGATTTAATTTGATTCCTGCAATTGTTTTCATATTGTCTTTTCTTGTTGGTCCTTGTTAATGTCTTTGGTTGACAAATAATATATAAGGTATATTTGAATATATTTATATTATAGTACAGACCAGTACTTATGATCATTGATTACACTAAGAAAGTGTACAAGACCTTTGTAAGGTTTGTCTCCCACAGTGATTGGGATAGAAAATATTATTTTCCACAGGTACTCAAGTGATCATTGATTACATTAAAGAAGTATACAAGACCTTTGTAAGGCTTGTCTCCCACAGTGTTTGGGATATACAGATATTGTTTTCCACAGGTACTCAAGTAACCATACAAGTTTTTCACTAAGACTAAGTCTATAGTATAGACTTGTCTCCCATGAAAGTGAAATAAGGTAATTGTTACGTGCAGTCTTTGATATCTTACAATATTATACATTGGTATACTTGTTATGTTCGCAAATATTTTGTAAACAAAATAGATACTTTTTAGTGCTTAAGGAAAAGTCATTATTGAGTTACTTCCCTTGAAAGTTGTGTCGTCTCTTTCGATCGAACTCCGCGGATGAATCCAGTTTTACTGCGATTTATTCTTTGTTTGGGTAGTAATAGATTGTTCTTGCTTCAGAATATCTATGGCCTGAATTTATGTGTATTGTTTGTCTGAGTAGGACGAGTCTGTCTTATATCTGTATGTCTTTACATATCTAAGTCGAACTATATGTTCTTTTGTCTCTAGAGAGGTCAAAGGCTGTTTGGCGGATGTGTCGCTAGAGAGGTGTGTTTTGGCTTCGCCCTGATGATGGGCTGTGTTTTTCTATGTCGGCTTGTAGCCGGAAAAAGTGATCTCTATATTTATGGGGAAAGTGATAGTCGTCTAGACCTATCATGTATGCTTTACCCCAGTGTTCATTCTTATTGCCAAGGAATTGCAGAATCATATTTCTGATACCCAGGTAATAAAAGATACTCTTTTGAACTCTCGTACGAAGCCACCGTTTTTCGATAGGTACGATTTTGTACATCTGAGAGGATGCATTTAACTAGATGGAAAACGACTCTGATTCCTAGCAGCACTATATCCTGTAGAATGCAGTCAATTGTATCATGATAGAATCTACAGAGCAATGAAACATTTAATGAATGACTAACTTTAAGACAGATTCATTATCTGTATCCAAACGTGAGTGACAGCTCACGAGAGAAGCCATCTTGTAACCAAACATTTAGTGACTTTCAAGAAGAGAAAAGGGATGCCCGTATTATCGCTTGATTAGTCCAGAGATCACTGCTACACATGAGAACCCATTGCTAGCGGTTCAATTTGATTATATGGAAAAATCTGTGCTGGACATTATGTTAAGGAATCTTCGCTAGACGAGGTTAGGTCTAGAAGCCATCTTGGACATTGTTTATAATCTGACGTGCTTTGTCAGTAAACTCAGATGATATATATATATGGGCAATACTGAGTGCTTGGCTACTGACAGTCCATTATACTATTATTCTACATGAGTGCCCATGTAACATTGCAAGACCATTTATCCACTGTACCATGATGTATTATGCCAACCTGTGATTTGTCACTATCTGTGCTGTCGAGTGTGTACGTCCAAATTAAACTGTAGTAAAGGTACACAGTCGTTGGTGTCGATGACTTCCAGCCATATATGAGTGTGAGAAAAGAACATTTGTCAACACCACGAACTCTTCTTATCATTCGCATATTATACACTCAATCTATGTCTACACACCACTGCGTAGGTCAAGTTGACATTCCATACTCAAACCACGAGCAACACAACAACACAGTATTTAACTCTGGTGATGTTCGAGTGAGCTTCAGATTTTTTCAGCATGTCTCTTGCTCAGGGCAAGGGTCTTGTATTAAGAATTTATCAACTGATGATGATGACGTCTGTCTTCCAAAAAGAGATTTTATCAACTGGTGGACCAGCTTTCTGGGTTTGACCTCGCAGAAGTTGAGAAGTCAACAGATTACCGATACCAGACCGTTTCCTGTGGCTGATACGACACACTTGCAGTATTGGTTTGCTCTTTGTCAACACTTCGTCACGTGACCTGTCAAGTGAATGCAGTATGTAGGTCAGCGTTGTTGACATTCTTACATTAGACATTACAGAGTTTCACAGAACAGTTGGATCAATTCTTGTCAATATTAACAGGAAGACAGTATTATTGAACTAAGAAGTCCTATTTTCATCGATGGATCTTCTTGTTTTCTATATATGAACTTTAATATTTAAGGCCAGAATGTTTAATTGAATAAAGTGGCAGTTTGTTTATTTTCATAAAAATAACTTTGCCATTACTGTAAAACTGAGCCTATTTTGCAACACATACTATCATACACATAATTTATATATTTATGTTTACATGTTATTTGTTTGTATAGTATGTTAGTTTCTATGTCAGCGGGTTGTGTTTAGGTTGGGCGGAGTCCTCACAACAGAATATCCCACGTCATAGAGGGTCCGTTGTGGGCGTTTTCTATAGGTGCAATTTTCATGATTGAAAATTTGCTGCGACAACTGTTGCTTTTGTGTTAGCTGTGAAGACTGTAATTATTGTTATTTTTGTAATATTTCTTTGTTCTTTAGTTTTGTTTTGATTTGTTTGTAATTTGTTGGTCTACCCTTTTCTATCTTTCAGTTCTATTCACAATTTATATTCATATACTGTGACGTCATTTGTGTTGTTATCCCTTGCAGATTCAGTGATTATTTTCATTGATTTCCCTATTTGATTTATTTGATTTCTGCAAACGTTTTCGTATTGTCAGTCCTATTTGTACTTTATATATTCTGTTGGTTGACATATGTTTTATATAGGTATATTTCATAAGACACTATTGCCTGTGCACTGCACTTGGATTATGGTAAAAACCAGTACTTGATTATTATTACTGTTATACAAGACCTTATTAAGGCTTGTGACCCACAGATATTGGGATAGTGTACTGATTAATCAAGTCATTAAGAACTTGTGGTATTATTATTGTTTCAAGTGATTAGTATTATTGTTAGACATCATGTCTACATTAGAATACTTCATTACACAAGGGAAATCCCTTGATAAAACTGGTCAACAATTAGAAGAATGGAAGATTGCTCAATATGACAAAGCATTAGCTGCAGAAGAGAGAAAAGCTGCTGCAGAAGAGAGAAAAGCTCTGGCTGAAGAGAAAAGATTAGAAAGAGAAGCTGAGGCTGCTGCTGAACAAAAGAAATTGCAGATGCAGATGGAGCAAAGGAGATTTGAAGCTGAACAAAAAAAATTAGAAAGAGAAGCTGCTGCTGAACAAAAAAAATTAGACAGGGATGCTGAACAAAAAAGATTAGACAGGGAAGCTGAACAAAAAAGATTAGACAGAGATGCTGAAATAAAAAGATTAGACAGAGAAGCTGAAGAAAAAAAAGCAATAAGAGAACATGAATTTGAGTTAGAGAAATTGAGATTGACAAGTATGAGTAATGTTAATCAGGCATCTAGTGGTAATGGTAAACCTTCTACTTACAAGGTTAAGGTTCCACCGTTCAATCAGTCCAGTGACGATATTACATTCTGGCTGGATAGATTTGAACGTTCTTGTCGTACACATAATGTGGATAAATCACAATACGCTAATCAATTAGCAGAAAACTTGAAAGGTGAATCTTTGACTAGATTATGCCTTGTAGGAGAAGCAGATAAGGATAATTATGATGTCATTAGGGCGGCTTTGATTAAAAAATACCAGCTAAGTGAGGAAGGCTATCGCCTTTTGTTTAAGACGATGGTGCCTGAGACAGGTGTAGAATTCTCAGAATTCACTGCAAAGGCACGTCTCACAGTTGATCGTTGGATTGAGCTTTCCAAAACAGAAAAAACGTATGAAGGACTTATGGATTTGTTGCTCAGAGATAAGATTATGTCATGTGTTAACAAACCATTCCTTGAATTTATACATGAGCGTAAACCCAAATCTCTAAAGGAAATGGAAGAATATTGTTCCCAATATGTCACTGCACACCCCGACGTGACTTCTGGCAAAACTAAGATTAAGGAGAGTATGCCAGTTGCTTCAGCAACACCATACAATCCCAATTATTCACACAGATTTCAGGGACCTCAAAACAGATTTGATAAAAAAGGTAACCATAATAGTTATCAAAACCAAGGTAACCAATCATTTCAGGGTTCTTCTTCAAAGAACTGGAGATGAGCTGATAGCTCTCGACACAGGGGTGGTCATAATTATAGGAATTTCCGTAGAGGAAGTAATTATAGGAACTATCCGGGTTATCCGTCTTGGAGTCAACAAGATCATAATTACAGAGATACTCATTATAATGAATATGATAATGGTAACCAAGGGAACTATGACTCAAACCCAAATTGGGGTTACAATAGAGGTAACAATAACTACAGAGGTGATAATAACCGAGGTAGATCTCAAAACAAAAGACATAAACCACATTTTCAGGCAAACTCTGCACAACAAGAGTCCCATGAAGCCTATAAACAGAGTAGAGATAATAATGATGCTAGTAATATGGCATGTGCCGCTTTTGATTTTGGGAGAGCATCTCAGTGCCCCCAATGCAAAACATTATTTGAGCCAACCACAGTGTCTACTTTAAGCTGTGGCCATCCTCTTCCTGCTCTTCCTGCATCAGTCGCGCATGATGGAAGAGGTTCTCTTGTTTTACATAAGGGTTTAGTAAATAACAATCCAGTCTCTGTGCTATTTGATTCTGGATGCACCACAATTGGTGTTAGGCAGTCACTCGTAGATCCTTCCCGTGCCACTGGACAAGTAGTCAAATGTGTAACATTTGGCGGCACATTAGAGAAATACTCTACTGCTATCATTAGGATTGCTACTCCTTTCTTTACAGGAGATGTACACGCATGTCTTCTTCCGAATCCGATCGCTGACCTCATCATCGGTCGCATTCATGGAGTCAAAGAATGCACTCCGCAACAAATTTCCGCGTGGGAAAGGCAAAACATGCAGATTGCTAATGCTGTAGTCACTAGAGCTCAGGCTCTTAATATGCCTCAAACTTCATCTACTGAAGATAATGAAGTGCATAACCAAGATGATCCCTTGGTAATTTCTCGTGACTCGTTTATAAAACAGCAAGAAGATGATCCCACTCTGAAGAAATTCTTCATTCTTGCAACTAAAGGTGATCCGAATAAAGACACAAGTCGTAAATCGTGGATTACAAAGAAGAATGGCGTACTTGTACGTATGGTTCAAGACTCCATTACGTCAAGTCATTCTCAAATCCTGGTTCCCAAGAATTTGAGAGTTAAAATTTTGCAGCACGCTCACGACTCTCAGTGTGCTGGACACATGGGTTTTTCCCGTACTAAGTCAAGAGTCCTTGCGGCTTTCTTTTGGCCATTGGTAAACAAGGACATACGGATTTATTGTCGATCTTGTAAAGTATGTCAGGAAGTTAAATCCAAAGGTCCACGGCATGCTGCACCCATTCAGGCGGCGGACATTCCTATTCGGCCATTTCAAAAAATGGCCATAGACATTATTGGTCCATTTAAGATCAAGTCTGCCAGAGGACATCAGTTTATCTTGACGTGTGTTGATATGTGCACACGTTGGCCAGAGGCTATTCCTCTGAAGAGCATTACTACTGCTGATATTGCAGATGCTCTTTGGCTTATATTTTCTCGTCTGGGGTTCCCCGGAGAGATACTGTCAGACCATGGCACCCAACTAATATCAGATACCATGTCTCAAGTAATGTCTACTCTGCAGATAGATAGATCTTTAAGTAGTATCTACCATCCAATGTCTAATGGTATGGTCGAACGCCTTAATAGAACACTTAAAAACTTACTAGGGAAGATAACTGAGGATCATCCTCAAGACTGGGACAGAGTTTTACCTGCGGCCCTCTTCGCTTACAGAGAGGTACCCAATGAACATACAGGATTTTCTCCCTTTGAACTCGTCTTTGGCGCGCGTCCGCGTGGCCCTATGTCGTTGCTTCATGATCTCATAACAGCTGACAATATTGACGATGACACAAAGTCATCCTACGAATATGTCATCGCGTTGAGACAAAAGATTATCGAAGCATGCAAATTAGCAACTTCTTCTTCTGAATTTGCAAAACAGAAGGCAAGGCAATTTGCCAATAAGAAGAGATGCTTACGACAACTTTGTCCTGGTGACAAAGCATTTGTATTACTACCTTATAGGGAAAACAGACTACTTATTTCTTGGAAAGGTCCGTACGATATAATATCGAAAATTTCCGATGTCGACTATATTGTCAATATTGATGGGAAGCATAAAACCTTCCACATCAATATGCTTACTGAATTCCATGAACGTCCGGATTATTTGCAACCCATTTTCCAAGCAACGGACAATTCTCCAGTACAACATGGTCATTACTCATCACTGTCCGTGATACAGGATGAGGAAACAAGTTTTTCAGATGTAAATCTTCCTCTTCCAATGATCCCACTTCATTCTAGTGAATCATGGAAGAACGTTACTGTCTCTCCTGATTTGTCTCTAGGAGAACAGCGACAAGTTTCAACTATGTTGCAAACATTTCAGGATGTACTCACTGACATCCCTGGACAAACGCATGTCATTGAACATGACAATGTTCTAACTGACCATACTCCTATTAGGGTTAGACCTTATCCTATACCTATACATTTTCAAGCACAGGTTGAGAAAGAGTTGGATGAGATGATAGATTTGAAAATAATCGAACCATCCACCTCTGCATATTCTTCGCCGATGGTTATTGTTCATAAAAAAAGACAATAACATACGTCTTTGCGTTGACTATCGAAAATTGAATCAAGTAACGAAGTTCGATGCCGAACCTATGCCTTTACTGGAAGAGCTACTTACTCGACTCTCCAAATCTCATTTTTTCACTAAACTTGATTTGTCTAAAGGATATTGGCAAGTTCCATTATCTGAACGAGCCAAACCTCTCACGGCTTTTTCAACACCTAGAGGTTTGTTCCAATGGAATTTTATGCCTTTCGGTCTTATGAACGCACCAGCTACATTCATACGCATGATGCGCCGAATCCTATCTTATCGGTCAGATGTCATTGCATATCTAGACGACATCTGTCTTTTCAGCGATACTTGGGAAGATCACTATTCAGGGTTAGATGAATTGCTGTCTACTTTGCGCGAGCACAACCTGACAGCGAAACCCTCTAAAGCCTATATTGGTTTTAGCGAAATTTCTTTCCTAGGCCACCGAGTTGGTCATGGTTTCCTAAAGACAGAGGACCATAATACTAGTAAGATACTTAACATCTCGATCCCTAAGACTAAAAAACAGGTGAGAAGTCTGTTAGGTCTTATTCAATTTTATGGCAGATTCATTCAGAATCTATCCTCTATCATGGCACCTCTTTCTACACTTCTAAAGAAAGGTTCGCCTAATATGGTCCACTGGTCTCAGGAATGCCAATGCTCTCTGGATAAGATTAAAACATTGTTTTCAACACCACCTATTTTAGTGCTATCTACTAAAGATAAGACATTCGTTCTTCGTAGTGACGCTTCATCCACTGGGATTGGAGCGGCACTAATGCAAGAGTACTCTGGAACTCTGCATCCTGTAATGTATATTTCCAGAAAACTTAATGCGGCAGAAAGGAATTATTTGGTTTTAGACCGTGAGCTATTAGCTATGGTTTGGTCGATCCTCAAACTACAGAGATTCCTTCTAGGTGCACATTTCATAGTAGAAACCGACCAAAAAGCTCTTACTGCTATACAGAGTAAGAATTTGAAGAGCTCGAGGTCTACTCGATATGCAATTGCTCTTCAACCTTTTCATTTCTCTGTGCGAGCTATTCGTGGATCAGATAATGTGATGGCAGACATTCTGTCAAGATGCCCACATGATTCCACATAACTATTAGGGCTTAGACGTCTTGATATGTCTAGTTCTATAGTAGTTCCTTTTCTATATCATGATAGATACACATTTGTAATTTAATAATATAATGATTGTATCACTACATAGCGGTTTATTGATGTTTATTCACCGCTGTGCTTTGATGATTTTTCTTCATAAATCATAAATTTAAGATATCTAATACGAAATTATGGTATGAATTTTTTAGGCATCGTGTAATTGCCAGAATTGTATTATACTTTGATGACACCTTCCTGGAAAAATTTACTTGTAGAGAAATAATTTCTCTCAGTTTATGAGACACATTCTCACCAGTCGCTCCATAAGTCAACTTAGCCTCATATTAGGCGTTATATTTATTCCTGATATTTTCATCTACGCATTATTCATGCGTTGGGAGCCTATTGTACGTTGCTCCTAGATGTATTTCAAAAAAAAAAAAAAAGTTCCATTTTTTTTCCCGGGAGGTGTGGTAAGACTGTTACGTGCAGTCTTTGATATCTTACAATATTATACATTGGTATACTTGTTATGTTCGCAAATATTTTGTAAACAAAATAGATACTTTTTAGTGCTTAAGGAAAAGTCATTATTGAGTTACTTCCTTTGAAAGTTGTGTCGTCTCTTTCGATTGAACTCCGCGGATGAATCCAGTTTTACTGCGATTTATTCTTTGTTTGGGTAGTAATAGATTGTTCTTGCTTCAGAATATCTATGGCCTGAATTTATGTGTATTGTTTGTCTGAGTAGGACGAGTCTGTCTTATATCTGTATATCTTTACATATCTAAGTCGAACTATATGTTCTTTTGTCTCTAGAGAGGTCAAAGGCTGTTCGGCGGATGTGTCGCTAGAGAGGTGTGTTTTGGCTTCGCCCTGATGATGGGCTGTGTTTTTCTATGTCGGCTTGTAGCCGGAAAAAGTGATCTCTATATTTATGGGGAAAGTGATAGTCGTCTAGACCTATCATGTATGCTTTACCCCAGTGTTCATTCTTATTGCCAAGGAATGGCAGAATCATATTTCTGATACCCAGGTAATAAAAGATACTCTTTTGAACTCTCGTACGAAGCCACCGTTTTTTCGATAGGTAC
The DNA here is from genome assembly GCA_024509875.1 of Oreohelix idahoensis. Taxonomy (NCBI): domain Eukaryota; kingdom Metazoa; phylum Mollusca; class Gastropoda; order Stylommatophora; family Oreohelicidae; genus Oreohelix; species Oreohelix idahoensis. Next base: position 789,384 of record JAMPIV010004267.1, on the reverse strand, counting down.
GATTTTGTACATCTGAGAGGATGCATTTAACTAGATGGAAAACGACTCTGATTCCTAGCAGCACTATATCCTGTAGAATGCAGTCAATTGTATCATGATAGAATCTACAGAGCAATGAAACATTTAATGAATGACTAACTTTAAGACAGATTCATTATCTGTATCCAAACGTGAGTGACAGCTCACGAGAGAAGCCATCTTGTAACCAAACATTTAGTGACTTTCAAGAAGAGAAAAGGGATGCCCGTATTATCGCTTGATTAGTCCAGAGATCACTGCTACACATGAGAACCCATTGCTAGCGGTTCAATTTGATTATATGGAAAAATCTGTGCTGGACATTATGTTAAGGAATCTTCGCTAGACGAGGTTAGGTCTAGAAGCCATCTTGGACATTGTTTATAATCTGACATGCTTTGTCAGTAAACTCAGATGATATATATATATGGGCAATACTGAGTGCTTGGCTACTGACAGTCCATTATACTATTATTCTACATGAGTGCCCATGTAACATTGCAAGACCATTTATCCACTGTACCATGATGTATTATGCCAACCTGTGATTTGTCACTATCTGTGCTGTCGAGTGTGTACGTCCAAATTAAACTGTAGTAAAGGTACACAGTCGTTGGTGTCGATGACTTCCAGCCATATATGAGTGTGAGAAAAGAACATTTGTCAACACCACGAACTCTTCTTATCATTCGCATATTATACACTCAATCTATGTCTACACACCACTGCGTAGGTCAAGTTGACATTCCATACTCAAACCACGAGCAACACAACAACACAGTATTTAACTCTGGTGATGTTCGAGTGAGCTTCAGATTTTTTCAGCATGTCTCTTGCTCAGGGCAAGGGTCTTGTATTAAGAATTTATCAACTGATGATGATGACGTCTGTCTTCCAAAAAGAGACTTTATCAGTAATTTATTTACTTTTTCAGGTTTCTGATTTAATAAGACAGGATGTCTACATTAGATTACTTTATTACACAAGGGAAATCCCTTGATAAGACTGGTAAAGACTTAGAAGACTGTTCTGTTGCTCAATATGACAAAGCATTAGCTGCAGAAGAGAAAAAAGCTGCTGCTGCTGATGATGAGAGAAAAGCTGCTGCAGAGGAGAGAAAAGCTGCTGCTGAAGAGAAAAAAGCTGCTGCAGAAGAGAGAAAAACTCTGGCTGAAGAGAAAAGATTAGATAGAGAAGCTGCTGCTGCTGCTGCTGAAGAGAAAAAAGCTGCTGCAGAAGAGAGAAAAGCTGCTGCTGCTGCAGAAGAGAGAAAAGCTCTGGCTGAAGAGAAAAGATTAGAAAGAGAAGCTGATGCTGCTGCTGAACAAAAGAAATTGCAGATGCAGGTGGAGGAAAGGAGATTTGTGGCAGAACAGAACAAATTAGAAGCTGCTGCTGCTGCAGAACAGAAAAAATTGGAAGCTGCTGCTGCTGCAGAACAAAAAAAATTAGATAGAGAAGCTGAAGAGAGAAAAGCAATAAGAGAACATGAGTTTGAATTAGAGAAATTAAGATTGACAAGTATGAGTAATGTTAATCAGGCATCTGGTGGTAATGGTAAACCCTTTAATTATAAGGTCAAGGTGCCAGCGTTCAACTCTGCCAGTGATGATATAACATTTTGGCTTTCTAGATTTGAACGTGCTTGTCGAGCTCATAATGTTGACAAATCACAGTATGTGAATCAGTTGTCTGAAAATCTAAAAGGGGAGTCTCTGACTAAGTTATGTTTGGTTGAAGAGGCCGACAAGGATAATTATGATGCTATTAGGGCAGCTTTGATAAAGAGATATCAGCTGTCAGAAGAAGGTTATCGTCTTTTGTTTAAAACAATGAGACCTGAGGTAGGTGTAGAATTCTCAGATTTTATTTCAAAAGCACGACTTACACTCTCACGATGGATTGAATTATCCAAAATAGAGAAAACATTTGATGGTCTTACGGATTTATTGCTAAGAGACAAGGTCATGTCTTCGGTAAATAAACCATTCCTAGAGTTTTTACATGAGCGTAAACCTAGTACATTAAAGCAAATGGAAGAATATTGTGACCAGTATGCCACGGCACACCCTGACATGATTCTTAGTAACACTAACATTAAAGAGGGTATGCCAGTTGCTTCAGCAACAGAATATAATCATAATTACTCACACAAATTCCAACGAGCTCAAAATAAATTTGATAAAAAGGTTAATTGGAATAAGTATCAAAACCAAGGTAACCACTCAAATCAGGGTTCTTCTTCGAAGAACTGGAATCGGGCTGACAGTCCTCGATACGTGAGGGGTGCCCATAATTATAGAAATTTCCGAAAAGGGAGTAACCATAGGAACTACCCAAGTTCTTCATGGAAACAACAAAACCAACATTACAGGGATACTCATTATAATGAGCATGATGATTATGATCATGAATATTGTGATTCAAACCCAAATAGGGGTTATAACAGAGGGAATAATAATTACAGAGGCAACAATAACCGAGGTAGATCACAACACGAAAGACATGGTAAATCTCATTACCAGGCTAACTCTGCACAACAAGAGTTTCACGAAGCCGGTAATCAAACCAATGATAAGAAAGACTCTAATAGTGTGGGATGTTCTGCTTTCGATTTTGACAGAGCATTTCAGTGTTCCCAATGCAAAACATTATTCGAGCCAACCACAGTTTCGACTTTAAGCTGTGGTCATCCTCTTCCTGCTCTTCCTGCGTCAGTCGCGCATGATGGAAGAGGTGCTCTTGTCTTGAATAGAGGTCTAGTAGATGGTACTCCGGTCTCAATTCTTTTCGATTCCGGGTGCACAACCATTGGAGTGAGGCAGTCACTTATAGATCCTTCTCGAGCCACTGGCAAGATAATCAAATGCATAACATTTGGTGGCACATTGGAGAAGTACTCCACTGCCATTATCAACATCTCTACTCCCTTCTTTACAGGAGATGTGCACGCATGTCTGCTGCCGAATCCGATCGCTGATCTTATCGTCGGTCGCATTCATGGTGCGAAAGAATGCACTCCGCAACAAATTGCCGAGTGGGAAAGTGATAATATGCATACTGCAAATGCTGTAGTCACTAGAGCTCAAGCTCTAAACATGCCGCAATCTTCGCCTTCTGGAGATAATGATGACCAGAACCAAGGTGATCTCTTGGAGATTTCGCATGTTTCCTTTATAAAACAGCAGGAAGATGATCCTACTCTAAAGAAATTCTTTACTCTGGCAACAAAAGGTGATCCGAATAAGGATACAAATCGTAAATCTTGGATTACGATGAGGAATGGCGTACTTGTACGTATGGTACAAGACTCCGCTAAATCCATTCATTCTCAAATTCTTGTGCCCAAAAATATGAGAGTTAAAATCTTACAGCACGCTCATGATTCTCAGTGTGCTGGACATATGGGTTTTTCCCGTACTAAATCTAGAGTTCTTGCATCTTTCTTTTGGCCTGCTGTGAATAAGGACATACGAATCTATTGTCGATCTTGTAAAGTATGTCAAGAGGTTAAATCCAGAGGTCCACGCCATGCTGCACCTATTCAGGCTGCAGACATTCCCATTCGACCATTTCAAAAAATGGCGATAGACATCATTGGTCCATTTAAGATAAAGTCTGCTAGAGGACACCAATTTATTTTGACGTGTGTGGATATGTGCACACGTTGGCCAGAGGCTGTTCCTCTAAAGAGCATAACTACTGCTGATATTGCAGATGCTCTTTGGTTAATATTTTCTCGTCTGGGATTTCCAGCAGAAATATTATCGGACCATGGTAGCCAACTTATATCGGATACCATGTCTCAAGTGATGTCGACTCTAAAGATAGAGAGATCTCTGAGTAGTATTTATCATCCTATGTCCAATGGGATGGTGGAACGTCTGAATAGAACTCTGAAAAACCTACTAGGTAAAATAACTGAGGATCATCCTCAGGATTGGGACAGGGTTTTACCCGCGGCTCTCTTTGCATATAGAGAGGTCGCCAACGAACATACAGGATTTTCTCCTTTTGAACTTGTCTTCGGCGCGAAACCGCGAGGTCCTATGTCCTTACTTCATGATCTCATAACTGCTGATAATATTGTCGATGACACAAAATCCTCTTATGAATATGTCATTGCACTTAGACACAAGATTATTGAAGCATGCAAATTGGCAACTGCTTCTTCTGAATTTGCGAAACAGAAGGCAAGGCAATTTGCCAATAAGACCAGACGCTTGCGACAACTCTGTCCAGGTGACAAAGTATTGGTCCTGCTACCTTGTAGAGAAAACAGACTTCTTATTTCTTGGAAAGGTCCGTACGATATAATATCAAAAGTTTCCGATGTTGACTATATCGTCGATATTGACGGGAAGCATAAAACCTTCCACATCAACATGCTCACGGAATTCCATGAACGTCCGGATTATTTACAACCTGTTTTCCAGGCAACGGACGATTTTCCAGTCCAACATGGACATTACTCATCACTGTCAGTAATACAGGATGAGGAAACGAGTTTCTCGGATGTAAATCTACCTTTTCCAATGATTCCGCTTCACTCTAATGAATCATGGAAAGATGTTGCGATTTCTCCCGAATTATCTCCAGGAGAACAGAAACAAGTTTCTACTATGTTAGAACAATTTCAGGATGTCCTTACTGACATTCCTGGTCAAACTGATGTCATTCAACATGACATTATTCTTACTGACCATAATCCTATAAGAGTCAGACCGTATCCTATCCCGATACATTTTCAAGCACAGGTAGAAAAAGAGTTGGATGAAATGATAGAGTTAAAAATTATTGAACCATCCACATCAGCATATTCTTCACCGATGGTTATCGTGCGAAAAAAAAAAACAACAACATACGTCTTTGCGTTGATTATCGCAAATTGAATCAAGTGACGAAATTTGATGCTGAACCTATGCCTTTACTTGAAGAGCTACTTACCAGACTATCGAATTCTCATTTCTTTACTAAACTCGATTTGTCTAAGGGATATTGGCAAGTTCCATTATCCGAACACGCCAAACCGTTTACTGCTTTTTCGACACCTAGGGGTCTATTCCAATGGAATTTTATGCCTTTCGGCCTTATGAACGCCCCTGCAACATTCGTACGCATGATGCGTCGAATCCTATCTCATCGCTCAGATGTCATTGCATATCTTGATGACATCTGTCTTTTCAGTGATACTTGGAACGATCACTATAATGGGATAAATGAACTATTGTCTATCTTACGCGAGCATAACCTGACAGCGAAACCATCTAAAGCTTGTATTGGTTTTAGCGAAATATCTTTCTTAGGTCACCGTGTTGGTCATGGTTTCCTAAAAACAGAGGACCATAATACAAGTAAGATACTTAACATTTCTATTCCTAAGACTAAAAAGCAAGTGCGAAGTCTCTTAGGTCTAATACAATTTTATGGACGATTCATTCCGAATCTGTCCTCCATTATGTCACCTCTTTCTTCCTTGCTAAAGAAAGGGTCTCCTAATGTAGTCCATTGGACTCAAGAATGTCAATCCTCTTTGGATAAGGTTAAAACTATGTTTTCTACTTCACCTATCCTAGTATTGCCTTCTAAGGATAAGACATTTATTCTTCGTAGTGACGCTTCATCCACAGGGATTGGAGCAGCACTAATGCAAGAGTACTCTGGAACTCTGCATCCTGTGATGTATATTTCTCGAAAATTAAATGCCGCAGAGAAGAATTACTCGGTCCTAGACCGTGAATTATTGGCTATGGTTTGGTCAATCCTTAAACTGCAAAGATTTCTTCTTGGCGCGCATTTCATTGTGGAAACTGACCAGAAAGCTCTTACAGCTATTCAGAGTAAAAATCTGAAGAGCGCGAGATCAACGCGATACGCGATTGCTCTGCAGCCGTTTCATTTTTCGGTGCGAGCTATCCGTGGGTCAGAAAATGTGATGGCAGATATTTTGTCTAGATGCCCACATGATTCATAACTGTTAAATTATATGCCTAACTTTGCTACAGTTGTTCCTATGTTGAAATGTGTACACATATGGAATATATCATATATTGATTGTAACACTACTTAGCGGTTCACTGATGTTTATTCACCGCTGGTCTTTCAATGTTTTTTTTTCGTCTTTGATGATCATGATGTTAAGGTATCTAAGATGAAATTTATGTATAAACTGATGTAGAAAGTGTGGCATTGCAAGTATTGTAGTATGCGTTGGTGACACCTCTCTGGAAATATTTATACTTAGAGAAATACTTTCTCTAAGTTCATGAAATATATTCTCAATGCTTATCATCTGCGCATTGTTATTGGTGCGTTGTGAGCCTATTGTATGTTGCTCCTAGATGTATTTCAAAAAAAAAAAAAGTACCATTTTTTTTTCCCGAGGGGTGTGGTAATCTGTTGCGTGCATATTTTGACGCACATATTACAAAAATACGATATGGCTATTTAATATGGAAAATATATATTTGCATTCATTTGTGTATGAAAATGCTTCCTCTGGTAAAGCTAGATAATTCATGATTGATTTACACTTTTGATTATATGAGTGATCTTTCTTGATATTATCGGCGCATGGATATTGTATTCATGTCCGTTCTTATTTGTTCGGGCCAGAAAATAGATTAATTTTGCTTGTTATGTTTATGGCCTGAATTCATGTGTACTACTTGTCTAGTGCAAGTAGATTCAGTCGTATATTGTATACCTTTGTATGTTCAGGTCGGACTATATTCTTTCTGCCAGAATCTAGCGCAGGTTTTCGTAGTCCTACTGGGTTGTAAAGAGTTCCGATAATGTCGCCAAGAAATGGCTGAGTGCTTTTTCCAGGGCTGGCACTGTTTAAGGTTTAACAGTGATTCATAGATGTTTTTCTAGGAGAAGTTTGTGTCTCTGCAAGAGTCTATTTGTCAGAGATCCTCCTCATATGTGTGATTCGGACTCCAGTTATGCCAGACCCTAATTTTGATGATCTCGAGTCGATTAGACCTAGATGGAACATTGTGCTTCGTATCGCTAGGGTTGTGTTTTGTATCGACGAAGATGACAGGCTTTCCTACAGCAGTTATGTCTACGTGAATTAACTTGATTACTGTAGAGCTGTATGGAAAACTTTATGAAATTATTTATATGCACATTATAAATTAACTTTGGCTTATATCTACCTTCCTACGAGTGAGTGAGCGACAACTCAGGAAGGCGGCCATGTTATATTCCTGTCATCATATTTTTGATCACTGTCAAGAGAACAGATTATGTATCCTACTATCGGGCAGTGGTATCGAGATCTTGTTATGAGGTGAAAACCCACTATCGTGGTTTATGAGTGTTATACAAACATTGGACATATTTCAGCTTAAGAACTTAGCTATGAAATGAAGGTTCGGCCAATGACTTTTGTATGTTTACCGATCCTCATTGACGCGTTCAGTCAGTAGAGGATACGGCGATTAGTTACCAGAACAGTGAATACCACCTTGGGTTGAATGATATTTCACTACTACATGAATGTATCATCCACGATTCAAATAACCAATGAATGTATGTCAACATGTGTCCATGACTGTATCCGTGCTGTCCAGTTTGCGTGCCTTCATTAAACTATTGAAATGTCAGAGGCAGTTCAAGTCGTCATTGCATTACATGAGAGTGTGTGAGAGTTATTACCAAGAGGTCTGTTACACCGAACTACTACACCATTCGCGTTACTTGACACTCCCACTCAAGGTCTACATGACAGGTTCATTCAACAGTGGCCAATACACAACAACACGTTTATTCTACAGTAGTGGCCAGACTTAGCATATCCTTGACACTCTACACTCGGGTTTGGCGTTTAACTTCCTTGTCCAGCTGACTGTACTGTTCGCTATATAGTTGCTTTAACCTGGGAGACTTCACTTCTGTTTTCTTTCTTTTCATTTCCTTTCTCATCGTTATGGTGTTTAATGTTTCTGGTGTTATCCAGTCTTGCTTCTTCCTTTCCTGGAATCCCAAGCATGATTTGCTGCTTTCCTTATATATTGTTGAAATGGTGTTGAATTTCTGGTCTATATCATCAGTCAATGTCTTTTCCTGATTTTTGGCAAATTGATATCACTTCTTTATATCAGCCGCAAAAGCTTTTCTGGTAAGGGGGTCCTTCAATTTGCTGATGTCAAACCTTTTCTGTGTAGTTACAGTTGGTCCAGCCGTTCTTAGTTTCACTTTCAGTTTTGCTACTACTAAATGGTGATCACTTCCCACATTCACACCTCTTCTTACCTTCACATCTTGTAATGCATGTCTCCATCTACCGTTAATCATAATGTGGTCTATATAACTAAAATCATCAACGGAAAACGAGGTGCAAACAATATTACATTAGTAAGAGATAAGCAAGGAAATCTCATCACGACAGCAGAGGGGCAGGAAACAAGATGGGCAGAGCATTTCAGAGAAACTCTGAACAAGGAACCACCAGAGACAAAATTGAATGTTCTTGAGGCTGAACATGATCTAGATGTTAATACAGACATTCCGCGAAAAGAAGAAATCATCACAGCAATCAAAGGGTTAAAGAATGGAAAAGCTCCTGGCCATGATAACTTAAATGCAGAGCTAGCAGCAGAACTATTAGAACCACTATTTGCACAAGTCTGGAAAACAGGGACAACACCAACGGAGTGGAACAAAGGAATAATTGTCAAATTGCCCAAGAAGGGAGATCTTGCAGACTGTAATAATTGGAGAGGAATAACTCTTCTCTCAGTTCCCAGCAAAATACTAGGCAGGATAATCATACAGAGAATTTCAAAAGCAGTAGACCACAAACTGAGGAAAGAACAAGCAGGATTTAGAAAGAACAGAAGATGTGTAGATCATATATTTACCCTCAGGAACATTATAGAGCAGTGCTCAGAATGGCAAAGACAGCTGTACATTAATTTCGTTCATTTTGAAAAGGCTTTTGACAGTATACATAGGGACAGTTTATGGAAAATACTGAGGGCTTATGGAATTCCAAGCTGCATAGTGTCAATCATAAAAAGCCTCTACGCCAACTTTACATGTAGCGTTGGGCAGAGCAACCTAACCTTTGAGGTGAAGACAGGAGTACGACAGGGATGCCCCTTATCAACCCCTCTATTTTTAACAGTCATAGACTGGAAGATGCGCCAGACAACAGAGGGCAGTCCAAGAGGAATAAGATGGACTACATTTTCTACATTGGAAGATCTGGAATATGCAGATGATTTTGCACTACTAGCACATTCACATCATCACATCCAGGAAAAAATGGATAGACTTAATAAGTATAGCCAGCTGGTGGGCTTGAACATCAATCTAAAGAATACAGAGGTCATGATGCTCAATGTGAACAACCCTGAGCCCATATAAGTAAGGAATCAGCAACTGGAACAGACAGACACCTTCACATACCTAGGATGCATAGTAACACAAGACGGCGGAGCAAGCAAAGACATCAACAACTGAATGAACAAAGCAAGAACAGCCTTTTTTAGTCTAAACAACATCTGGAAGTCCTCTCAGTACAGCACAAGCACAAAATTAAGATTATATCAGAGCTGTGTGCTTTCTGTGCTTCTCTATGGTGCGGAATGCTGAAGAGTTACAGAGAAGGAAATGTCGAAATTGTCCTCTTTTCACACAACATGCCTAAGAAAAATTCTCCTAATCTTTTGGCCGAATACCATCACCAACCAAGATCTGCTTACTCTGAGCAAGTAAGAGAACATGCACACTATCATAGCTGGCAGACCCTGGGATGGCCATGTCCTCAGAAGAGACCCCGATGCCATCACAAGAACAGCTATGCTATGGACCCCGGAAGGAAAACGAAAGAGAGGCCGACCCAAAAAAACTTCGCGGAGGACTGTGGAGGCTGAGATGCAAAGAATGAACCAGAGTTGGGGCACTGTACGAAGGATGGCCACCAACCGAGCAAATTGGAATCAATTTGTTGTTGCCCTACAAGACGCCACCAGGTATGATGGCCACTGACTGCTTTGACGGTCGGCGGTTAAGGATCAAAGAAGAAGAATAATCTTAAATCCAAGGGATCCCACAAGATTAGCTCCAAGTGGGCCTCGCAATTGCTAAGGCTGACTCATAACAGTACCAGGTTTAGTCAATTAAAGCCTAGTCAATTACTGAATTAAACATTAATTAATGACATTATATATTTCATACACGAACCTACTCTATATGCCAAAATGAAAGTGTGTGTTCATAGATGAATAGAAAAAATAAATTTCCCTGTTTTGCCAGTGGTCTGCAAGATTGAGAAACAACATTATGTATGCAGACACGCAACAGAATAAAGTTGCTGCGACAGAAGGCCCATTTGTTTTTCAAACTGTGAAACATCACAGTAGTTTCAAGTCATTGGATAGTACTTCAAAATGCTTTCCATGATTCAGAAATTCCCAATAAATTTGAATGCGGCAGAACAAAACCAACCACTAGTATTGTTTCTGTGGCTGCAAAGCACTCACTCCATTGATACATTTTTTGAAAGATGGAAGAAAACAGCATTGCTGATTATGGAGTTCCCATATGTGGAACTGGGTATAATACAGAGGGTGACAATTAGTTTATGTATTTAAAAAGTAAATCTAACTGTGTTAAAGAAGATTTGTAATATATCAATAGACACAAAATAAAAGGTGATTTGATAAACTCATTTGTTTAGTATGTGATAGATGAGTTTCATTGTCATTTAGTTATTGAAATAAATATGTCCTACTTGTTCATTATAGTGTCCACCCTTTTAAGACAAAAAATTACACAGCCTCTAGTAAGCACTAATAGAAACCAGAAATACATTTTTTAAAGTGAAAGTTCAGTGGATTTCTGTTGACTGAAGATATATGGGAATGAAACAGCAGACTTGCCAAAGATTAAAATTCAGATGAAATGAAGAACATGTGATGTGTGTCCAATTTCGCTCAAATGTCTGTTGATCTGGAAACCAGTTAAGTCACCTGCATTGACACATCCTTAAAAAGGATTCAGACACAGTAAAAAGGGGTAAGGGTTAGGAATTCTAACCCTAATGACGTGAGCAACTTAACCAGATCAACAGATATTTGAGCAATATCGGACATGTTCTTCATTCTAACCTAAAATTTAAACTGAGGATAGGGCAACACATGATGAGATAAAAGCAATAATAATAATAATAAATTCTTTAAGCACCAAACACGGCGCATAAGGCAGAAACCAGTGCTCTCCAGGTTGTTCGTTGTGACGCCACTCCTCTTAGCTCTTGCACATTATTTAGGCCCAACGTTCTTCCTTCTCTTATTATTGTTCTTCTGAGTGTTTCTTTTGGTCTTCCTTTTTTCCTCTTACCCTCAGGAACCCAAGTGAGCGCCTGTAGTGGTATTCTGTTGTTTTGCATTCGTAGGACATGACCGATATATGACCATCGTCTTTTCCTTATATAGTCGGAGACATATTTCTGCCTAGAGTCTTCTCTTATTTGTCGATTAGTCTTGAATTCTTTCCAACTGATGTTCATGAGTTTTCTAAGACATTTGTTCTCGAATGTATTCAGCTTGTTCTCCAATGATTTTGTTATTTTCCAACTCTCACAGCCGTATGTTAACACTGAGATAACATTTGAATTAAACAGACGAAGCTTGGTATGTATATTCAATGATCTTAATTTCCAAATGTTAGATAATCTATTGAAGGCGCTAGCTGCCAAAGCAATTCTAGTATGGATTTCTCTTGTTGTGTCACCATCCTGAGTCATTTTACTGCCTAAATAATTGAAACTTTCAACTTTCTGTAGTTTTTCCCCGTTCAAGATGATATCAAAGGTCTCGTTAGAAAAGTTCATAGCTTTAGTTTTAGAGGCATTTATTTGGAGACCTATTTTAACCGAGAGATGACACAAATTATTTATTGCTTCTTGGGATTGTCTTGGTGTTGAACTTAAGAATGCTACATCATCTGCGAAATCCAGGTCCCCCAGGAATTTTCCATTTGTCCATTTTATACCCAATTGTTCATTGTGGGTATAGTTTCTCATAACCCAATCAATAGCTATTCCAAAAAGTAGTGGTGACATAATACAGCCTTGTTTAACCCCTGTTTCTACTGTAAACCATTCTGTATTCCCTTTATTAGGCCTAGCCTAATCAAAATATTATTTCAAAGAAAAAATGTCACAGAGAATGTAGTGGTGTTGATGGTATTGTATGATGGTGATATTACTAAATGTAATTGTATGAGGCCAGCTGTGAAGGCTCCTGAGATAAAATGTAGTTGAGAATTGTCAGAAGGCCTTTCTTGCTACCACTACGACCTCACACTTAATTTTTTTTTTAATGAATGTGGCTACGTAAAGTGTCTAGGGTTATGATATGTAGTGTGGTGTAATAGGTTATAGATATACCCACAGATAATTAACAAGACTAATAATATTAATAAATGTTAAAATACACTGAACTAACTCACGTGTGTAAAATTTTTTGATAAAATTATATTACATTTATTTTGTTCTGGATCAATTTTTTAGGTTGACCAGAACTTAAAAGGTTTTAGAGATTATGAAAGAAATGCATAGAATATTATATCATAAATGCAATAGTGTACATATATATGTACTATACTAGTTAGTTTTATTAAAATGTTCTAGTAGTCATCTACTTGGGAGGATAGTTAATGTTTGTGCTGTTGGGGTGGCCTCATCACACCTGTCTATCTTGACTACACAGTGTCCAGAAAATGGTGGGAATTTTTATGGGGATATTAGTAACTACACAGCGTTGGTGAATGTCCAGCAGACCAGAGGCTCACTCATCTTGTAGTTGTAGCTCTGGTGCTGAAATCAGGTGGTCCCACCTCTCCGTGCTGGCGGGCAATAATGGTGGTCTCTGTCACAAGTACTGCACAGATACACTCGAGTAAAGTCACCAACTGAATAGACACTGCTTTGTTGACAACAGAAACTCACAGCTCTGCAAGCAAAGTATGGGCCATGTGTCAAAATCTATTCTCTACCCACGTCTGGACACAACACTGACACAACAACCACATCATACAGACAGGTCAGATCTCTCTGACCAAACAGCACATTTACCATGGTGGGTTTACATCAGATAGATCCTCCCAGACTATAGATTCTGAAAAATATTTATTAGTTTTCTGCCCTAAAAGAGGATAGGTAATATGTTTCATTATTCTCAACACTTGATCTGTCTTGCCTAACCCTTGCTGGAGTTTATGTACATTGTTGGTCCCTAGACCCTGACTTGGGCGGGGGGTCTAGAGCAAATCCCTACTTGTTTGTAAGGCTAGATTTCGATATGGCAGTATCAAATCACTCGAACATGAAACAATATTCAAAATATATATAAGGAAATAATTTCAATCTTACCAGATTATTGTCACGTAGCGTTTAAAGGATAAGAGAATTATTTAGAGGAAATAATAGATCTGATGTGGAAGATTTGGCTCAAGGAATCCCTGCTGGGTTTTCCCACTTCCGAAGGGTGACGAAGAGGGTAAATTCTCCTAACTCGACAGGTCTGGAAAAGATTGTAAGGAGATATTTGGTCTCTCGCTACCGTCGTCCCCTTCTCAGTTATCTATTATTATTATTCTTTAAATTATATTATATTTTACGAGCCCCCCCTCCCTTATAAAGGAAGATAAACATAGACAATATTCAACATCTAATGGAAGGAACAAAGCGTGGGGTACAGTATATACACCCAATTGGTTTATTGCAATAAAGTGAATAGATGGTGAATGATAGTATTGTCGATGGAATTAGTGTCTGCTGTATGTATTATGTGTCTCACAATTCACGTGTTTTTCATCATGGATGACTAAACTTTGTGGCATTGATTAGGTGAGTTTCCTTTGTCGTGGACTTAGCTTTTCAGCCCCCGGCTGATAGTGAAGTGTGGTTAGTTCTCCGGTCTCCTGACGTTGCCCCGGTAGGTCTTGAATGGTTCGGATTTGCCTTCTCTGTGCTCGACTCCGTATTCTGCGCTGAGATTGGACTGTCGTGCAAGGCTCCACCATAGACTGAAGACAAATACGACGGCTCCATTAATTTTCTAGCTTTAGAAAGCAGTCTTTCCCTAAGCCGTCCCTCTGCCCGTCACCTCAGATTTTAGTCTCTAACATCATATGTCTAGAGTCTAATCTTGAATTCAAGTTTCTCCTGTCTGTCCTTTATTATATTTCTCTGCCCCAGTGGCAGTATTATAATTCTTTAGACTGAGTTATCGTCAACTTAACCCGATGAATTATTATAAATGTCAGTTAAACCCACCAAATTTATCATAGAAATGTCGGCAACAGTATTCTAGTTCTGTGCCTCTAGCCTAATCGTCATGTCATTATGATGAATTTAACAAATAATTGGACATCCGTGTTTTTAGAATTGTCTGACAACATTATCACACACTTCATGTCTGGTCGCATCGTCATATAATTTATAATGAATATATGTCACGGTCGGTCAACATTATCGTTACTATTAATTTCCGTTAGTCTAAACGTCGGGTCGAAAATAATCAAATAATATGGAAATTAATAGCTATATATATATATATTCCCGTTATACATTATTATGAACATGTACATATCCCGTGGGATCATAAAATATACCCGATCACATGTGGCTGGATGTGATCGTAAAACAAAAATATGAATAAAGTAAACATACCAATCTTGCGTCGATTTTGCAATGTACTACACATTTCATCACATTATATTCTAGCGAGATTTCACTTACCTACTCAAAGATGGACGCTAACCCGCAATTAGACACGTGGCTTCAGTGCTTTTAATGCGAGAATTCGCCGATAATTGGGTTAGACCTAGCTGTCTCAAGGGTTCCGGGCAAGTGAAGATTGCTTGTGTTGCCGCCTTTTAGCGGGTCATTTCCGCTTGGACACGTGATCCATAGCGTGCATCATGTGACATTAGCGTCAAATAAACGCTCCAATCAATAGCGTTAAAAGTCACGTGGGGTCTTCCTAAAGTGGCATAAACTGGTTTTATCAGCTTAAGCAGTCTTAAATTAAAACAGGTTCCTAGCTACCGAGGTCATTGGTCAACAATGACGTCGTATCTAAAAATAGCGAGGAGAAAATACTGAATACTAGGAGAATTTCCGCAAGTGACACTTCCCGGGACTTTGCGATCATGCATTGAGGATGAGAAAAAAAAACGATGTCACGTAAATAATAAAAAAAAATGAAGAGAAGATTGGGCAAGTTGTCACACAAGCCCCTCCTCAAGTTTGACGTTCCGTCCAACTCCTCTTGTCCTGTCTTCCTCTTCTTTTCCAGTTTCTCATATCTCCTCGGTTGCGTCCGGATGTCTGCTCAAAAAATCTGCCCCTACGTTGTTCTTCCCAGGTATGTATTCTATGTGAAAGGAATATGGCTGCAACAGGAGTGACCATCTCATAAGCCGGGCATTAAGGTTCTTCGACGCTGCAAGAAATATCAACGGTTGGTGATCACACTGCACCGTGAACTTTTTCCCGTATAAATATGGTTGAAACTTCTGCACAGCCCATATTAGCGACAGACATTCTCGTTCGATGGTAGAGTAGTTCTGTTCAGCAGGGTTCAATTTCCTACTAGCATATGCGATGGGGAATAGAGTTGCAGAAGGTCTATCACTAGGCTGCAGGAGAGTGGCTCCTATCCCTATATTGCTAGCATCTGTTCGCAGCGTAAAGTTCAGAGTTAAGTCAGGCAGTCGCAGAATTGGCCTAGCTGTGAGTTTCTCCTTCAGCAGCGTGTAGGCATTTTCGCACTCCGCTGTCCAGGTTACTTTGTCCGGGTTCCCATTCTTGGTTAATGCGGTCAATGGCGCACTCAGGGTATTAAAATCTTTAATATATCTCTGGTAGAAGCCACATAGAGACACAAATGACCTTACATCCTTTTTAGTCTGGGGTCGTGGGGCCCGCTGTAACTTCTCAATATTACGCGCATCTGGGAACATGCATCCATGCGAGATAGTGTGTCCCAGGAATTCTAGTTGCTCGCAGGCAATTTGACATTTGTAGGGCGAGCGGTGAGTCCTGTTTCTCTAAGTCTTTCGAAGAGTAGGGAAACTGCGTCCAGGTGCTCCTCAAAGGTGTTCGTGGCAATAAGTATGTCGTCCATGAAATTACTTATCCCAGGGTGGTTCAGGGGTTCCAGTAGCTTCCTCATCATACGAGTAAAGACGCTTGGGGCGTTGCTTAGCCCAAATGGCAATACATTAAACTCGTAATGGCCTTCAGAAGTACTAAATGCTAACATATGTCGAATTTCCTCTTTTACCGGGATCTGGTAGTACCCTTTGCTAAGGTCTATCTTCGAAAAGTATCGTGCTCTACTCAGCTTGGTGAAAAGCTGATTCTGATCCGGTAAGGGCTCCGCTTGAAATTCCGTTACAGCGTTGAGCCTTCGGTAGTCTATGCAGAGGCGATGTTCTCCTGTGGATTTTCTAAGCAACACTACACTCGCACTATAAGGCGACTCTGATTTTGAGATAATATTTTCCTTAAGCAGGTACTCGATTTCCTCACTCAATGCCTTTGCTTTAGCATAAGGAACAGGATAGTTCTTAACTCGTACCGGGGCGAGGTCTGTTAGCTTCATATCAAATTCTATCAGGTTGGTCATGCCAGGTTTATCCGTGAGTGTACTAGGGTGTTTTCTCAACAACTGTTGAACCCGTGCCTGCTGATCCTCCGTTAAAGTTGAACTAATCTGAACATCTTGATGAGTTTCGCACTGACGAAGAGGGTATTCACAGGAGGTCAGGGGTTCTGCCTCAGTTTCCGTCGCAATAGCCAGTGTCAGGAAATGTGCTGGTTCTGCACCTGGTCTTTCATAATATCGCTTCAGCAGGTTTATGTGGTAAATTTTCTGCTTCCCCTTTATGGCAATCTTGTAATTGGTGCGCGACATTTTCTCAACAATTTTATATGGACCTCTCCACCCGATTTGCAATTTATTATTGCTACTGGGCAGGAGTAATAATACCTGTTCTCCTACTTCTAGCTCCCTATCCTTCGCAGTGCGGTTGTAGTAACGCGCATGTTTACGACGGGCACGGCGTACATTTTCCTTTGCCAGTTCCCATCCTGTTTTAAGGCGTTGGGTCAACTCCTTCACGTATTGGGATGCAGAGGTGACCGTCTCATCAGCTTTATCATCTGTCCAAGTACGTAACAGTGCCTCTAAAGGTCCTTTTATAGGTCTACCAAACAGCAATGTGGCAGGAGGCATCCCAGTAGAATTGTGGGGTACTTCGCGGTAAGCAAATAGTGCTGCGGGTAAGTATTGATCCCAGCTCTCTGGTTTTTCCTGCGCAAGTTTCCGAAGGATGGAAATAAGGGTCCCGTTCAACCGCTCCACCTGGCCATTTGCCTGGGGGTGGTAGGGAGAGGTGTGGATATGTCGGGCCTGAAATATCCTAAACACTTCCTCGGTGAGTTTTCCTCGGAATTGGGAACCATTATCTGTCAGGATCTGTGACGGAAACCCTAGCCGAGTAAATATGGTGAGCAGAGCCTCAGCAACATGCTTAGAATCACAGGCGGGCATAGCAATTGCCTCTGCCCACATGGAGCAACAATCCACTAACGTGAGTATATAAACTGTTTCTCTTTTTGCTACGAGTAAGTGGACCCACAATATCCACCGCTACTCGTTCGAAGGGTGTGCCCAAGATTGGCATTTCTCCCAGAGTGGCTGGGGCCGTCCAGTGTTTCGGCGCTGTCCTCTGGCACTGCGGGCATGATTTCACATATCTCTGGATATCGGCGTTGATACCTGGCCAATAATAATGACATGAAATACGCTGAATCGTGGCACTTATGCCCATGTGGCCACTAAACGGAAGGGCATGGCCCATTTCTAGGACCTGGGCTCGGTATGCTGATGGAACCACAAGTTGCCCATGTTCCTGTCCTCCATTTCCTGCTTTCCGATGCAACAGCCCATTTTTCTTGTAGAAGTCTCCCTTTTGGAGAGGAGTGTGCGCTCTCGGTAGTTTTTTGTAGCAGGGTGCTAGAGATTGATCCTCCGTTTGTGCCTTTTTTAATTCCTCAGGAAGGATGTTGGGTGGGGATTCCAACTCCGTATTCCGTTTGGCCTGTCCTCTAGTGGTGACAGCCGCCACAACCAGAGGGTGAATGGGTTCTCCCAAGAACACATACCTACACCCTAAGATCAAGGGATAAATAGGGTCGTCCAAGATCGCTGCACGGATTTCCCCAGTCACATATTTTGATTTGACCTTAATCTTGGCTATGGCCAAACGCATAGGTGCTGCACTTTTAGTAGGTCCTTGTATTTCTATAGTGTCTTCTGTCATCTGGTCAGGCTTGACTAGGGATGCACAGACAACTGCGTCGAATGCAAGGCCTGTATCATAAAGGCAGGTCACCTCTTGGTCATTTACGAGGACTGTCTCAACGACCGGGGGATGTCGGGGTTTGTCCAGAGGTTCTTCCGGTCCATTTCCCCTTGCGGCACTTTTACGTAAGCAGGCAGCATGATGAGGTGGGTTTTTCCGGTTGCACTCCTGCGTATTGTGGGTGATGGTTCTACAGTGCTTACACCATTTTTCCCCTTGCCTCTGCTGCTGGAAATTAGATCTCTGAGTAGTCTTGTAGTCTGGCTTGTCATGCTTTTTGAAGTTAGTATACGGTGGTTTCACTTGGGGGTCCATGTGTGACTGAGCTGTCTGTCTAGGTACGTAATCTGGTTGTTTCCGTCTGGGTGGTGGATTCTCTGATAGTGCTGCCTGATATCGTTCCGCTAACTGGACTATGGATTCTAAAGTGCTGGCCCCATTCTCTGTCAGGAATCTTCTCATGTCGGAAGTCATGGTGTCCTTCAGTTGTTCGATCATGACCATTTCCTTCAGGCCTTCCCAATCATGAGTAAAATTCCCTAGGGCACCCCACTTCTCCACGTAGGAATCCAGTCTCGCAGCAAACTGAGCAAAGTTCTCTCCGACTTCCCTCCTAGAGTTACGGAACCTCTTCCTATAGGCGTCAGCATGTAGCTCATAACGAACCAATAGTGCCTTTTTCAAAGAGTCGTAGTCATCCTGTAAACCTGGAGGAAGCTTGCTATACACGTCATAAGCAGTTCCTCTAAGCCCTTGCGACAGTTTCAGGTTCCATTTGCTCTTCTCCAAACCAAACGTGGTGGCAAACTTCTCAAATTTGTCGAGATACCTATCGATCGAGTCGGCTTGTTCCGAGAAAGCTTCAAATGGAAACGTCAAAGGTCCCAAAGTTGACATGAGTGAGGATGGCAAAGGTCCGGTGCCCCCTGCGTGCAAGGAAGGCATATCATCTGACCGTGGCGATAGGTTGCCTGAGGAGGTAGATGCGGTCGCACCGGCTACTGGTTCAACTCTTTGAGCTTGTCCCTGCATCTCTAACTGCTTCATCTTCAATGCATGCTCGCGTTCATCTCTCTCGCTTCTTTCTCTAGCGTCTACAGCTTTTATCCTCTCATCTATTTCTGCTAACTTTATTCGCTCTTCTCTTTCAGCTTTCGCTGTTTCTCGAGCGTAATACTTATCAGTCTCGACACTGACATAATTTGCAAGGTCCACCCCACTATAACCTAGATCTCGACCGGCCTCCCCTAGTGCTGCCTTAAGCTTAACTATTTCAGCCATCTTTTGCAGTTAAAGTCCACACTGAGTAAGCTAGTGCTACCTTCCAATAGTATTTCTAGCAACAAGTAAATACTAATTATTTATCCGACTGCTGTAGAATGAAATTACTACAGTTATGGAGACTTAAGGTCTGTAATTCAATGAAATACAAAATCAAGAACTAACTTAATTAAACACAACATATATAAAGGGATTCACCAATCAATGCCTGAATTTCTAGAAAAAATGTTTTCTGTCTTTCTAGAGCTCACTGTGTGAAAATACATGTGTTAAAATGGTATACTGTAATGACTGAATGGATGATACTATCCCAGAGGTATGATAAAATACATAAGTTCAAATCCCGGACCGAGACACCAGTGTCACGTAGCGTTTAAAGGATAAGAGAATTATTTAGAGGAAATAATAGATCTGATGTGGAAGATTTGGCTCAAGGAATCCCTGCTGGGTTTTCCCACTTCCGAAGGGTGACGAAGAGGGTAAATTCTCCTAACTCGACAGGTCTGGAAAAGATTGTAAGGAGATATTTGGTCTCTCGCTACCGTCGTCCCCTTCTCAGTTATCTATTATTATTATTCTTTAAATTATATTATATTTTACGAGCCCCCCCTCCCTTATAAAGGAAGATAAACATAGACAATATTCAACATCTAATGGAAGGAACAAAGCGTGGGGTACAGTATATACACCCAATTGGTTTATTGCAATAAAGTGAATAGATGGTGAATGATAGTATTGTCGATGGAATTAGTGTCTGCTGTATGTATTATGTGTCTCACAATTCACGTGTTTTTCATCATGGATGACTAAACTTTGTGGCATTGATTAGGTGAGTTTCCTTTGTCGTGGACTTAGCTTTTCAGCCCCCGGCTGATAGTGAAGTGTGGTTAGTTCTCCGGTCTCCTGACGTTGCCCCGGTAGGTCTTGAATGGTTCGGATTTGCCTTCTCTGTGCTCGACTCCGTATTCTGCGCTGAGATTGGACTGTCGTGCAAGGCTCCACCATAGACTGAAGACAAATACGACGGCTCCATTAATTTTCTAGCTTTAGAAAGCAGTCTTTCCCTAAGCCGTCCCTCTGCCCGTCACCTCAGATTTTAGTCTCTAACATCATATGTCTAGAGTCTAATCTTGAATTCAAGTTTCTCCTGTCTGTCCTTTATTATATTTCTCTGCCCCAGTGGCAGTATTATAATTCTTTAGACTGAGTTATCGTCAACTTAACCCGATGAATTATTATAAATGTCAGTTAAACCCACCCAATTTATCATAGAAATGTCGGCAACAGTATTCTAGTTCTGTGCCTCTAGCCTAATCGTCATGTCATTATGATGAATTTAACAAATAATTGGACATCCGTGTTTTAGAATTGTCTGACAACATTATCACACACTTCATGTCTGGTCGCATCGTCATATAATTTATAATGAATATATGTCACGGTCGGTCAACATTATCGTTACTATTAATTTCCGTTAGTCTAAACGTCGGGTCGAAAATAATCAAATAATATGGAAATTAATAGCTATATATATATATATATTCCCGTTATACATTATTATGAACATGTACATATCCCGTGGGATCATAAAATATACCCGATCACATGTGGCTGGATGTGATCGTAAAACAAAAATATGAATAAAGTAAACATACCAATCTTGCGTCGATTTTGCAATGTACTACACATTTCATCACATTATATTCTAGCGAGATTTCACTTACCTACTCAAAGATGGACGCTAACCCGCAATTAGACACGTGGCTTCAGTGCTTTTAATGCGAGAATTCGCCGATAATTGGGTTAGACCTAGCTGTCTCAAGGGTTCCGGGCAAGTGAAGATTGCTTGTGTTGCCGCCTTTTAGCGGGTCATTTCCGCTTGGACACGTGATCCATAGCGTGCATCATGTGACATTAGCGTCAAATAAACGCTCCAATCAATAGCGTTAAAAGTCACGTGGGGTCTTCCTAAAGTGGCATAAACTGGTTTTATCAGCTTAAGCAGTCTTAAATTAAAACAGGTTCCTAGCTACCGAGGTCATTGGTCAACAATGACGTCGTATCTAAAAATAGCGAGGAGAAAATACTGAATACTAGGAGAATTTCCGCAAGTGACACTTCCCGGGACTTTGCGATCATGCATTGAGGATGAGAAAAAAACGATGTCACGTAAATAATAAAAAAATGAAGAGAAGATTGGGCAAGTTGTCACAATTATGAATAAATAACACAGAATTGCTAGCAAAACTCAGCTGAGCTGCTGGCTATAGTATGGCGTCCCTAAACTTCTTACACTTTCTTTCATATGGAAATCACCACACTTTAAAATCTGTGTCTATCACTGAACAACTATTGAAGAATGGCCCCACTTTCGCGTCTGAGCGCTAATGATATGATTGTCTGTGGCCAATCACTGCCTAGGTTTATTTGAATTTCAAATTTCCTACCATAAAGTCATTTCAGTCATGCTTCAGTCAAGTATGGATGGTTATCTGTTAGTCTGTCCGTCTCTACTTGTGTTTCTACAAAATGTACTTGATTTTTGAACCAACCTTTCTCTCCCCTCCAAAATTTTGTCGTTAAAAGTTATTTTTAGACACAGCTACCACCCAAAAACCCTCTCCTCCATACTAAGTAAATTTGAACACCTGCGTCTCGAGGTCGTGTTTTTTTGTGCAAAATAGCGACACTTTTAGATTCAATACAGTCTGTCGATGATGTGAACAACACTGTCTTTTGTCATTATCTTCAATATTATCTATCCTTCTGTAAAATTAAGACCATATTAGTTCACTACTCAGAATGGGCCATCCGGCCAGCTAATTTTTATATTCCTAACATTAATATTAAGAAAAAAGTACTTTTTAAATTTTGTAATATTCCAAACATCTGCGTTTTAGCCGCTGAATTCAAATCAAGGGCTTGGTATTGCAAAAGCGTCCAATAAATGACTGTGGCGTAACATATCTATGGTCCCTTCTGTCGAGTTGCTTACTTTTTATGTCAACTTGGGAAACGTGACTTTTCTCCGTTTTCCCCCCAATTGCGTCTCCTTAGCCTTTCTAGTCTCACGCAATCTTTCCAGTCATATTTTTTCCTTTTTATCCGCCGTTCCCCTCCTGTCTAGCGAGTCAATTTTTATGGAGGGTGATGACCCGCGGTCTGGGCGATCATGTACATCAGCAGCCTACGCATTATGTTTTTATCCTTACATGTTATCTTTGGAGGTATTTTACCGTTGTATCTCTGTCAATTTCACTACACATCTCCCCACTTGAAAACATGCCTATGGCAAGTTCCAAAACCAGCAATACACATAGGTAAAATTACTCCTCACGTCTGCCACTACTCTAATTTTGATCACAGGGGTGCCGACTGAGGAAATCTGCACCGACATTCAATTTGCCTGGGATATATTGGATACTAAACTGATAAGGTTGAAGCAACAAAGACCACCTCAACAATCTTGCGTTTTCATGCTTAGCCTGAGACAAGAACACGAGAGGCTGATGGTCCGTCTCCACCACAAAAGTCCTACCATACAGATAGATTTGAAACTTCTTTATTGCCCAGATTAATGCTAAACATTCTTTTTCGCTTGTGGAGTATCCTTGTTCCGCCTTATTCAATTTGCGGCTTGCATAAGCGACTGGTTTAAGTTCCCCATCAGGTGAAGATGATCTTTGCAACAAAGCCCCTCCGAGTCCTACATTACTTGCATCGGTTCTTAAGACAAAGTCCTGTGTCAAATCAGGCAGTTTGAGAATAGGCTTGCTAGTGAGTTTTTCTTTTAACTCTTGGAACGCTAGTTCACATTGTGCAGTCCAAATAATTTTATCTGGAAGTCCCTTGCGAGTCAGATCAGTCAGAGGAGCACAAATAGCGTTAAAATTTTTGATGTATTTCTGATAAAATCCGCATAACGACACGAATGATCGCACGTCCTTTTTTGTTTGTGGCCTAGGTGCTCTCTGCAGTTTTTCCAAGTTCTTAGGATCAGGGGTCATATTACCCTGATATACAGTGTGTCCCAAGAATTCCAACTCTTTGCATCCAGTACAACATTTTGTTGGCCTAGCAGTTAAGTTCGCCTCCCGAAGTCTATCAAACAACATCTCCAGAGCTTCAATGTGTTCTTCAAATGTCTCTGTGGCGACGAGAATATCATCCATGAAATTCGTGATACATGGGTTATTCAGGGGATCCAACAATTTTCGCATCATCCTTGAAAACACACTCGGAGCATTTTTCAGTCCGACTGGTAGCATATTGAATTCATAATGTCCATCCGAAGTGCTAAAAGCCAAATAAGGTCTCACTTCAGGCTTCACTGGGATCTGGTAATAGCCTTTACTAAGATCCACCTTTGAAAAGTATTTTGCCTTGTTCAGTCTGGCAAATAACTGTTTTGTGTCTGGTAATGGATCCACTTGTCCTTCTGTGACAGCATTCAGTTTCCTGTAATCTATGCACAGTCTGTGTTCCCCAGACGGTTTTCTCAACAAAACGACACTAGAACTAAAAGATGATTCACTGTGCGAAATAATCCCCTCCTTCAATAAATAATCTATTTCTTCCTTCAATGCCTTCTCCTTCGCGAACGGAATAGAATAGGCTCTCATACAGATTGGGTTTGAGTCTACCAGTTTCATGTCATACTGTAACAAATTTGTATGGCCTGGTTTATCTGTTAATACATCTGTATGTTCCTCCAGAACTTGTTGAACTCTCTCCCTCTGGTTTTTAGTCAGGTGCTTACTGACTTTTACCTGTGCTGCTGTTTCACAAGGATGTAATGGGTATTCATGTGAGGTGAGTGGTTCTTTTTGCATCTGGGTTGCAATAGCCAAGGTCAATAAGGGGGTGCTTTCCTGGAGTGGTCTGTCCAGATACTTCTTTAACAGGTTTACATGATAAACTTTCTCCTTCCCCTTTTTGTCAATTTTATAGTTTGTTCTAGACACCTTCTCTAGAACCGTATATGGACCTTGCCAACCAATTTGTAATTTATTCTGGCTTCCGGGTAGTAGAAGCAGCACCTTCTCTCCGACTGCCAGTTCCCTGTCCTTTGCCTTCCTATTAAAATATGCTGCATGTTTCTTCCTGGCTTGTTTCAAATTATCATTTGCCAGTTTCCATCCAGCTTTCAAACGAGTGGTCAGTTCGTTCACATATTGATACGATGAGGTAACAGTCTCTTCCGCCTTCTCATCTGTCCAGGTCCTTAATAACGCTTCTAAAGGACCTTTTATTGGCCTCCCAAATAGCAGAGTTGCGGGAGCCATCCCGGTTGAACTATGTGGTACCTCCCGGTACGCAAACAATGCGGCGGGCAGGAATTGATCGAACAGATCCGGTTTTTCGTGTGCCAGCTTTCTCAGGATAGAAATGAGAGTCCCGTTGAACCTCTCTACCTGGCCGTTCCCTTGTGGATGGTACGGACTACAATGAAAGTGCCTGGCTTGAAATAGCTTAAAAACTTCTTCCGTTAGTTTCCCCTTGAACTGAGAACCATTATCTGTCAAGATTTGATGCGGGAATCCTAATCGGGTAAATATTGTAAGTAGTGCCTCTGCTACATGTTTTGAATCAATTGATGGCAGGGCTACCGCCTCTCCCCACATAGAACAAGTGTCCACCAGAGTAAGGATGTAACTGTTCCTCCTCTTGGTCCGAGTGAGAGGTCCTACAATATCCACTGCAACCCTCTCAGAAGGTGTTCCCACTATGGGCATTTCCCCTAGAGTTGCAGGAGCAGTCCAGTGCTTTGGAGCTACCCTTTGACATTCTGGGCAGGATTTGACATATCTTTTTATATCCTCCGTTATCCCTGGCCAGAGTAATGACAAGCTATACGCTGTCCTGTGGCGCTGATCCCCATGTGACCACTGAAGGGAATCGCATGCCCGAGTTCCATCACTTTATCTCTATATGAAGTGGGAAGAACCAGCTGGTTGTGACCATTTGTTCCAGTTCCGGCCTTCCTGTATAAGAGTTTGTTCTTCATGAAATATTCCCCCTTGCTCGGAGGTGTGTGGCATTTGGGCAATTTTTTAAAACAGGGCTTGAGTGTCCTATCCTCAGCCTGCGCCTTCCTCATCTCCTCTGGATGAGCATTTATAGGTTCACCTTCTTCCTCCTTCTTCTGTGACCTGGTCTGCACTGTCGCCATGATCACAGGTTTCTCGGGATTCCCCAAGAAGACGTATCTACACCCCAATATCAGAGGGTAGATTGGTTCATCTATCACTGCTGCTCTGATTTCTCCTTCCACATAGCGAGTTTTCACCGTTATCCTTGCGATGGGAAGTGTCATGAGTGGTATGTCCTTAGTCGCCCCTTGTATTTCCACTGTTTCTGTGGTATACTGACTTGGGTCCACTAGGCTAGACTTCACAACTGAATCATAATCCAAACCTGTATCATAAAGGCACCTTATGGTGACCCCATTACAAATAACATCCTCACAAACTGGGGGGTGATAAGGTTCCTGTTGTCCCTTAGGATTAACCTTTAATCTTTGCGTCCCCGACTTCATTGCAGCAATGTTTGAAGGTTTCCTTCTACAAAATTCGGTGTTATGGTTATCCTTCTTGCACCATTTACACCATCTTTTTCCTTGGTTCAACGGTTTTCTTTCATTGAACTTTTGGTCATTGAACTGTGAGTTTCTGTCGCGATAGTCATTTCTTGGCCGCTCAAAGTTTGTCCTACCTTTATTTCCCTGCTCTCTATTATCAAATTTATTAAATTGCTGTGGAGCTTTAAAACTGTCTATGTGCTTCTTCTTAGCACCACTTACCTCTGCCTGGGCTGCCTGATACCTCTCAGCAACATTTAAAATTTCCCCCAACTTCTCTGCACCTTGTTCCATGAGAAATTTTCTCATGTCTGGAGCCATGGACTCTCTCAATTGCTCAATCATGATCATTTCTTTAAGATCTTGGGTCTTCCCCAGAGCCGTCCATTTCTCCAAATAGGTTTCTAGTCTAGCCGAGAATTGGTGGTATGTCTCCCCAGACAACAGTTTGGCATTTCTAAATTTCTTACGATAAAATTCACCATTCTTCTCGTACCTTAATAACAAAGCCTGCTTTAACATGTCATAATTGTCTTGGTCTTCCCTGTTCATTTTGGCAAATACTTCATAAGAAGTACCTCTCAATCCCTGTGATAGCTTTAAGCTCCACCTCTCTCTCTCTAACCCATATGTAGTAGCTAATAACTCAAAACGTCCTAGGTACCCCTCTATGTCATCGTCTTTTTCAACAAAATGGTCTAAATGAAACCCCATAGCTGAGTTTGAGGCTCCCAGACTGGGCGTAGCATCTGAGGCAAAAGGGCTGGCACCATTTTCAGGAGCCTGGCCTTGTAATTCCAGCTCCCTTAGTCGTAATTCGTGCTCCCTTTGCAACCTTCTATCTTCTGCCTCCCTTTCGGCAGTCAACCTTTTTTCTTCTGCCTCCCTTTGCTGTCGTTTTTCTTCTGCCTCCCTTTGCTGTCGTTTTTCTTCTGCCTCAATCTGCAGCCTCTTAATTTCTCTATCAGCCTCAATTTCTAATCTCCTTTCTTCCCGTTCAATATATTTATCACATTCAGCCGTTACATATTGAATTAAAATTTGACCATCCATTCCCATCTCCTTCGCGGTGAGCACAGCAGCTGATCTAAATTTTGCCAGCTCCGCCATACTTTTTAGACAATATAATAATATACAAGCTAAATCTCTAACCAGTAAATACACTAAGTACTTCTTATGACTATAGTCTAACTAATTCTAACCAACCAGTAAACTAATTAATTATTACTGGCTGTGAAGATTCACCAACTTTTATCTGCAGGGACACTTTTAATTTTAAAGGGAATTTTACAATTTATTTCCCTACTTTTATTTCTCCCACCAGGAGATCCTAATATTACTGTTGGGCTAATTATCCCTGGACAAGACCCCAATTTATGTAGTGGTGTTGATGGTATTGTATGATGGTGATATTACTAAATGTAATTGTATGAGGCCAGCTGTGAAGGCTCCTGAGATAAAATGTAGTTGAGAATTGTCAGAAGGCCTTTCTTGCTACCACTACGACCTCACACTTAATTTTTTTTTTAATGAATGTGGCTACGTAAAGTGTCTAGGGTTATGATATGTAGTGTGGTGTAATAGGTTATAGATATACCCACAGATAATTAACAAGACTAATAATATTAATAAATGTTAAAATACACTGAACTAACTCACGTGTGTAAAATTTTTTGATAAAATTATATTACATTTATTTTGTTCTGGATCAATTTTTTAGGTTGACCAGAACTTAAAAGGATTTAGAGATTATGAAAGAAATGCATGGAATATTATATCATAAATGCAATAGTGTGCATATATATGTACTATACTAGTTAGTTTTATTAAAATGTTCTAGTAGTCATCTACTTGGGAGGATAGTTAATGTTTGTGCTGTTGGGGTGGCCTCATCACACCTGTCTATCTTGACTACACAGTGTCCAGAAAATGGTGGGAATTTTTATGGGGATATTAGTAACTACACAGCGTTGGTGAATGTCCAGCAGACCAGAGGCTCACTCATCTTGTAGTTGTAGCTCTGGTGCTGAAATCAGGTGGTCCCACCTCTCCGTGCTGGCGGGCAATAATGGTGGTCTCTGTCACAAGTACTGCACAGATACACTCGAGTAAAGTCACCAACTGAATAGACACTGCTTTGTTGACAACAGAAACTCACAGCTCTGCAAGCAAAGTATGGGCCATGTGTCAAAATCTATTCTCTACCCACGTCTGGACACAACACTGACACAACAACCACATCATACAGACAGGTCAGATCTCTCTGACCAAACAGCACATTTACCATGGTGGGTTTACATCAGATAGATCCTCCCAGACTATAGATTCTGAAAAATATTTATTAGTTTTCTGCCCTAAAAGAGGATAGGTAATATGTTTCATTATTCTCAACACTTGATCTGTCTTGCCTAACCCTTGCTGGAGTTTATGTACATTGTTGGTCCCTAGACCCTGACTTGGGCAGGGGGTCTAGAGCAAATCCCTACTTGTTTGTAAGGCTAGATTTCGATATGGCAGTATCAAATCACTCGAACATGAAACAATATTCAAAATATATAAGGAAATAATTTCAATCTACTTTCGCGTCTGAGCGCTAATGATATGATTGTCTGTGGCCAATCACTGCCTAGGTTTATTTGAATTTCAAATTTCCTACCATAAAGTCATTTCAGTCATGCTTCAGTCAAGTATGGATGGTTATCTGTTAGTCTGTCCGTCTCTACTTGTGTTTCTACAAAAATGTACTTGATTTTTGAACCAACCTTTCTCTCCCCTCCAAAATTTTGTCGTTAAAAGTTATTTTTAGACACAGCTACCACCCAAAAACCCTCTCCTCCATACTAAGTAAATTTGAACACCTGCGTCTCGAGGTCGTGTTTTTTTGTGCAAAATAGCGACACTTTTAGATTCAATACAGTCTGTCGATGATGTGAACAACACTGTCTTTTGTCATTATCTTCAATATTATCTATCCGTCTGTAAAATTAAGACCATATTAGTTCACTGCTCAGAATGGGCCATCCGGCCAGCTAATTTTTATATTCCTAACATTAATATTAAGAAAAAAAGTACTTTTTAAATTTTGTAATATTCCAAACATCTGCGTTTTAGCCGCTGAATTCAAATCAAGGGCTTGGTATTGCAAAAGCGTCCAATAAATGACTGTGGCGTAACATATCTATGGTCCCTTCTGTCGAGTTGCTTACTTTTTATGTCAACTTGGGAAACGTGACTTTTCTCCGTTTTCCCCCCAATTGCGTCTCCTTAGCCTTTCTAGTCTCACGCAATCTTTCCAGTCATATTTTTTTCCTTTTTGATCCGCCGTTCCCCTCCTGTCTAGCGAGTCAATTTTTATGGAGGGTGATGACCCGCGGTCTGGGCGATCATGTACATCAGCAGCCTACGCATTATGTTTTTATCCTTAAATGTTATCTTTGGAGGTATTTTACCGTTGTATCTCTGTCAATTTCACTACAGAGAACCCCCAGAGTTAGATATTAAAAAAAGCATTTTTGCCAAGAATAGACCAAGTTATAAATCTTCAGACTGAGTCTCTGCAGACTCAAATGCCATCTGTTCAACAAATTACAAAACGGGCACATAGTCCATGAGGGAAACCAAGCAGTTAGCAGAACTTGTCGGTGTTACAAAGAACTGTGGAATGCGTTCTTCTATTCATTCATTAGGCCTACCCTCCACTCCCAAAGGAGCATAGGCCTTCAACAAACACATGCCAAGTCCTCCTGTCACGTTCTTCTATGTCATTGTCACATAGGGTTTATATTCATTTAATTTCCTACATCTTCTTCCTATTCGTTCACCCAAATTCTCTCTTTTATTATCTCTGTATTTCATTTTTCCCGTATATTTTTCATCCATTCGTTTTGCGAATATTATTTTCATATAATTCGCAAACTTTACCTGTTTCTTTCTCAAAACTGAGAATCGCGCTAGGACGATATTACGTAGATGTCAGGGCTGCAGGGCGTCAGAAGGCGTGATAAGTCGGTTCGCTGAACACAGGACGTAGCAAATCGTCTACATTCTCACCGAGCGCGCGAGCTTCTTCTCGGCATAAGTCCCGGTGAGGTGTGATACTTTACATCTGCACCGGTCAGTATCCAGACATTTGTCTGGAAAATCCCAAACTGACACGGCGCTCACGGTGGGCCATGGTCAGCTGTAGTGTGAAAACTGCCCTGCAATGGAGTCAGGCTGTCTGGGATTTGAAACTGACACGCGTACATCGTGGTCAGTAGGTGACAGTTACGACACGCGTTAAGCGGACGTAAATGTTGGGAGTAGGGGAGATAATTTCGCTTGGCGAAATAAGTTTGGGCCCTTTGTCTGATTTTAAGATATTGGCCAAGTTTGAAACTTTAATTTCATTCTCGCTCATAGACTCACAGTGATAGGTTGCTCGTAAACAGAATAGCTGTTAGCGAAGATCTCAGTTTGTTTCGGCAATTTGTCGAACTTCTAGACTTCCAGAAATATTTTCAGCATTTTTATTCTTAAGTTGTGCGACTACCTGTAATTCTGTGGTTGAGGTAATTAATATGATAGATATATAGATTTTGTGAGTGTTAAAGTGTTAAATCGCTTAATTCATTTTAATCTATTTCTTTAGCGCAGAAGAGAAATAAAGTGGTAGGCTATTATATTTTCTAGGGAAGCATTCAGTGGAAAGCAGACTAAAAATTTAATTTCTAGCTTATAACGGCAATTGTAGCTATTTATGAATTTAATTTAACTGCTAATACTCAGTCGAGTGTATTTTTCTAAACTAACGTATAAACTCTAGAATCGAGCCTCATGAATGGTGACGGAATACGCACGTGTTCCTAATTCATTAGGATTGCTGATTTTTAATTATAACTTACGTCACGGGAAGTTTAAATGATAAGCAAAGCTCTCTGCTTGCAAGTTTAAATGTAAGTTATAACCAGTTCAGATTCTGTTTATTATATTATATGTGTTATTTTTCCTCCACACAGTGAAAGTTTTGGGGTGACCCTAACTTTACCAGCACCTAGTAGTAGTTTCCATACTTGTGAAGAAATAGACAGTCCTTATTTTGAACCACGTGGGTTTTCTCAAGTAACACTGATCTGACGGTGCAAGTTAGACAGAAATACTAATATCCCAATAACGGGTTTTTCAAAGACTGTAATGATAAATACTGGACCTTGGAGCTAGATCTAAAATTTCTTCTAGAAAAACTCTACGTAATCTTTCTGCCTGGTGGCGCGAAATACTTCAAGTATTAACTAACATTTCCCGACTATCTATATATATTATTTGTGGACAAATCTGTGGTGTGACTAAAGTGAATCCTATACTGAGGGAAGGCACCGACCTGACATTCATCATTTCTAGAAACCTACGCCATTGACACTGTGCTCTGCTAACTCCCGCGCCTGGAATAATTGTTAGGTGACTTAATCAGACATTTGAACAAATTTGCACACCCAAGTAGTCGTTCCCGGAGACTCCGAGTTAAATACGTCTTTTGGAACTGGGGACTTCTTGGCAGAAGACTGCATTTTTTTTTGAGTCTGTGTAAAGATCTAAAATCAGTGTGTTCCAAGAGGCAGCGAGCAAAGTCGTGAGTACCTGAATGAGAAGCCATGGCGGAATGAATGAGTGTACGCTGGTCTGAGTGATATTTTCACTATTATATCTTTGACACCCTGTTGCTGTCCTAATTTTTTCTTTTTTCCAATCTGCATAATTTGTTGCTAAGGCTAGAGTTCTTGTGTTTTTTGTCTTAGGTTAAATCAGATTTTTTTCAAACTCTGTGCATATAATTACGAGATAAAACAAAGAAAAACTCTTAGACTCAAACCCTATGTATCTGTGACTCGGGCGCCATCATCTGTTCTCTTAACGGGGCCGGGCTAAACCTAGAGTTAACACCATAACGGGGCTATCATCCTTGCAACATTTCCTTGAAGTTTTGTGACTATGTGTATATGTATTTTCCTTGATGTACTTTCTTTGATGTTGTGAGCCGATTTTTCCTGATATTAAAATCGCTCTTGAACTTAATAATCGTGTTTGGTCAGCTCGTTCTAGATAATATATATATCATTGTTATAGTTTTCCCACGTCTGTGTGTTTACCTGTCGTCACGTGTATGTGCGTGCCTGTGAGTGATAGAAATATACGTAATATGTATATTGGTGTAGTCTGTCTGACGCTGTAACAACTGTTGTAGAAGATAGGTGAGAGAGAGAAGAATTCTTTTCGCTTTCAGAGACAGCCACTATATCAAAATCTATCATCTCACGTGTGTGGAAATTCTATTACCTTTCACTAACTCTCACTGAGTCTATCACCTATTCAAACCTATTCAGAAGGGACCAAACCTAGTCTTAATTCTCCTATCGGAAATCTACGACAAATGAGGGCTCGTTTCCGGTCTTTGAACTTAGAATAGGAAGACGAGTACGACAAACGTGGACTCGTCTATCTGGATTTTGAACTTAAGATTCTGTATTCTGATATAGAGTAAGAGTGTGATGTCTTGTGAGTTGTTATATCTTTAAAAATAATTACCCCCTAGACTAGCGATCTGTTTACGGGCGTGCTGACCACACAAACTAATAAGTTTTTTTTTCCACAGCATCTTTGAATAATATACATTTTGGTTACAGGTTGATTTGTCGGGATATATGTTAACTGCTGATTGTAATACTAAATGCTGGTAAAGTGGTGAGTGTATAACATTCACTGGGTACTGAGGCAGAACGGCGTTTGAACTAAGTTAAGGAGTGTGTTTCGGACTTTTTGTCCAGATTAATTCCCTCCCTTACCCGATCTGACTTCAGGGGCGAACTTATAGTGGATTTTTTAAAAATTAAGGGATTATTTTTCTCTTTAATGTTTGCAATATTCTTTTGCTTTTCCACTGTAGCAACTTATTTTTCAGAAGTAATCTTAACTACCATTTAGTTGGCGTAGTCGTGTTTTGCATTAAGTGCTTTATTGCCGATAATAGCAGCGATAGTTAGATTTTACTTTGGAGGAGGTATCCCAGGGTTAAGGATATCATCTTTTGATTTTTGGTAATTTTTTTTTCTCGTAAGTGGTAGGAACCAGTGTATCCTTTTTCCTATTTTCTTTCTCCACTAGTCTCAGTCATTGACCTAATATGGCCGAGAGGGCAAAGCTTAGACAACTCCTCAGGGACGAAGCGAGAGAGGAGGGACTGGAAGGAGAGGAAGCGAAAGCTTTTGTCAGGGACGAACTTGAGAGATATGATGCGGAGAGGAAAGCAGCTGAAGCTAAAGAGGAAAAAGAAGCAGCGGAGAGGAAAGAAGCGGAAGACCGGCTATTACAGCAGAAGAAGATGGACGAGGAAATGGAAATTCGCAGGATGCAGCATGAGGAAAGAGAGAAAGAGAGACAGCATGAGTTAGCTCTTAAAACTCTGGAATTCCAAAGGCGTGGGGCTGCCTCTACCTCCAGCAATGGAGAGTCTTCTCCTCATTCTTCCTTAACTGACCCTGCTAACACTCAATCTCTTCAACTAAATGCTATGTCTTTCACTCTTGAATCTTTTCCTTGTCCAAATGAGAAGATTGACACATGGTTAGAAAAATTTGAGAAAATTGCAACTCTGTACGGGTTAGAGAGGTCGCGTTGGAATATGAAACTTTCCCAGGCCCTAAAAGGTTCTGCTTATGATGTTTATTCTAAGCTGGAAAGTAGCCAACAAGACGACTACGATGTGTTGAAGAAAGCGTTACTGGAGCGCTTTGAAATGAACGCTCGCAAGTTTTTGCAACTGTTTCGCAACAGCCGGAAAGAGAATTCTGAAACTTTTCACCAGTTCTCATCGCGTCTTAAGGGATATCTAACAAAGTGCCTTGAGCTTTCGCAGCTCCCCTCTACCTATGAAGGTCTTGAGGAACTTGTTCTAACTGAACAAATAAAGAACACTTTGTCTGCTGATACCCGGAGATTTCTCGCTGAGCAGGGGGCAGAAAAACTTGAAGACATTTTGGAAAAGTCTGAGCGTTATCACAATGCGCTGGCTGAACTACCGGCCACAAAGCGGAAACCGACAGAGGAGCATTTTCGAAAACATAACCTAGAGCAATCTTCTCAGGCTTCTAACCAAAACAACCACAGAGAAACTGGACCTCAAAACCCCCCTCCTGAAAAATCCAAGTTCTACAAGAACAAGTACCCCAACCACCCCAAACAGTCTGATCAACCCGACCGCCCTACATGGCAGCGTAGCCAGAAAGGACAAGGTGGCAAAGGGAGAACCCCCGAGCACGGGACATATGATCAGACCGAGCACACCGAGCCTAAACGCATCGGATGCTTATTAACAGTCTCGCAAGGCGGAATTATTGACAGTGATTCCCAACCTCTTGGGGATAGACCCTCAACGCGAGGTATTGTTATTTTGAACGGTTCTCAAACTTCTTGCTTATTTGACACGGGGCTTTCTTACGATTGCATTGTTGCCAGAAACCTGGTTAAACCCGGTCAAGAGACAGGAGAGACCGTCAAACTTTGTGGAGTTCGTAAGAGTGATGCACCTACAGCGCTTCCCATCGCATTGGTGGAGATACACTCTGACTTTGTCAGAGGTGTGATCAAAGCGGCTGTTATGGATGATCCCATCTACCCAGTCATACTTGGCGGGAGATACGTGTGTATTGGGAAACCGGAAGAGCCGATTGTGGCAGCAGTAACTACAAGAGGGCAAACCAAGAAGGAACGGGAGCCTGCGCCAAATTTGTTACCTATGGAACTTAAAGAAGCGCAATACAAGGACCCTACTTTGGCACCCTGCTTTAGGAAACTGCCCATGGCTAAGGAACCCAAACAGCACGGGGACATTTTTTCTGAGGATGGCGTACTTTATCGGAGAACGGGCAAGCCTGACCAAGGTTACAACCAGCTCCTAGTACCGAAACAGTACAGAAGCCAAATCCTAGAAATGGGGCACTCTCTTCCCTTTAGCGGACATATGGGACAGAACGCCACAAACCAACGTATAACCACTCATTATTGGTGGCCAGGAGTGAATACTGATATTATCAGATATGTCAAATCCTGTGCCCAGTGCCAACGTGTACCACCCAAGCAACGGACCCCCCCAGTCCACATGGGTGAAATGCCAATAATGGGAACACCATTCGAACGGGTTGTGATCGACATTTTAGGGCCTTTCGAAAGGACTAAAAGAAGGAACAGGTTTATCCTGACCTTAGTCGATACATGCACTTTATGGGCAGAAGCTATCCCGCTAACATGCGCAGATGCCAAGCATGTCGCAGAAGCCCTCGTGCAGATTTTCACTCGGTTGGGATTCCCTCAGCAAGTGTTGACGGATAATGGATCTCCATACCGAAACCTGTTGATGGATGAGATCGTTAAGATCTTGAGGACCCAGCACATCCACACTAAGCCATATACTCCGGCCGGAAATGGGCTCGTGGAACGTGCTAATGGAAACCTCACCATGATGCTAAGTAAGCTGGCACAAGTGAAACCTGAAGATTGGGATCTCTGTATTCCTGCAGCATTATTTGGCTACAGAGAATCTCCTCATACTTCCACAGGATTTCCGCCAGCTACACTCTTATTTGGCAGACCCATTAAGGGCCCGCTTGAAGCCTTACTTCAGTCTCTGACAGACGAGAAGGCGGATGAGACAGTCGTCTCAGCAAGTAAATATGTGTCGGTTTTAAAGGAAAGGTTGAAACTAGGGTGGGACCTAGCAACGACTAACTTTAAGCGAGCTCGCACAAAGCACGCTAACCGATACAGGAAAGTCGCGGAAGAGAGAGAACTGGAAGCAGGAGAGAAAGTTTTGGTGTTACTCCCTACTGAGAACAACCAACTGAAGATCGGATGGCAAGGGCCGTTTACCGTCCTGAAAAAGATTTCTAAGGCTAACTACCAGATCTCTATTGAAGGAAAGGAGAAGGTTTTCCATTTAAATCTCTTAAAGAGATACTTGGAAAAACCAGTGCCAACCTCCGACCATCTCCTGACGATCGCCAAAACTGACGAAGATGATGATAGTGGCAGGGATATTCCACCGCTATCACAGGAAATCTTTCAAAAATGTCAGAAGCGGCGACGCTCTTTCAAGCGCGCATGGGAGACATTCCGGGGGAAGGAAACTTTGAGGAGTGGACTTGAGTAGGAATTGGACAGAGATGGAGGGGGAAGATGAGAGGGAAGAGGACAGACACCCCGAAGCTACGGTTATAGGAAATTAAACTCCATAACGTAGACATGGAGTGCTTCCATATCTTAAAGGGGGGAGGCTCTGTCACGTAGGGTTTATATTCATTTAATTTCCTACATCTTCTTCCTATTCGTTCACCCAAATTCTCTCTTTTATTATCTCTGTATTTCATTTTTCCCGTATATTTTTCATCCATTCGTTTTGCGAATATTATTTTCATATAATTCGCAAACTTTACCTGTTTCTTTCTCAAAACTGAGAATCGCGCTAGGACGATATTACGTAGATGTCAGGGCTGCAGGGCGTCAGAAGGCGTGATAAGTCGGTTCGCTGAACACAGGACGTAGCAAATCGTCTACATTCTCACCGAGCGCGCGAGCTTCTTCTCGGCATAAGTCCCGGTGAGGTGTGATACTTTACATCTGCACCGGTCAGTATCCAGACATTTGTCTGGAAAATCCCAAACTGACACGGCGCTCACTTGGGCCATGGTCAGCTGTAGTGTGAAAACTGCCCTGCAATGGAGTCAGGCTGTCTGGGATTTGAAACTGACACGCGTACATCGTGGTCAGTAGGTGACAGTTACGACACGCGTTAAGCGGACGTAAATGTTGGGAGTAGGGGAGATAATTTCGCTTGGCGAAATAAGTTTGGGCCCTTTGTCTGATTTTAAGATATTGGCCAAGTTTGAAACTTTAATTTCATTCTCGCTCATAGACTCACAGTGATAGGTTGCTCGTAAACAGAATAGCTGTTAGCGAAGATCTCAGTTTGTTTCGGCAATTTGTCGAACTTCTAGACTTCCAGAAATATTTTCAGCATTTTTTTTTCTTAAGTTGTGCGACTACCTGTAATTCTGTGGTTGAGGTAATTAATATGATAGATATATAGATTTTGTGAGTGTTAAAGTGTTAAATCGCTTAATTCATTTTAATCTATTTCTTTAGCGCAGAAGAGAAATAAAGTGGTAGGCTATTATATTTTCTAGGGAAGCATTCAGTGGAAAGCAGACTAAAAATTTAATTTCTAGCTTATAACGGCAATTGTAGCTATTTATGAATTTAATTTAACTGCTAATACTCAGTCGAGTGTATTTTTCTAAACTAACGTATAAACTCTAGAATCGAGCCTCATGAATGGTGACGGAATACGCACGTGTTCCTAATTCATTAGGATTGCTGATTTTTTAATTATAACTTACGTCACGGGAAGTTTAAATGATAAGCAAAGCTCTCTGCTTGCAAGTTTAAATGTAAGTTATAACCAGTTCAGATTCTGTTTATTATATTATATGTGTTATTTTTCCTCCACACAGTGAAAGTTTTGGGGTGACCCTAACTTTACCAGCACCTAGTAGTAGTTTCCATACTTGTGAAGAAATAGACAGTCCTTATTTTGAACCACGTGGGTTTTCTCAAGTAACACTGATCTGACGGTGCAAGTTAGACAGAAATACTAATATCCCAATAACGGGTTTTCAAAGACTGTAATGATAAATACTGGACCTTGGAGCTAGATCTAAAATTTCTTCTAGAAAACTCTACGTAATCTTTCTGCCTGGTGGCGCGAAATACTTCAAGTATTAACTAACATTTCCCGACTATCTATATATATTTTTGTGGACAAATCTGTGGTGTGACTAAAGTGAATCCTATACTGAGGGAAGGCACCGACCTGACATTCATCATTTCTAGAAACCTACGCTATTGACACTGTGCTCTGCTAACTCCCGCGCCTGGAATAATTGTTAGGTGACTTAATCAGACATTTGAACAAATTTGCACACCCAAGTAGTCGTTCCCGGAGACTCCGAGTTAAATACGTCTTTTGGAACTGGGGACTTCTTGGCAGAAGACTGCATTTTTTTTGAGTCTGTGTAAAGATCTAAAATCAGTGTGTTCCAAGAGGCAGCGAGCAAAGTCGTGAGTACCTGAATGAGAAG
The DNA here is from genome assembly GCA_024509875.1 of Oreohelix idahoensis. Lineage (NCBI taxonomy): Eukaryota > Metazoa > Mollusca > Gastropoda > Stylommatophora > Oreohelicidae > Oreohelix > Oreohelix idahoensis. Next base: position 750,945 of record JAMPIV010004267.1, on the reverse strand, counting down.
CCATGGCGGAATGAATGAGTGTACGCTGGTCTGAGTGATATTTTCACTATTATATCTTTGACACCCTGTTGCTGTCCTAATTTTTTTTTTTCCAATCTGCATAATTTGTTGCTAAGGCTAGAGTTCTTGTGTTTTTGTCTTAGGTTAAATCAGATTTTTTTCAAACTCTGTGCATATAATTACGAGATAAAACAAAGAAAAACTCTTAGACTCAAACCCTATGTATCTGTGACTCGGGCGCCATCATCTGTTCTCTTAACGGGGCCGGGCTAAACCTAGAGTTAACACCATAACGGGGCTATCATCCTTGCAACATTTCCTTGAAGTTTTGTGACTATGTGTATATGTATTTTCCTTGATGTACTTTCTTTGATGTTGTGAGCCGATTTTTCCTGATATTAAAATCGCTCTTGAACTTAATAATCGTGTTTGGTCAGCTCGTTCTAGATAATATATATATATCATTGTTATAGTTTTCCCACGTCTGTGTGTTTACCTGTCGTCACGTGTATGTGCATGCCTGTGAGTGAAATTCTATTACCTTTCACTAACTCTCACTGAGTCTATCACCTATTCAAACCTATTCAGAAGGGACCAAACCTAGTCTTAATTCTCCTATCGGAAATCTACGACAGTCATCCAGATAAGTCGCCCATGTCGTCAGGGTTAGGATTAAGGTTAAAGATACCTAAACCTAACCATAACCCTTACCCCTTGTTAGCCTACTGCATCTGAATTCCTTTTTAAGCCCGAATCGAACACACGGATCCAGTTCTTCATTTCAACCGATGGATCCTCGAAGAATGTCACCTCCATGAGAAATACAGAATGATGGCATGGCCTTCACACGCCCCTTGAAACAAAACACGTTTGACGATGAGAGTATTCTGAGACAGATCGCCAACTTTGTGAGAGAAATAGTTGTGGCTATATAACAGCGAACGACGACAAACTGAGCCAAACGGAAACAAGGGGTTCATTGTTTACAATAAAAATGCAATATTAGTGCTGTAAAACTATGTTTTGAAAGTATCACTGGCTGTTAATAACGAGTTTATGTCTAACTATGTACATGGAGCTATAAAATATACAAACCTGGGGCAAAAAACAGCAAGACGAATAATAACGTGCCCCAAACACTGTAGATCTTACACCCAACTAGTCTAAGATCCGCCATTTTTGTGAGTACAAAATCGACAGCGTGACGTCAGCTGGCTGTTCTATCTTTCAGATAAGGGAGGGAAACCCGAGGCCTGTAAACAGTAAATTATAGGATCTCTAACATATAAGGAAGGGATGCCCGAGGCCTGTAAACAGTAAATAAATATTAGACAAACATAAAGGTATGTTTTCAGGCACTCGTAAGAAATAAAGAACATTAGACAACAGAAAAACAACAGACGTGAGTGGCTTACCCAGGATTCGAACTCCGGACCTACTTCTTTATTTCTTACGAGTGCCTGAAAACATACCTTTATGTTTGTCTAATATTTATTTACTGAATAGGATCTTCATGTCTTGCCTTGGTGGTACGTACGGATACTTTTGATGATGTCTTTCTCACTTAAAGCGGTGAAGTCTCTCGCCTGTATGCCTTAAACTTTTCTTCTATTATAATAATAGCCCCTTCAGTCATAACTGACTATGGGAATGCGCCCCTGAGGTGACAGCCCTCAGCTGCTTATTTTCCTGGTGCTCCTTTCGACGTTTTCTCCTCACCTCTGCTTCTTGTGTGAGCCTCTCTTCGCCCAATCTGAGGTGGCGCCGTAAATAGCATCGCCACTTAGTGCGATCGGCAGCTTCATCCTCCCATGTTGCTGGATCCATGTCCAGTGCCCTCATATCTCTCTTGCACACATCTTTGAACCTCAGCTGTGGTCGCCCAACTGTTCTCTTGCCATCTGCTAATTGTCCGTAGAAGATATCTTTTGGGATGCGACCATCTTCCATGCGGCGAACATGGCCAAGCCAGCGAAGTCTGCGTTGTCTAAGAAGCGTATACATACTTTGAAGGCCAGCACGTGACAACACCTCGACATTTGTCACTTTATCTTTCCACGAGATGCCGAGGATGCGGCGTAGACACCGCAAATGGAAGGTATTGAGCCTTCTTTCTTGCTTAGCATAGGTCGTCCAGGTCTCGCTGCCATATAGGAGTGTGCTGGTGACGCAGGCATTATATACCGCAGCTTTGGTCTTCATTGTGAGTTTAGAGTTTCCCCAAACACGCGATGTGAGGCGGGCAAAGGTAGCTGCAGCTTTGCCAATGCGGCTGTCGATTTCTGTATCCAGTGAGAGTTTGTCATTGATGGTAGACCCTAGGTATGTGAAGTGGTGCACCACTGCCAATTCATAGTTATCGATAGTGATAACTGGTGCAGCACCCACATCCTGACTCAGCACATTCGTTTTCTTTAGACTTATTGTGAGGCCAAAGTCCTTGCATGCTTTAGTGAAGCGATTCATCAAGCTCTGAAGCTCCTGTTGGATTTGAGTGACGACTGCAGCATCATCAGCGAACAACAAGTCTCTTATAGTGACCCTTCTGATTTTTGTTTTTGCCTTCAGCCTTGAAAGATTAAACAGACGGCCATCTGACCTAGTGTGAAGGCATATTCCTTCAGTTGCATCTCTGAATGCATGTTTCAAGAGTAAGGCAAAGAAGATTCCGAAGAGGGTCGGAGCCAGAACACAGCCTTGTTTAACGCCACTTCGTATATCAAATGGCTGTGACGTGCTTCCAGCATATTGGACTGTTCCCTTCATGTCGTCATGGAATGACTTTATCATTTCCAGCATTTTAGAAGGGCAGCCTATTTTCAGGAGGATTTTAAAGAGTCCAACCCTACTAACCAGGTCGAATGCTTTTGTGAGGTCTATAAAGGCGATATATAATGGTCTTTTCTGCTCTCTTGATTTTTCCTGAAGCTGGCGGAGAGAGAAGATCATGTCTGTTGTTGATCTGCCAGCTCGGAATCCACACTGTGACTCTGGATATATGCGCTCAGCTAACTTGTGTAGTCGCATTAAGATGACTTTGGCAAAAACCTTACCAACAATACTAAGAAGAGAGATGCCTCTGTAGTTATTGCAATCACTTCTGTCTCCTTTATTTTTATACAGTGTTACAATCTTGGCATCTCGCATGTCTTGAGGAATAGTTGTCTCTTCCCAGCACTGGCACAGCATCCTATGCAGGGGATGTAATAGCGTGCTCTTGCAGCATTTGATTAAATCAGGAGGAATCCCATCACTGCCTGGTGCTTTGCCAGAGGCCAAGCTATCAATGGCCTTGCTGAGTTCCTCTAATGTTGGTTCGGCATCCAGCTCCTCCATAGTTGGCAGACTGTTGACACCATCAAGGGCTGCAGGCGTAACGGTATTGTCTCTAGCGTAAAGCTCAGAGTAGTGCTCGACCCACCTCTCCATCTGCTTACCCTTATCGGTTAGCTTCTCTCCGCTGATGGTTTTTAGCAGTGCCGTCTTACTTTTATGGGGGCCAAGTGCTTTCTTTATACCGTCATACATTTGTCTAATGTTGCCTGTTTGCGCTGCGATCTGGATGCTCTCACTGAGCTGGAGCCAGTAGTCATTTGCACAGCGTCGAGCAGTTTGTTGAACTTTGCTTCTCGTAGCCCTCAGGATCTGTAGGGTTCTGGCACTCGGTGAACGTTTGTATTCATTCATAGCACTGCGCTTAGCTTCAATGACAGGTGCCATCACATCTGATGAAGCATCAAACCAGTCATTTGACTTGGCTGTTTTCTTACCAAAGGTGGCAAGTGCAGTACTTTGAATGGTGTTCCGTAGATGCTCCCAGTTCTCTGTAATAGTATCACCATGCTGAGGGCTACTGAGCACTTTCTCGAAGGTCGCAGTGAATTGAGCGATCATGAAAGGGTCTGACATCTTGCTGGTATCAATGCGTGGTTTCCCTTCATGTCTGACACGATAGAGTTTTCTTGGTTGTGCTCTGATTTTGCAGCAAACCAAGGAGTGATCTGTATCACAGTCTGCACTATGGTACGAGCGCGTGGAGAGCACAGACCTGAGGAGTGGCCTTCTGACGAGAATCAGGTCAAGTTGGTGCCAGTGCTTGGATCGTGGGTGTCTCCATGACACCTTATGCTGGGGTTTTGTCTGAAAGTAGGTGTTGGTCACGCAGAGGTCATGGTGAACGCACAACTCTAAGAGCCGTTGTCCATTTTCATTCATCTTGCCAATACCAAACCTGCCCAGACATGAAGGCCATGAAACATTATCGGCACCCACTCTAGCGTTAAAGTCACCAAGGAGAACAAGCTGTTCTTGCCTAGGTATGCTTTTGATAATTGCTGTTAGATTCTCGTAGAACTCAACTTTAGCTTCTAAGGCAGAGTACAGAGTAGGAGCATACACACTGACAAGGGTGATGGGACCTGTGCTAGTTTGCAGGCGGAGCGTTAACAGGCGTTCTGATCCATTCTCGTCTGGTTCAACCATTTTAGTTAGCGATTTTTTGACCGCAAAACCTACTCCGTGTTCTCTAGCTTTATTAAGATCTTTCCCTTGCCAATAAAATGTGTAGTCCTTCTCGCTCACCATTCCAGTGCCCGCCAGGCGCGTTTCCTGGAGTGCAGCTATATCCACCTGAAGTCGTTTAAGCTCATCATTAATTATGGCTGTCTTCCTTACATCGTTTACATCCTGTAGGTTTTCAGATAGTCCAGTCAACATAGTCCGGACGTTCCAGCATCCCAATCTGAGAGTTTGCTTATTTCTATTTTTTCGATAATTGCTTGGTGCAAAATTTTCTGTCCACAGTTCGGGTTTGACCCTAATCCCCATGCACCCAATGGGGAAAGCAGACAGTGGCGGGACAACACCTTATTGACTGGGGGCTGCCCAGCTTGAAGCGGGCGGTAGCTGTCCAGTGAGATCCTAGAACCTCTCCCACTGTCGGAAGTAGCCCCTGGCGCCATGCCCTACGCCAATTGGGCAAAAAGCTTATAACCGGTAACTGCTACTTCTCGTGTTTTGCCGACACCTATAGGGTGAAGCTGGAGTGTCCTCTCCAGGGCGCGAGCTTGGGCACAGTTATATGGAGATCAAGCTGTTGCCCATGCAGCATGTTCCCCCTCTCCACACAGCCGGTAGATCCAAAGGAACGGCAGTAGCCGATACAGTTTGGTACCAGCCATGTCGCAGGAGTTGCCAGAATAATGTCGAATCGACATTAGACTGCCTTAGTGACTCCGACTCCGGATTTATCCTCAGGGTTTACTCCCGAAGCCAATTCCATAAATGGATATTCCCGCAAGGCAGCGGTGGTTTGAATTCAGAGTTCCTTCTCTTAGATAAGCTACCAACCAAGGATCACGAGCCCTATCTGCCCGAAGCTGCTGGTTTTAAGGCGCCAGTCGCTCGCCTTTGCCCCTTCTCCCGTCAGTGGAAACAGTTCCGCCGGGCTCAAATTGAGCCACACGTGAAGGCCGGGAGCTGGACTTGGTTGTCAGAGGCTGTTTGAGGCGCGTGCCATAGAAGTATTTTATCTGCAGTGAGAGCTTATCCTCACTACAACTTCCGGCAATAACAACCTTTGGAACCACCTTTGGAACAACCTTTCTTCTATTACGAACACGTATACCCGTCAAAAAAAAAAAAAAAATGACGGCAGAAACATATACTTTATGCATCTACACCACACTGAGAAGTTGGAATGGGCAAAAATGGTGTAATTTGACTAATTATATAACAGCTCGTTAACCATAACATTTTTGTTTGTAAATGAACGGTTATCATTAACATTTTTGCCTTGATAGCCTGTGTCCTGATTATACACTTTAAGATTTACTAAGTTCCTTCCTCGCGTGAGCGCTATATAAAGTATACCATGAGAAAAGACTGCTTCTGTTAGGTATATACCTAGTTCTACATGAGCGCCCATGTGCTTTGTTGATTATCATGGCAAAAGAAACTGGTGGCGTCACATGACAAGAAAACGTGTATCGTTAGGTTTTAATCTTATGCGTGGAATAAACGCGCCCACCTTAATTATGCATGTGATTATTTTTTCCCTTTTTTAAACATTGAACTCATCTCTTTACATTGGATTTTGGACTACGAAAAGAAATTTGAAACTGTAGACGGATAATCACTTTGGATACTAATGAGGCCAGTGCCGGCCTTGGGCCGAGGTAACCTGTTGGATCCAATTGGGCCTTTCTCACACAGGGGGCACCGCCCTCTGGTTGCCACTTCCATGTTTGAAGAAACAAATAAAAAAATAAAAATTAGATGACTTTTTTTTAAAAGTTGTATGTAAAAAAAAAAAACTTAGATTTATATGTGACTAAAATGAGCAAGCATTAAGAATAGTCTGACTGGTAACTAAATTTAAAATTGTTTACATCAAAGTTCATATGCGTGACTCAGCCCGAGTGGTTACTGAGCAATGCCAGATGGTTGCATCAATGCATGATAACAATACAGAACAGCGTGAGTTCCGTACCGGTTCAATACGGAATGCAATATCATTTCGCTATGTACCCTGCTTGCAGTAGGCTACTTCAATCAATCAACCCTTTAGCTCCCCAAGGAGCATAGACCTTCAACAAACACATGCCAAGTCTTCCTGTCCTGTGCCATTCGCTCAAGTTCTTTCCATGTTTTCCTCATCATTTTCACCTCTGTATCCAGTTCTCTTCTCCGTGTGTTTTTCGGTATACCTCTGCCTCTCTTTCCCTGTGGGTTCCAGAACAAGGACTGCCTTGTAATGCTATCAACAGGTTTTCTCAATGTGTGTCCTATCCATCGCCAGCGTCTTCTTCTCAGCTCTTGTTCCACTGGCACTTGTCTGCTTCTTGTCATTAATTCCATATTTGTGACTTTGTCATACCATTTCAGTCCTTCTATTCTACACAAGCACCCGTTTATAAAAGTATGTAGCTTTTTAGTTGTTGTTTTTGTTGCTCTCCATGTCTCAGAGCCATACAATAGGACTGACTTGACATTTGAGTTGAAAATTCTTATTTTCGTGTTGGACTTGATTTCTCTTGTTCTCCATATATTTCCCAGTGCAATGAAAGCTCCTCTTGCTTTTTGTATTCTTATTTCGATATCATTGTCTGTCCCTCCAACTTTGTCTATATTACTTATCAAGATATTGTGTACGATTCTACATCCTTTAGTGGTGTTTCTTCAAGTTCAATCGTGTTATCATTTCTTGCATTTATTCTCATTTTTTTTTTTTTTTCGTACGCCCGCTAATATTCGAGGCGAAATCTCAGGTTATTATTTTATGTCTAACCTGACATTGATTTTACGTGAGTATCCCTTTTTTCTTGTACAGAGACAGGTGTCCCTCGCCATTCAGGCAAATACTCTCCGATTTCGGAGGTACCCATTACAGCTGGGTCGGCTCAGGAGCCGCCAATCCCTGGTCGACGACACTCCTTCAAATGTCTTCGCCAGGTCTCGAGTTAATCCAGTCCAAATCCCGGTCGACGAAAAATCCTCAAATGCCGTCACCAGGGTTTGATCCTGGATCACCCGGTCGCCAGAGCGGTGTGGTAACCACTACGCTAGCGCGGCTCCCATTTATTCTCATAATCTTTGTCTTTTCCCTGTGTATTTTCAGGCCAACTTGTTGTGACTTCTCAGGAAGAGTTTTAATTTTCTCTGGCATCTGATTATGGTTATGGGGCAGAAGAGCCAAGTCATCTGCAAAATCCAGATCATCAAGCTGTTTAGTCAGATTCCACTGGATTCCATTTCTGTTGTGTAATGTCGATGTTTCCATAACACAATCTATTGCTAGTAAGACAAGAAATGGAGACAAGAGGCATCCCTGTCTCACTCTCGTTCTAATCCTAAATGGTTCTGTAAGTTGTCCTTCATGAAGAACTCTGCATGTCATGTCTTCATAGGTCATCCTTATTAAGTTAATGATCTTCATGGGAACTCCATAATGCCTCATCAGTTTCCAAAGTGATTCTCTGTCTACACTATCAAATGCCTTGTCGTAGTCCACGAATCCGATGTAAAGCGGTGAATTCCATTCCAGACTTTGTTCAACTTTTATTCTCAAGTAGGCTACTTCACTTTTTGGTAAATTACAAAATTAACAATGGATAGACCTTTCAAGTTTCAATTTATTCATATCACATGTCGTTGAATTAACAACATTTGAGTGAAGATAAATTTTAATTGTTATCCTTACAGGCAGAGCGGGCTTTAGGGCACGCAGAAAGTTTTTGTTTTTAAAGTGTGGAAATTATAATGTGATCAACTCAATAGTATGAAATTGATCCTTATAAGAGAACAATGCAGTACAGCACGGGAGGGGGTTGGGGGCGCCATTATGAGACCTTGCACCACCTTTAAAAATCCCTCGAGTCGACTGTGCATACAAGTAAGACTATAAAGCAATTTTTACAATGTAAAATGGATAAGTAGGGCATATATATATATATATATATATATATATATATATATATATATATATATATATATATATATATATATATATATATATATATATATATATATATATATATATATACAGTACTTTGCAAAAAAAATGGCAGTCATATTTTCGCAACGCAGCACACTCATAGAAGCAAATAATAATAAAAACTGTATGTCCAGAGGAAGATTGGTATCTCCCCTATCTATTAACAGTGGTTTCAGTACAATATAATGTTGCCTTCTCCAGCAAGGCAAGCCTGGATGCGGCGAGGCATACTTCCCACAAATGTTTGTAGGTAATTGAGAGTCAGACTGTCCCAGTATTTTTCAGCTACCTTCTTCAATTGTTCAACGTCTCTGAGTCCACTCTTTTTTAAATGATTCTTGAGTAGTGCCCAAACGTTTTCAATTGGGTTTTGATCGGGACTGTTGCTGGGCCACTTCAACACTATCACATTCTTCTCTTGCAGCCATGCTTTGGGGGTATGAGCTGTATGATTTGGGTCATTGTCATGTTGAAATGTGCACCCATCGGGGTACATGACCTGCATAAATGGCAGAAGGTGTCCCTCTAGTATGTCGATGTACCTTTCTTTCGTGAGAATTCCTGTGAAAACACACAGTGGGGTGGCACCTCTTGCTGAAACCCCTCCCCAAAGATGGAATTTCTAGGTATGTTTCGGTCGCTGGTACACAGGCGTTACAGAGCCTTTCGTCCAAATATTTATTTGAGCAGGATAAGACCAAAGAGAACATTCATCTGAAAAAATCACATTGTCCCATGACAAATTTTGGTGTTCGTGGCACCAGTTCAAGCGCATCTGTTTGTGAGTCTCTGTGAGCAATTGTGACGAAATTACCCGCTTTTTTGTGTAATTCATCCTGTGTAGCTCCCGGTTGACAATAGCATTAGATACCTCTGGGCTTCCCAACTCGATCATGCGCTGCCGTATGTTTTCTACACTCTTCATTGGCCCAGCCCGAACGATTTGGGCGAGACACCGATGGTCCTTTGTGACCAAAATTCTTGGCCCCCCACTACCTTCTTTTCGCTCGATTCCATTACCTGCTTTTAATTTACTTACAACTCTGTAGACAGTCCGCTCAGGAATGTTCAAGGTTTTAGAAATGTTGGAACATGTTTGATTTCCTTCATTCCAAAGCTGTGAAATTTACATACACTTTGACTTTGTATCCATTTTCTGCCACTAGCATTAGAAATTGTCGTCTGCTCTATTATCAAGGGACGTTACTCTACGCTAATTTTTTTTTTACTTTTGGTAGTGTTTGCTCAATTAAGTGGAGTGCAAATTTGGGGCAGAACATGCATATTTAATTAGATTTCAGCTTATTTAGCTGAGCAATATGACTGCCATTTTTTTTTGCAAAGTACTGTATATATATATATATATATATATATATATATATATATATATATATATATATATATATATATATATATATATATATATATATATATATATATATATATATATATATATATATATATATATATATATATATATATATACAGTTCTTAGCTGGGCGGTAGGCTACAAGTAGCCTATTAGAGCTGGACGGTAGGCTACAACTATTAGAGCTGGTTATTGTAATGAATCCTGTCCGTGTGTGTGTTATTGTTACTGTTGATCAGAATCGACGTCAGCAGACGTCGAATGGTATGAATGCTAATTGTTCCTGTTGGTCTTTCGTTTTATACCAAATTCCAGCAATCTTATGATTGATTATGATGATTCATCGATTGCAGTGTCATTCTCTAATAGGCGATCATTAATTGCCCGCAGTATCTCTCCCTTATCCATATCCAATGCACGTTCTATGGGTGCTCTTGAAGCTAATCTATCGGGTTTTTTTATTGCCGCGTACCCTTGCATGACAGTAGATCAACACCAGTTTCAGAAGATTCAAGCCTTCATAGGAAGTTTTCCATTCATACCGGAACCATCCACTTTGGATCTTCCGAAGCATGGACTGAGAGTCTGACACAATAACTGCCCTTGTTAATGAAGTCTCAGACAACCACCTTAAGGCTGCAGCAGCTGCCTCTACCTCCATTCTCGTGTTGGAGGTTTTTGTCATATAAGTCCCGCTATGTTCAGCGGCGATTCTGCCCTTTACTCTAGCAAAGAAACCCCATCCTGATTTCTCACCACGGATTACAGACCCATCAGTGTACACAATGGCACCATCATCCCCAGCATGATCACTTATCAGTTGATTAATTTCCAGCTGTGCCTTCCCGTTGGCCCAAGTTCTGCACTCTCTACCAAGGCTGATGATGATTTGTTGGTAATTAGTCCAGTTCTCATTTGATTTACTCCACTCTGCCCCCTTGAATATATTTTCAACTGTGGTCACGTGCTTATTCGTTGCATCTGCCTGTGCCATTCATGACATTCCTCGCGTGATTCTCGCTCCCATAATGTCAGCTATGTTTCCATGTAGGGGGTGCCTTTTGTCTATGGTTACTCGCATATAGGTTTTTGACTGAGCCATCGCATATCTTGATCTAACCGTGTGTGTGTGTGTATGTGCGTTTGTGTCTATGAACACAATTTCTCAAGAATAAATAACTAAATAAATGTTTGTGTCTAGCTTTGACTAAAGGCCACTTTTACCACACACTTGTTCCACAGATTAGTACCACCAATTGATACCACCGAGTATTATCATCAATATAAGAGAGAAACAAATACCCCCCTGAGTATTTGGTGTCCTGACAGAAAATCAAGTGTCCCTCCCTTTAATGTTAATTTCAGTGAGCATAAAACACCCATTGCAATTATATAAAACATGTTTACATATACATTTACACTGGTTGAAAAGGTTAATATAATAAGTATGTAAATTATTTCTGTCATCATTCACTCTGTGCTCTATATGGAACTTGGGCTATCTCTGCTTTTGGTTCTCTGTGAAAAACCCGCATGAAGCAGTCACCAGCTCTTGCAGTGGTGGTTAATGAAACCGTTATTCTATTGCTGAGGTTGAGGGCCTCGTATGAACTTAAGACATCCACAAGCATTTGTCACGTGTTAATAATTCAAAACATAGAATTATAAAATGTACAACTTCAAATATCTTGGGCAATATACAGACTTCTGCCTCAGAGAAATGTTTCGGCAACTTGGTTAAGATGCTTCTTACACGCGGTCTGGGGTATTACTTTACAACAAAATCCCACTATGACTTAGTGTTCAGGTTCCTAGGATTAAGGGCTTTCCGTATTATTAAAGGTAGAGTTTTCTTGGGGTGTAAGTCCACAAGATGCTCAAACACGTTGTCCGGTCCTTTAAAGTCGAATCCTGATCCTACTTCTTATTCTGGCTTGTCTGAATGTCTTCTTGGCGAATTGAATTTATCAGTGCAGTAGACTCGAAAGGCGCTAGATTACAAGGCAACATTCGGCCCACGCATCCATACAGCTACTATATGACAAGGCTCCAATCAAAAATGTTGTATTTTAACGTCTCAAACGCCAAAAACAATAGCATGCAACTTGTGTATATTTGTAGGGGTATATTCCCACTACCCTCTCATGGAAACGTCCTGCGTGACATGCAAGATGGATAAATTATCGTAGCCATTGCCCACATCAAGTCTGCATGGAAAAGATGATATCATTTACCTGGTCCAGCAAACAACTTTCAAGCAACAACTCGGCCGGACAGAAAATATTAACTGTGATAAGATAATTTGACTGTGGCCATCTCTCGGGCGCTCTCATTCCTGTCTAGTCGGAAGTGTGTTACGCATTCGCAAACAGCATTTCACTCTACAGATCCAGAAGTCAATATGGGTTCAAACGAAAGTCAGTGATTACAATAATCAGTAAAGATGGTCGATGAAGCCCTGACATGACAAGAGTTGAAGGAAGGAAGTGGAAACAATAAATCAAAAACACCAAATACTGTCAGAGGTGGGAAAAAAGAAAGAAAGAGCACATAATTAATTACAAGATGGCACAGGGAAATGTGACGATCGAAGTTATTTTCTCACAGGGGAGAATCGATCTTCTTCGTACACTATCAAACGTCTACTTAAATAAGTTCAAAGAAAGCAGTGGTCAGCTCGAGGCTATTTATATCTCCGTAGCATTTTTCTACGAATGGTACTAGTGACGGCCGTATGTGCTTTCTCTATTGCTCATATGTGGAGCATCTTTGAAGCAGATGTTTTGCAATCACTTTATCTATGCCACAGTAACACTCATTCGTAATTCCTATCTGTAGCTTGTCGAATAGATGGTATCTCAGTCTGTTGTTGCCCGTGCGGAGTCTGAAGATTACTACTTGTTCACTTCTGCTGAGCTTTTAATATGCATCGTTTAGGGTGTGACCTAGATGTTGTGTATCCCATTTCTTCTTGAATTGAATCGATCAATAATTGACGAATAGTTATCATGGAAAACATTCGGTCATATTTATACCGCCAGTTAAGTTTAGTGATTAAAACCCTTAGAGTTTGTATTGATGGTATTTAGGCCTATCTGTCACGCAGTAATTTCAATTGCAGTTTTGTTCCCAAAGTGATTGTACCTGATTCTTCTCTTGAATTAGCAAATGCAAAAGCAGCGAGGAAGGTAACGGGTCTTCCAGTCTCCCGAATCTTGACCTTGACCTAGTATAGTGGAATCTATAACACTTCATTTCCCCACAGCAATATCTGCTAAAGGACTACCTGTACCATAAGTGATTGAGCGACCTTATTGTGAATAGTTTCAGACCGTAAGTTCATGCATCCTCTTTCGGATGCCTCCTCTTGTTTATGTTTGAAGAGTGAAAATAGACATATCATTAAAGATGATGTAAAATAACACATGTTTAAAATTGTAGTAGTTACAAATGTTTTCTCAATTGGTAAATTAATATGATGTTTATTTAGTTATGTTTTTTCCTCACTTGATTAAAATGACTAAACCAAAGCGAGCTGAACATGGTGGCGGGAAATACCTGTGTAGAAATATAAAAATAAGGGAAGCAAAAAGGCTCCGAAGAAAAGCAAAAGAGGTGCTCTAAATAAGTATTTGAGATCCAATTGATAGTCTTCTCAAGAGGCAGGCTTGAGCAATGGAGATGTTGATAAAGAAGACAATGTTTCACCGGAATCTATGGAATTGAAAGTAACATAGAAACCCAAGAAACAGATGATGACATAGAAATGCCTCGGTCTAAATGCGACTGTCAGAAAGACTACACAATACAGTAACACATTTGATCCAGAAGATATTCCAGAACAAGAAAACTCTCAGAAAAGTAAAGGTTTTAACATTTTAGATGCAGAAGAAGATCAAAGCAATGTAAGTCTTGGAGATCTGTCAAACATAACAGATGATCCAACCACCTGGCCAGAAAAAAAAACGTTTGAGATACTATTTAGCGAAAAACTGACTATATAAACTTCGTATTGAAGACTGTCCACGGAACGAAAATGAGACATGCTTCTCAAAAACTCACTGCCAAAGAAAGATTTTAAATGGGGAAATCACTAACTGCCCGCGTGTAAGACACTCCTCATCAGCTGATAGTATATTTTATTGTCACCTTTTTGCAAAGGATCTGAAAAGTGCATAATTTTGACAGAATAACCACGAACATTACATTTACCTGTGCCATCCTATGATTCATTCTGTGCTTTTCACTTTAGTTTTTACCACCTCTGACAGTATTTGGTATGTTTAATTCATTATTTACACTCACTTCCCTCTATTATTGTTATGTCGGGACTTCAGCGACCATCTTATGCTGAATAGGGTAATCAATTCCCTTTCGTTTGAACCCATATTGACACCTGGAATCGGTAGAGAGAAGTGGTTTACTAATGTGTAACACATTTTACTACCAGACCAAACAGTGCAGGGGAGCGACCGGATTAGTGAGTAAACAACCTTGGGATGACCACAGTCGATTATCTCTGTCTGCCCAGTTTGTTGATTGTTGGCTAAGACCGGTTAATGACATAATCGTGTCCGGACAAGACTTTCTGAAGAATAATTATCCATCTTGAAAGAGATCACCTGTGATATATTATGAAGTCATGAGTGTAAACATGATCGATAATAGACGGAAGCTGGCTTACCATATATGGTGACTGTAAACAACACATTTATTTTTGCATTTTGTTACGCAGGAATTACTCGTAAGAGAAAGGGAAATATACGCATCTCGCATGCTGTTGGCTTGGCATCCTGAATGTAAAAATACACCTTTTCTGATTGGAGCCTTGTCATAGAGTAGTAATCTGGATGTAGGCCGATGTCATGATTTGATTGAAATGTCTGACACTTTGGTCTGAGTAGCCTGTCCTGTTTTCTTTCTATATTTTTGTCTATGCCCATTTTTCTGACTTATAGCTCAAATAGCTCTAATTCTGTAGTTATAGTCCGTTCGGAAATTCGTGCCCACAGAAAGCGTCAATTTTCTCCAAAACTGTTTTTTGTATGGACATGAATTTTTGCATGCAGTCTTAGATTTTCCATGCAGTTAAGATTTTGCGATCATTACATCCACAGCTGTCGCGAAATTTGCAAAACGGCGATTTTCTTTGATCTTCTTGGAACATTTGCCTAAATCTGCCCGTAACATTAATTCTTACAGTAAATCACAACATTTGTGCGACAAGACGGTTCAAATGCGTGTCCTAAATGTGTGATTGGTTGTTCACGTGATTTTGATACGAGGAATGATGTTCTGATAATGAACCATGATAGCAGTAAATCATCAGGAAGCTATGACAAATCGTAACTGTTTATGTGTTATTATAGATTGGCATATGAAATTAGTTTATCACAAACAAAGGAATGCGATCCACGTGCCTCATTCCGAATCGGACGACTCCAATAAGTTCACAACAGTTATTGGTTGGATAAACTGCAAGCCATCTCGCTGCCAGTAATCTTCTTCTTCCTGTAGTACGTGTTCTTCACATTTAGCCCAGTACTCTGTGTCTATTCGTGAAAGGGCCTCACGAGTCATGTCTTTAACATCGCACATTTTAAAAGTGATGTTCTGGGCGGCCACTTGCCCTTTAACTCTAGCCCAAACCAGCTCTATTGGGTTAAGGTAAGAATGGTAAGGTGGGAGTCGAAGAGAAACATGACCCTGCTCTTGGATGATTTTATCAATCAGATACACCTTTGTCTTATTCCTCTGTCTCACAAGCTGCAACAACTCTGGTTTTAAATAGCTGTTGTCAGCGAAGACATTTTCATTCACAAGCCACCTCCTGATTTCGTCTTTCGTGCTTGCCGAAGTGGGAGCTTTATCCTCCTGCGCTAGAACATTATGACAGGACGCATTATCCATCACCAGGCAAGACGGCCTATCTAGAGTCGGGAGAAATGTATTCACTATCCAATTTCGAAAAATTTGCCCATTCATTTCACTGTCGTAGTCCCTACCATCTACAGACTTGATTGAAAAATAAGCTCGCCATCCCGGACAAGCCCATTCTGTCTGCTGCCAGCATGTGCTAATATAATGCGTTGACCTTTGCTGCTAGGAATTTTCCTTCTATGGTCTCTGTCATGAAATATTCTAATCCACATATATAAATTATTAGGTAAATATAAAGCCTAACAAATAAAATTAATAAAGAGAAGAGCAATGGGAAAATAACAGTGCTGTCACAAAGAATGTACTCGAAATCCCCCTTGTTTTCTGCTTCGTCTGCAAATTGTAACGCTTTCACGTTGATAGTAAAAGCTTACTGTATTATTACCCGCTTTCTTCAATGAAACGTGTGCTGCATTTCTAAGAAAAACATTGAGAGGCCCTGCGTAATGACCTAAATTAATCCTAACATTAATTATATTACGTTACCAAAACGAACGAACAGATGGACAAAAGGATAAAGAGAGAGGGGAGGGCTGAAAATCAGGAACGCATGCAACACGCTTCGCGCGATACACAAATGCTGCCATCACGCGTGTAAGACTACAAGCACTAACTTTTTTTCAGACGGACAGTGATAAAATACACTACCCTTTCCCAGAGTTAGGTTTATAAATCATAAAAAAACTCTTATTAGAAAAGATAACATTAGATGGGTTTACGGTTGAAAACATAACAGTACCCAGACAGCACATCTTCGAAACAGGAGGTAGAAGAAATTGCATATTTTGAATGCAGCCACGTAGCTCCTTTAAATTTGTATTTTTTGGGTTCCTTAGGGCTTGCTGACAAATAATATGTAAAACGTTACGCAAATAGTCCAGGAATTAATAAATTATACCCAGAATAAAATATTGGGGGTGCCTGACAGCCTAAAATCATTTCTGCTCATAAGATTTTTTTTATAACGTGTTTGAAAAAAAAATTTACGTTACAGAAATAGCCTACCATGTAAACTCCAAATTGATTGGAGCGCAACAAATGAAAGCCTAACCACGATTGGTCGGGCTATAAATACTATCTTGGTTGTTAGGGGAAACGGGGAAAGGTAACATTTTTTTCAAACACTTGTCGAAACGGGGCTCATTGGTCAGACTCGCTGATATACACACTTGGGAGCGTTAGTTCGAAACCACTTGTTTAAATAAGATTGATAAAGCATCAGTGCGTTGAAGCCAGCTTATATTTGGCTAAATAAAAGCCTGGAAGATAAGCAGATGGGAATTTGTGCCAGTTTGTGCCAGAATTCATTGCTAATCAACGTATCTGTGTTTATTCGTATGAATTGTGGTAAGCTTGAACCATTCAATATCTTTTAATGAAAATTGAATGTGAATTGTTGATTTATGCCTGTATATATATGTGTAGTTCAGTGGCCAACGTGAGGTAAAGCCTGTAATGCTCCAGCCTGAACAGAGGGTGTCGGAGAGAAGTAAAACGGCATGGAATGGCCAAACAGTACACTGACACCTGGATGATTGAATAGAAAGAAATAATGCTGGAATTGCAGAGGCGTAGTAACCATTAAGAAGGGTAATACTGGAATAAAGTATTTCAAATGAAGCTGACAGTTGGCCTAATGCTCTGAACTCAATGTTTGTGCTGTGTTGTGATCAGTGTAACAAGAGAGTTTAAGTTAGTTATGAAGTAGAAGGTACATCCTTCTTGATTTCAGGGACAGTGGTCTTGACGGTACTGAGCAGCACCTAGTCAGAGATTTGCTGAATCCAGTGTCGGACAGCATACTCCTTGGTCCTTTTAGCTATCAGTGAGGTGTCTCCAGAGCCCAGAGGAGAATTCGAGCAGAGGAGTCCTTTCCTGCCGCCATCACGCCAGATAAGCTAACTTGGCCAGCTGAGCTCAACATTATGTCCCCTCATCTTGAACTGACTTTGTAAAATTAACATTAAGAGGGGAATTTACTTGTCTTAAAATCAGGAACTGTGAACATCTCCAATACTAGTCCCTAAAGACAAACTATTGAAGTCATGATGACAAATACCAACAGAGCTTGAACAAAACAAAACCAGTATTACCTCATTTTACTACTACACAACTGACACACATAGAACATTTGTAATAATATATGTCACTACAATATTCATATTAAATACATTCTGTACATAACTTGTAATTTAAATTGATTGTGATTCCTGGTTCCCTTGTAGTTGAATCAGGACACAAATACATTATTAACAGCACTGAATACATATTGTTATTTGAAAAGTTACGAGTGACTTCTTTAAGATATTCTCATAGAGTGTTATATGTATGTGAGTGTCACAGTGTTGTTAAGAGTAGTGGATTAAATTAAATTGTTTATCTGTCTGTTGTTGTGACTTACACTTCACCATACTCATACCCTAGACACATAACGTAGCATCACACTATTCCAGAATAATTCTGACTGAGATATATAGATATGTGGTAGCAAGTAAGGTTATCTATAATACACTACTCTTATTAGATATATAGATACCTTCACAGCTGATCTCAGTCAGTACACTAAGTTCCCTATAAGTATTTATAACATCCCACTTCACCACATATATTGGGGTCTCGCTCTTGGGATTTTGAATCTTTCCCTATTAAAAATATTGGGGGTAATTCACTTCAGGGAATATAAGAATTAAAAGGTATCCTTGGGTGGAATTAAATAAGGTTGAGCTCACGGTGCCTGTGTTGTCCATTAGAGATTGAATTGTTGGTTAGACATTGTATAAATTTACATAATAGACAATGGCGGACCTGGCCAAATTTCGATCTGCTGCGGTTCAGACTGCAAAAGAGTTAGGATTAGATGGGCAAGTTATGGTTGCCTATGTCACGACGGAATGTGACAAATTTATTGAACGTGAAGAAAGAAGGTTTGAAGCCGAAAGAAAGTTAGAGGCTGACAAGGAAATTAAGAAGTTACAGTTTGAAGCTGAGGCTGAGACTAAGAGGTTGCAGACTGAGGCTGAGGCTAAGAAATTGGAGGCAGAAAGAGAAGACAAAAGATTAGCTGCAGAAAGGGAAGAGAGGAAATTAGCTGCAGAAAGGGAAGCAGAAGAAAAAAGATTACAAAGGGAACATGAGTTACGACTAAGGGAGTTTGAGTTTCAAGGCCATGCTCCTGAAAATGGTGCCAGTCCCTTTGCCTCTGATGCTACGGTTACTCAGGGAGCCTCAACCTCAGCTATGAATTTTCATTTAGATCATTTTGTTGAGAAAGACGATGATATTGAGAGCTACCTAAATAGGTATGAGCTATTAGCTACCACGTATGGGTTAGAGAGAGAAAGGTGGAGCTTAAAGTTATCTCAGGGACTTCGTGGGGCAGCTTATGAAGTTTTTGCAAAAATGAGCAGAGGTGATCAGGAAAATTATGACATGCTAAAGCAGGCTCTTTTGTTAAGGTATGAAAAGAATGCAGAATTCTATAGAAAAAAATTTAGGAATGCTAAACTACTGTCAGGTGAAACCTATCACCAGTTCTCTGCACGAATAGAGACATACTTGGAGAAATGGACTTCTCTGGGGAAAACGCAAGATCTTAAGGAAATGGTCCTTATAGAGCAACTAAGAGAGTCCATGGCTCCAGACCTGAGAAAGTTTCTCATGGAACAAGGTGCAGAGAGGCTGGGTGAGTTGCTAAATGTTGCTGAAAGGTATCAAGCAGCTCAAGCAGAGGTAACAGGTAATAAAAAGAAACAGGTGGATAACTTTAGGGCACCACAGAACTTTAATAAATTTGATCCTAAGGATCAAAATAAAGGTAAGCACCAATTTGATAGGACACGGTATGAAAATAAAAATAAATTCCCACAATTCGATGAAAGGAAATATAATGAAAGAAAATCTTTCAACCAAGGAAAAAGGTGGTGTAAGAATTGTCAGATGGACAATCATGACACTGACCGTTGCAGAAGGAAACCTGTGTATATGGCAACCCTTCAGGTCAGGTCGACCTCAAGACAGGAGGAGGATATTATATTAGATACCACTCCAGAAGAGATGAGGAAGGCACAGGCTGGGGATAAAACACTCAAGCCTTGTTTCAGAAAATTGTCAACTTGTCATACAACTCCAGGCAAGGGAGATTTTTACATGAAAAACAAGTTGATGTATAGGAAGACTGGAACTAGATCCAAAGGTCCAGGACAGCTGGTACTTCCTAAAAGATATAGGACAGACTTAATAAGGAGCCTACATGTGAAACCAGATGGGGACCATGAGAAGATAGGTACCATCATTCAAAAGGTGGCTCATAATTATTATTGGCCCAAAGCAAGATGGGACATTGAGAATTTTGTAGAAAGGTGTAGCATAGCACATGAGGGAACACCCACAAGTGGGAACATGGATCAGGACCTGGATACGCCACGGGGCAAAATTAGGCCTGATAATAAAAAGAGATATAAATTTGATAAAGTGGACCAAATGGAATGGGAAGCCCCTTTTCACGGACACGCTTCACTTAACTGTTTTACAATGGCCACTATGCGGAGAGTGCAAAAAGATGTCTTACCCCAGGATAAGCCGAAAATCCCTCAATCGGACTTAAACAAACTGGAGGAAGAGGATGTAGAGAGGAAATCTCTCATCAAGAATTTTAAGTGGGGAGACAGCCCCAAGAGAAAAATTGGTAGCGGTCGTTTTGTGAATGATAATTCTGGGAGGAAAAATCATCACTATAAAGCTTCGAGTGGAAGAGACCATACCGGTGCATGGACAAATAGGTCCACACAATAAAAGGCCCACTCGAAGCTATGTTAAGAACGTGGACTGATGAAAAGGCAGAGGAAAACATTACATCTTCATACCAATATGTGAATGAGCTGACCACTCGGTTGAAAACTGGCTGGAAACTTGCCAATGAAAATTTGAAACAAGCCAGGAAGAAACATGCTGCCTATTATAACAGGAAGGCGAAAGACAGAAATTTGGCTGTGGGAGAGAAAGTACTGCTTCTTTTGCCTGGGAGTCAGAATAAGTTACAAATTGGATGGCAGGGTCCATATACAGTTTTAGAGAAGGTGTCTAGAACAAATTATAAGATAGATAAGAAGGGGAAAGAAAAAATCTATCATGTGAATCTCCTGAAGAAATATTTGGAAAGAGAACATCAGGAAGAGACACACTTGTTGACCTTGTCCATCGCCATGGAGATGAAAAAGGAACCACTTTCATCATTTGAATATCCATTACACCCCTGTGAGACAGCAGCACAGGTGAAAATCAGTACACAGTTAACGAAAACTCAGAAAGAGAGAGTGCAACAGGTTCTAAATAATCATGCAGAGGTGTTAACAGACCGACCAGGGCATACAAACCTATTGGAATATGATATGAAACTGATAGACCCCACACCTGTCTGTATGAAACCATATTCGATTCCGTTTGCTAAGGAGAAAGCTTTGAAGGAAGAGATAGACTATCTGTTGAAGGAAGGAATTATTTCGCACAGTGAGTCTTCGTATAGTTCCGGTGTTGTACTCTTAAGGAAGCCCTCTGGAGAACATAGACTCTGTATAGATTACAAGAGACTGAATGCTATTACAGAAGGACAGGTGGATCCATTGCCGGATACAAATCAGCTGTTTGCCAGACTAAATAAAGCTAAATATTTCTCAAAAGTGGATTTGAGTAAAGGATACTATCAGATCCCAGTAAAGCCTGAGGTTAGACCATACTTAGCTTTTAGTACCTCAGAAGGACACTATGAGTTTAATAGATTGCCATTTGGATTGAAGAATGCGCCTAGTGTCTTCTCTAGAATGATGAGAAAATTATTGGATCCTCTGAATAATCCCTGTATAACAAATTTCATGGATGATATCCTTATAGCAACAGAAACATTTGAGGAACACATTGACTCTCTGAACATGCTGTTTGATCGACTTAGGGAGGCAAATTTAACAGCCCGACCAACAAAATGTTGCGTTGGATGTAAAGAATTGGAATTTTTGGGACACACAGTTTATCAGGGAAACATGACCCCTGACCCAAAGAATTTAGAAAAACTACAGAAAGCCCCGAGACCACAAACCAAGAAGGACGTGAGATCCTTTGTCTCATTATGTGGTTTCTACCAGAAGTATATCAAAAACTTTAATTCCATATGTGCACCTTTAACGGAATTGACACGTAAAGGACTTCCAGATCGCATTACATGGACACCACAATGTGAAATGACTTACCAAGAATTGAAGGAAAAGCTCACAAGTAAACCCATTTTGAAATTACCTGACTTAAGTCAAGAATTCATAGTAAGGACGGATGCAAGTAATATTGGGTTAGGTGCAACTCTACTACAGAAATCAGATGCATTGGATGGGGAATTAAGTCCAGTGGCATATGCTAGCAGAAAGTTGAATAAAGCTGAAATCAACTACTCAACTAGCGAAAAAGAATGTCTTGCAGTAATATGGGCAATAAAGAAATTCAATATTTATCTATATGGGAAGGCTTTTAAGTTGCAAACAGATCACAAACTTTATCGTTTCTAGCACAGGCTAAGCATGAGAACTCTAGGTTACTCCGATGGTCTTTACTTCTGGCTCCATATAATTTTAGCATTGAGTATATATCTGGAAAAACCAATTTGGGAGCGGATTTTTTAAGCCGCCATCCGTGTGATGAGAATCACCGTAAACACCAGCAATAATAATAAATTTCTCTATGTGTATATAGAATAAAGGACTGACATATAATGTCTGTTTTAAGAGGGGAGGTGTCATGAAATATTCTAATCCACATATATAAATTATTAGGTAAATATAAAGCCTAACAAATAAAATTAATAAAGAGAAGAGCAATGGGAAAATAACAGTGCTGTCACAAAGAATGTACTCGAAATCCCCCTTGTTTTCTGCTTCGTCTGCAAATTGTAACGCTTTCACGTTGATAGTAAAAGCTTACTGTATTATTACCCGCTTTCTTCAATGAAACGTGTGCTGCATTTCTAAGAAAAACATTGAGAGGCCCTGCGTAATGACCTAAATTAATCCTAACATTAATTATATTACGTTACCAAAACGAACGAACAGATGGACAAAAGGATAAAGAGAGAGGGGAGGGCTGAAAATCAGGAACGCATGCAACACGCTTCGCGCGATACACAAATGCTGCCATCACGCGTGTAAGACTACAAGCACTAACTTTTTTTCAGACGGACAGTGATAAAATACACTACCCTTTCCCAGAGTTAGGTTTATAAATCATAAAAAAACTCTTATTAGAAAAGATAACATTAGATGGGTTTACGGTTGAAAACATAACAGTACCCAGACAGCACATCTTCGAAACAGGAGGTAGAAGAAATTGCATATTTTGAATGCAGCCACGTAGCTCCTTTAAATTTGTATTTTTGGGTTCCTTAGGGCTTGCTGACAAATAATATGTAAAACGTTACGCAAATAGTCCAGGAATTAATAAATTATACCCAGAATAAAATATTGGGGGTGCCTGACAGCCTAAAATCATTTCTGCTCATAAGATTTTTTTTTTTTAACGTGTTTGAAAAAAAATTTACGTTACAGAAATAGCCTACCATGTAAACTCCAAATTGATTGGAGCGCAACAAATGAAAGCCTAACCACGATTGGTCGGGCTATAAATACTATCTTGGTTGTTAGGGGAAACGGGGAAAGGTAACATTTTTTCAAACACTTGTCGAAACGGGGCTCATTGGTCAGACTCGCTGATATACACACTTGGGAGCGTTAGTTCGAAACCACTTGTTTAAATAAGATTGATAAAGCATCAGTGCGTTGAAGCCAGCTTATATTTGGCTAAATAAAAGCCTGGAAGATAAGCAGATGGGAATTTGTGCCAGTTTGTGCCAGAATTCATTGCTAATCAACGTATCTGTGTTTATTCGTATGAATTGTGGTAAGCTTGAACCATTCAATATCTTTTAATGAAAATTGAATGTGAATTGTTGATTTATGCCTGTATATATATGTGTAGTTCAGTGGCCAACGTGAGGTAAAGCCTGTAATGCTCCAGCCTGAACAGAGGGTGTCGGAGAGAAGTAAAACGGCATGGAATGGCCAAACAGTACACTGACACCTGGATGATTGAATAGAAAGAAATAATGCTGGAATTGCAGAGGCGTAGTAACCATTAAGAAGGGTAATACTGGAATAAAGTATTTCAAATGAAGCTGACAGTTGGCCTAATGCTCTGAACTCAATGTTTGTGCTGTGTTGTGATCAGTGTAACAAGAGAGTTTAAGTTAGTTATGAAGTAGAAGGTACATCCTTCTTGATTTCAGGGACAGTGGTCTTGATGGTACTGAGCAGCACCTAGTCAGAGCTTTGCTGAATCCAGTGTCGGACAGCATACTCCTTGGTCCTTTTAGCTATCAGTGAGGTGTCTCCAGAGCCCAGAGGAGAATTCGAGCAGAGGAGTCCTTTCCTGCCGCCATCACGCCAGATAAGCTAACTTGGCCAGCTGAGCTCAACATTATGTCCCCTCATCTTGAACTGACTTTGTAAAATTAACATTAGGAGGGGAATTTACTTGTCTTAAAATCAGGAACTGTGAACATCTCCAATACTAGTCCCTAAAGACAAACTATTGAAGTCATGATGACAAATACCAACAGAGCTTGAACAAAACAAAACCAGTATTACCTCATTTTACTACTACACAACTGACACACATAGAACATTTGTAATAATATATGTCACTACAATATTCATATTAAATACATTCTGTACATAACTTGTAATTTAAATTGATTGTGATTCCTGGTTCCCTTGTAGTTGAATCAGGACACAAATACATTATTAACAGCACTGAATACATATTGTTATTTGAAAAGTTACGAGTGACTTCTTTAAGATATTCTCATAGAGTGTTATATGTATGTGAGTGTCACAGTGTTGTTAAGAGTAGTGGATTAAATTAAATTGTTTATCTGTCTGTTGTTGTGACTTACACTTCACCATACTCATACCCTAGACACATAACGTAGCATCACACTATTCCAGAATAATTCTGACTGAGATATATAGATATGTGGTAGCAAGTAAGGTTATCTATAATACACTACTCTTATTAGATATATAGATACCTTCACAGCTGATCTCAGTCAGTACACTAAGTTCCCTATAAGTATTTATAACATCCCACTTCACCACAGTCTCCGTCAACAGATTGCCATTCTTTCTCGTTCGTATGATGAGCATTAACCCAAGATTCGTCCAAATACACTATATCATAGCCGTCTTGCCTTCTCTCACGAATCTGCCTAAGGTATTTACTTCGAGCTGCAACCAGATGTGGTTTTTCACATACAAAATTCCTTCCACCAGACTTTTTCTAAAAGTGAAGCCGACACTTCTGACAAGTTGCCAAAGAATTGTTTTTGAGACGTTAATGTCGCATTCTGCTTGCAGCCGACTTTTCAGCATGTGGAGAGTAACAAGTTGATTGGCATTAAACAACTTCAAAATCAAACGTCTAATGACATCCTTGTCAAAATCATCAATTTTTTTCTTCCTTCCTTGCTTAACCGCAGCCTCTGTACAATCACCGTCCTGTTGTATCCAACGTCGAAAAGATCTTCTATCCACACCCAGGGCCTTTCGTGTTCTCCTACCTGGTTCTTGGATGTCGTGGTATAAACAACCCATCTTAGCCTCTCTGCGAAAATGCCTGTACAATATAACAGTTACCTTCTGCAAAGTGATAAATTTGCATTTCAGATTCATTGCGCTTTTCATAATTATGCAGTTTAGTTTATTAATATATTATACGCTGGTGTCGTTTTGTTTCGTTGCAGCCAACTCATTGCAATTAGCATACGCCGCTGAAATAATTACTCGCTACTGTGTACAATAGGTGCGCACACGTGCGGACATGTAGTCACTACACTAATTCAAACAAAAATAATATTGAATAGCACATTTCATCGCTTGTGCTGTGCTGTAACAAAAATTAAGTGCGCAATTTTTGAACGGATCTTGTAACTTTCCTGTAGAACTAATAAAAATTAACCCAGACAACGGTAAGAATTTTTTTTTTATATAACTTAAAGAAGAAAATTCGAACATGACATGAGTTTTGTAAGGGCAAAAAATATATTAATAACTGCATTGATATCAGTAGGGCACGTAGCAAATTTCAATAACATCCGTCAAGGGGTTGCAAAGTTACAACGTTCAATGTGTGGGCACGAATTTCCGAACGGACTATAGTCCAGTCAATCTTGCATGGGCCAGGCTAAGTCCACCCTTTTGCACGTGGAATGGCGGCATTTTTGCCAAAGGTCTTTTATTTAGCGATTTTTGGTGAGCGGCAAATTTCAGTTTTCTTTGATTCACAGAGTACCCGTGAGCAATGGGGAATTCTCTGCCTTTTTATTTTATGCCGTCCTCGGTTTCATCTCGAACTCAGGTCACTCGTAGAACAGGGAAAGCGATGCTAATATTATGTAGTTTCCTTGTATCGAGAGCCGGCTAGGGGAGAATCTTCCCCGTGGTCCTATGTCTGATTTTGTTTCATATTGAGCGGGCTGAAAACGCACGCTGAACATCTATAGACTTTTCTTGCTATTTAAGCCTGTCTTTATACTCATGTACCATTTGTCTCTAGAGGAATCCTTGCCACCTAACGAAGTGCTATTCAGTTGAAAGCTAATAACAGTTGTAGTGTGGACTTTGATTCTTAAATCCGGTAAGCGCATTGTACCTAGTTAAATAATAATTTAAAAAAAATATTAGGTATAATATAATACAATTTTAAAACTTTGGAAAATCGCCAGAATACAGAGAGACGCTGAGGTGACAAGTGCTTCAAACAGACTGAATTACTGACAATAAAATAGCGGCCGACGCCTTTCTTTAAAGAGCAACACAAGCTCCAAATATAATGAACATAAACATAATTGAAAACCACAGCCGATAGAACAGTATGCCTCGCTCTCTAGCAAACCTCTACACCCCAAGTTAGGAAAGGAATAATTAAGTAGGTAAGTGAGTAAGAAAACCACCTTATTAGCGCGGAAGGCCGACGAACAGGTCCCTACTGTAATACTTAATAAAGTTCAAGAAGTAACTTTAAATCGTCAATGTTGCAGGTTTTCCCAGTGATAATATAAATACCACAATGTTGCGAAAGAACAGAAGACGCGCATATCATATATTTACCCTCAGGAACATTATAGAGCAGTGCTCAGAATGGCAGAGACAGCTGTACATTAATTTCGTTGAATTTGAAAAGGCTTTTGACAGTATACATAGGGACAGTTTATGGAAAATACTGAGGGCTTATGGAATTCCAAGTTGCATTGTGTCCATAATAAAAAGCCTTTACGCTAACTTTACATGTAGTGTTGGGCAGAGCAACATAACTTTTGAAGTGAAGACTATGTCAGGGATCAACCACTTTATTTTTGCCAGTCATAGATTGGGTGATGCGCCAGACAACAGAGGGCAGTCCAAGAGGAATAACATGGACAACGTTTTCTACACTGGAAGATCTCGAATATGCAGATGACATTGCACTACTCGCACATTCACATCAACACATCCAGGAAAAAACAGATAGACTGAATAAGTATCTGACCCAAGATGCCCCACCTTGAAGCGGTTGGTCAAACAGATAGACTGAATAAGTATCTGACCCAAGGTGCCCCACCTTGAAGTGGTGGGTCAAACAGATAGACTGAATAAGTATCTGACCCAAGGTGCCCTACCTTGAAGTGGTTGGTCAAACAGATAGACTGAATAAGTATCTGACCCAAGGTGCCCCACCTTGAAGTGGTTGGTCAAACAGATAGACCGAATAAGCCTTGAAGTGGTGGGTCAAACAGATAGACTGAAAAAGTATCTGTCCCAAGGTGCCCCACCTTGAAGTGGTGGGTCAAACAGATAGACTGAATAAGTATCTGACCCCAGGTGCCCCACCTTGAAGTGGTGGGTCAAACAGATTGACTGAATAAGTATCTGACCCAAGGTGCCCCACCTTGAAGTGGTTGGTCAAACAGATTGACTGAATAAGTATCTGACCCAAGGTGCCCCACCTTGAAGTGGTGGGTCAAACAGATTGACTGAATAAGTATCTGACCCAAGGTGCCCCACCTTGAAGTGGTTGGTCAAACAGATAGACTGAGTAAGCCTTGAAGTGGTGGGTCAAACAGATAGACTGAACAAGTATCTGACCCAAGGTGCCCCACCTTGAAGTGGTGGGTCAAACAGATAGACTGAATAAGTATCTGACCCAAGGTGCCCCACCTTGAAGTGGTGGGTCAAGATAGACTGAATAAGTATCTGACCCAAGGTGCCCCACCTTGTAGTGGTGGGTCAAACAGATAGACTGAATAAGTATCTGACCCAAGGTGCCCCACTTTGTAGTGGTGGGTCAAACAGATAGACTGAATAAGTATCTGACCCAAGGTGCCCCACCTTGAAGTGGTTTGTCAAACAGATAGACTGAATAAGTATCTGACCCAAGGTGCCCCACCTTGTAGTGGTGGGTCAAACAGATAGACTGAATAAGTATCTGACCCAAGGTGCCCCACCTTGTAGTGGTGGGTCAAACAGATAGACTGAATAAGTATCTGACCCAAGGTGCCCCACCTTGAAGTGGTTGGTCAAACAGATAGACTGAATAAGCCTTGAAGTGGTGGGTCAAACAGATAGACTGAACAAGTATCTGTCCCAAGGTGCCCCACCTTGAAGTGGTGGGTCAAACAGATAGACTGAATAAGTATCTGACCCCAGGTGCCCCACCTTGAAGTGGTGGGTCAAACAGATTTACTGAATAAGTATCTGACCCAAGGTGCCCCACCTTGAAGTGGTTGGTCAAACAGATTGACTGAATAAGTATCTGACCCAAGGTGCCCCACCTTGAAGTGGTGGGTCAAACAGATAGACTGAATAAGTATCTGACCCAAGGTGCCCCACCTTGTAGTGGTGGGTCAAACAGATAGACTGAATAAGTATCTGACCCAAGGTGCCCCACCTTGAAGTGGTTGGTCAAACAGATAGACTGAGTAAGCCTTGAAGTGGTGGGTCAAACAGATAGACTGAACAAGTATCTAACCCAAGGTGCCCCACCTTGAAGTGGTGGGTCAAACAGATAGACTGAATAAGTATCTGACCCAAGGTGCCCTACCTTGAAGTGGTGGGTCAAACAGATAGACTGAATAAGTATCTGACCCAAGGTGCCCCACCTTGTAGTGGTGGGTCAAACAGATAGACTGAATAAGTATCTGACCCAAGGTGCCCCACCTTGTAGTGATGGGTCAAACAGATAGACTGAATAAGTATCTGACCCAAGGTGCCCCACCTTGAAGTGGTTTGTCAAACAGATAGACTGAATAAGTATCTGACCCAAGGTGCCCCACCTTGTAGTGGTTGGTCAAACAGATAGACTGAATAAGTATCTGACCCAAGGTGCCCCACCTTGAAGTGGTTGGTCAAACAGATAGACTGAACAAGTATCTGACCCCAGGTGCCCCACCTTGTAGTGGTTGGGTCGGCTTGAGTGCTTTGAGCGAATTTTGAGCTATATCAGCGGCAGCTTTTGCTCCTGGTAGGTTCAATCAAGCTGAGGTCAAAGTGGAAAGGACAAAGTGGGCACACCCTTTACTCCAGATTAAAGGAGGTCGGAGAACAGGGCTGACAACCCTGCCGGAAAAAAAACAAATTGTCACACAGACGGAAACAGTTGAAGAAAGAAACATAAGCCAGAGTCAGGAAGAATCCTCGAAAGAGAGACGTATGACGCAGACACCTGATGAAAGCCAGCCAATGGAAGTCAGGCTGCCGACACCTCTTCTAACGACGAAGGCAAAAACCAGAATAGGCACCTGGAACATACGGACAATGCAGGAAGCCGGAAGGACAGCACAGGTAGCTGGAGAGATGAGACGATACGAAATAAAACTCTTAGGACTACCAGAAACGAGAATAAATGGAACTGGTGAATTCATGACGAATACAGGGGAAAATGTCATATATTCAGGACACTAGGATGAAGCCCACACACACACATAGAATGGGTTGCTATTATGATGTCCTAGGAAGCGAGAAACGCATTAATAGATTGGGAACCAATATCACCCAGGACAATATCGGCAAGATTCCAGGGACAGGGAAGAAAAATCACCATCATTCAGTGTTATGCCCCAACTAACAATGCAGATGATGATTGTCACGAAAGGGTTTCGTTATAGTAAAGAATAAGGTTATCCTGGACAAAAAGATGTATCAGGTGATACCAGGATAGTGCCAGGTAAGAGACTGATCTTACAAGAAATATCCCCTTTTCTGAAACAGAATAAGGGTGTATTGACATCAAAGGTTAAGATCAGCTGTATAAACCTCCAGGTGTGATGAGAGTGAATGTCCTGAAAGTCTATTTGCTCCCTTTCAAGATCCGCCTAAGATATTATGTATTATTATTTGATGATGTTGGCTAATTTTGCTAGGGGTATGATCTATCTCTATAACTATAATATGTATCAAACAAAACTTGTAACTCAATGTAAATAATGTCAGCAAGTCTGATAATACATATTTACAATTTTATTTAACCTATACCGGTTCTCTTTTCGGTTAGGAAATTTAAAGAAATTCAAAGATATTTACAGCATAAAATAAATAAACATAGAAACTTTAATTATCAAACAGAACCCTGTCTCGAAAGTTCTATTTTTCTCTACACTGATTAATTATTATAATTCACTAGAGTTTGTCACTAAGTTGAACTGTGAAGGTAGTAATGGATACATTCTGTCCATAAGAAATCATCCTTCACTGTGTTTTTATTTCTGTTTATATTTTATGTTATATACTGAATAGGCTGACCAGTGGCTATATATCGCCACTTATCTGGTGGGTGACGAATTCAAACTCCTCCCGCCATAGACTATCACATCTGTGAAATTTCAGGCAGTGGAACAGGGGGTGGCTGGCTACAATGACTTCACGAGCACTTGCCCCTCAGAGTCCAACAGAGTTAGTTGATTCAGATTCTTCTAGTAGTTTGCAGGATAAAACCTGGAATACAAATAATCACAACCCCTGTATGGTCCAGCACTTTTCTGTCCTTACATACAATGGACATAATACACAGTGTCAGACATTGTGCTAACATATGCACAGGACAATTTACCTCACCACCAATCACAGCCAGTTCACTGTGACTACAATTTCTTTATAAATCCTAAGTTAGATTCCTTTGTCCATGATCTGCTTCCATACAATGATTTGGTATAGTATAAAAGTACTAAGTAATATTTTGATCGATTCATTACAACAATTCCTGCCAATCCTTCCTTAGATTCCCGATAAATGTCATTCCTGTAAGAAATACTCTTTCAAATACATTATCAAACTTACAGTCGTATTTTTGCCATCATTCTCAATTATTTTACACTTTTCACAATGCTGGCTTTCGTCTCTAAAAGTCAACACATGCTTGTGTTTCAGCCGGCAGCACATTCGTCCTGTAATATTTCTTAACACACGCTATGCACTTCCTAACACACCAGTGGATTAATCACAGCAAAAATACATAAATATATATATATATATATATATATATATATATATATATATATATATATATATATATATATATATATATATATATATATATATATATATATAGTCACTCTTACCCTCAGGCAAAACATACAAGCTGTTAATGGCATCTAATGTCTGCGCTACAGTTGCGGATGGCAAAGGTACATGACGATTACACGGTAACCGCTTCTTCTGTACAGCTTGAAGTTTTGAATTTTGTGGCCTTAATTTTGCCAAGGGCAAGGTCTTATATACCAGCACTTCCTCCGTATCGGATGACATGGGGGAAAAAGGGTGTAAAGAATCTCAAAATGAGGCCTACTTTTGCCTTCTGTTCAATTAGCAAAAACTAGTTTTTTCAATTATCTTCTTTATTTGTGGAGCGATTTTGGTCATCTAAAGCCTGAATTATACTGTGAATTATTCTGTGTTGGTCTATCTATTTATTAGTTATGCAAAATGCATTTTAATATATGCATGCTTTAACTAGCTAAGTTGGGACTAACCATGATGTAACGAAGCTCTTTCACTCGATATTTCTATCTTACAAGAACACTATTTGAGAAAGTTTTTACACCTACCTCTAAAGTAACATTCCCGTTGTTTAATTATATACTCCTTTCCGGTGATACGTCTTTATTCTTTTCATAATTAAATATCCTTGTCCCATCGGTTACACAGAATGGGCCTCTATGTTTAAGCATAGTACGTTTCCAAACACACAATAATAAGGGTGCGTTTTCATTGGCTATTGTATCAGAGAGTTCTCTACCTATGGCGTGCGGTATGGTCAGATTAGAAAACCTTGTTGTGAGACAGAATAAATCACGACAATGATAAGAAGCAAGATTTATATGATGAACTGCAAGGAACACTGGACAAAACAGACAGGAGAGACATTAAGATAGTAATGGGAGATTTAAATGGAAAAGTAGGAGTAGACAACAAAACCTGGGAACTAATCATGGGAAAGAATGGCATAGAAAACAGAAATGAAAATGGAGAGCTTTTTGTAAACTTTTGTGATTTGAATGATCTGGTCATCGGAGGGACTATCTTCCCACACAAAGACATACAGAAGACTACATGGAACTCCCCAGATAGGCACACGCAAAATCAGATAGACCACTTCACTATAGAAAAAATATGGAGACGCTGCCTACAAGATGTTGGAGTAAAGAGAGGAGCTGACGTAGCGTCAGACCACCACCTTCTCCTGGCATCACTGAAAATAAAATTGAGGGTACGCAAAGACAGAGCAGAAAGAGCAAGCCTGAAATATAATACCCAGAACCTTTTGAACAAAGACACAAGAGTCCAATTCAACCTAAAGTTGAGAAATAGATTTGAAGCACTGGAGAACCTTGAAGAGGAAAGTATAGATAACCATTGGTGCACAATTCAGGAAGCATACAGGAATACATGTGAAGAAGTTCTTGGCAAAAGAAATAAACAACAGAAGGAATGGCTCACAGAAAACACATGGAACCTCATAAGAGAAAGGAGAGACATCAAACAGCAAGTAAACAACTGTAAAGAGGCAGAAGAGAAAACACAACTGCTCACAATATATTGGGAGTTAAACAGGAAAATGAAAAAGAGTGCCAGGCAAGATAACAGAATTTATTGAAAAACTTACAGAGGAAGCCGCGACTGCAACAAAAAAAAAAAAAAAGGAGACTTGAAAACATTATATAATATTACTAGAACTTTATCTAAGAAACAGCTAAACCTCAATACAACAATGAATAGCAGAGAAGGTCAATTTATTAGCAATGAAGGGAAACAAAGGGCCAGTTGGGCTGAATATTTTAAGGAAATCCTAAACCGAAATCAACCAATTCAGCAACCCTTCATAGAACCAGCAGAAGAGCCACCACAGTGCAACATAAACCCACCCACTACACAAGAGATCTCTCGGGCAATAAAACAGCTGAAAAATTGGAAAGCCGCAGGACCAGATGGAATACCACCAGAGGCCCTGAAGGCAGATATACCATACACTACAGAGTTGCTACACCAGCTCTTCAAGAAAATCTGGGAAAAAGAGGCCATTCCAAAGAGCTGGAAGGAAGGCCACATTATCAAGCTGCCAAAGAAAGGAAACCTGACTGTATGTAGCAACTGGAGGGGTATAACACTACTAGCAGTGGCTGGAAAAATTTAGACCAGAGTTTTGTTGGACCGTATTAAGAAGGCGGTGGATGACAAACTTAGAGAAGAACAGGCAGGATTTCGTGCAGAAAGATCATGTACAGACCAGATAGCAACACTCAGAATCATCATAGAGCAATCAAATGAGTGGCAGACCCCCTTCTATGTAAATTGTGTGGACTTCAAAAAGGCTTTCGACAGTATAGATCGTACTGTGATATGGAAAATCATGAGACATTATGGAATCCCAGAGAAATTCATTAAAATCATCCAAGATTACTACCAGGAGGCCTCATGTAAAGTAGTGCAAAAAGGAAAACCATCAGAGCCCTTCACAGTACAAAGTGGAGTTAGACAGGGATGTCTGCCATCACCAACAATTTTTCTCATGATCATAGACTGGATTATGAGACAGACAACGGATGGAGAGAAAACTGGAATACAGTGGACATATAACAAACAGCTGGAGGATCTAGACTTTGCAGATGATTTGTGCCTTCTGTCACATAGACAGCAAGATATGCAGGAGAAAACAAATAGATTAGTAACAGAAGCAGCAAAGATGGGACTACACATAAATGTAAATAAAAAAAAAAAAAAAATGAGAATAAATAATAAGCGGACGGACTCGATGAAGATCAATGATCAAGTCATTGAAGAAGTAGAAAGCTTTACATATCTGGGGAGTAACATTGACAAAGAAGGGAGAACAGCTGGTCACATCTGCTCAAAGATAAATAAAGCCAGATGCGCTTTTAATGCCCTTCGACCAATATGGAACTCCTCAGCTATATCCAGAGAGAACAAAATTAGAATCTTTAACTCAAATGTGAAGTCAGTCTTGCTGTTGTATCACTGGATGGACTTGGGGCAACTTCTTCTCGATCTCTCTTTCACTACGGCTGTACTCATTTCAATTGTTGTAAGTGCTGATTACCTGGAATTTCCGGGTCGACACATTTCTTTCGGCTCATAAGAAGTATGTAATGCGCAAAACGGTTAGTATTCAGGTGGCGCGGCAGGTGGCGCGTGACTTTTTATATAAGGAAATACGGTGGCGCGCAGGCGTTAAAATTTAAGGCGGAGGGCCAGGCGTTGGCACATGACTTTTTATATAAGGAAATACGGTGGCGCGCAGGAGGAGCGCAGGAGGCGCGTGACTTTTATATAAGGAAAATGTGGGGCGTGACTTTTTATATAGTAATATATTAGTTTGATAATGGTGTTGTTGTTTATTTATGTTTTACAGACAATATTTAGACAACAGTTATACGATATATTTAGACATATATTTACAACAGGAAGACGATATATTTAGACAATATTTATACATATAGACGATAGTTATATTACAACAGTTAGACATAGGTAACCAAGAATTTAGTTAAAAAATATATTTTATTCTTTTAAAATAATATCAAGCTAAAGCACACGTCTCAGCTGCTTTGTAGGTTTCTTCTTCTTCTTCGGTGGTAGATTAGAGATATCGGCCAGGTGGTTGTCTGTGGGGGGAGCTGAGGTACAAGGGTTGGTGTTAGGAAACCAAGTCGGTTCTGGGGATATTGACTGGTAACAGCTGGAGTTGATGTAGTCGACAAACGTGTTACTGGGGGAGGTAGTAGGTCTCTGCTTCTTCGGTGGTAGATTGGATATATCGGCCAGGTGGTTGTCTGTGGTGGGAGCTGACGTACAAGGGTTGGTGGTAGGAAACCAACTCGGCTCTGGGGATATTGACTGGTAACAGCTGGAGTTGATGTAGTCGACAAATGTGTTACTGGGGGAGGTAGTAGGTCTCTGCTTCTTCGGTGGTAGATTAGAGATATCGGCCAGGTGGTTCTCTGTGGTGGGAGCTGACGTACAAGGGTTGGTGGTAGGAAACTAACTCGGTTCTGGGGATATTGACTGGTAACAGCTGGAGTTGATGTAGTCGACAAACGTGTTACTGGGGGAGGTAGTATGTCTCTGCTTCTTCGGTGGTAGATTAGAGATATCGGCCAGGTGGTTGTCTGTGGTGGGAGCTGACGTACAAGGGGTGGTGGTAGGAAACCAACTCGGTTCTGGGGATATTGGTTGGTAACAACTGGAATTAATGTAGTGGTCAAATGTGTTACTGGTACAAGTAGTAGGATAGGTATCCGTGTTTGGTGAGTGTAGTCGGTCAAATTCGGCGAGGATTTCACCCTGTAAAGTCAACAAATGTTCAAACTCAGATCTAGTTAACGTAATGCCGTTTTTGGTAGGAAACTTGAGGTAGGATTCACCAAAATATTTTCGCACGTGTAGTAAAGGTTGGCCTCGGTAAACACTTACAGACGCGGCCTTCAGCCCGCTCTCCAACGGCACAAGCATTTCATCACTTCTTTTGATGTAGACCCAGTTGTTGGGAACAGTGGAAGTCATCTTAAGTGAGGTGTAAGTATCTGTCGTTATCACACCACCGCTTCAGTAAAGTATGAACGTGAGTGTCTGGGCCTTGGTCTTCCAAGTGTCTATATATGAAGGAATACCAGTTCAATCTGGTTTTTGAAACGTATCCAGACTTGTACTAGCCAGGGTTTGATTCGTCGAAAAACTAATCGATAGTTGACGCGCTGTCGATGTGACCAGATTTGTGTTAGCCAGGTTTTGATTAGTCGAAAAACCAATCGATAGTTGACGCGTTGTCGATGTGGAAAATTTTGTGTGTTGGGATTGTAAGTGTATGACTCATGGACGTATTGGCGTGAGGAAAAAACGACACCAAATATCCAATAAAATGGCGGGCAAGTTTTTAACACGACACTCACACTTCCATTTCTTACTTTTGGTATCAGTTTTCATATTTCATAATTTTTACAACACAACATTCACACTCCCATATCTTAATTTTGCAACACAACATTCACACTTCCATTTCTTACTTTTCGTATCAGTTTTCACATTTCCACTTCGTAATTATTGCATCACAACCTTCACATTTCCATTTCATACTTTTGGTATCAGTTTTCATATTTCCACTTCATAATTTTTGTATCGGTTTTCATATTTCCATTTCATAATTTTTTGGTATCAGTTTTCATATTTCCATTTCTTACTTTTGGTATCAGTTTTCATATTTCATAATTTTTACAGCACAACATTCACACTCCCATATCTTAATTTTGGCACCACTGTTTTCATATTTCCACTTCATACTTAACAACATAATTTTCATATAGGCATTTCATACTTCTGTACTATAATTTTCATATCTCGCAATTTTCTTAGCATAATTTTGAATCACACTTTTGTTGTTTTATATTTTTCCATTTTACAAATGCATAATTTTTACCCATGAAATTACAGAAATAACAATAAAATATAATAAAACATTACTGATACGGGACAAAGTTGGTTTCCAACTTGTTAAGTTCATAGTTGTGTCATTACTAGATGGCGAGTTTCCACATATTTACTCACTACCCAGACGCAAGCTAATCCTACGATTTCTAAGGCTTTGTCTTTGGTCTCTTTCTACCTCTATATATCTAGCTAAAATATCACTCATCTCGTAAAGCGGTGGTGTGATAACGACAGATACTTACACCTCACTTAAGATGACTTCCACTGTTCCCAACAACTGGGTCTACATCAAAAGAAGTGATGAAATGCTTGTGCCGTTGGAGAGCGGGCTGAAGGCCGCGTCTGTAAGTGTTTACCGAGGCCAACCTTTACTACACGTGCGAAAATATTTTGGTGAATCCTACCTCAAGTTTCCTACCAAAAACGGCATTACGTTAACTAGATCTGAGTTTGAACATTTGTTGACTTTACAGGGTGAAATCCTCGCCGAATTTGACCGACTACACTCACCAAACACGGATACCTATCCTACTACTTGTACCAGTAACACATTTGACCACTACATTAATTCCAGTTGTTACCAACCAATATCCCCAGAACCGAGTTGGTTTCCTACCACCACCCCTTGTACGTCAGCTCCCACCACAGACAACCACCTGGCCGATATCTCTAATCTACCACCGAAGAAGAAGAAGAAACATACAAAGTGGCTGAGACTTGTGCTTTAGCTTGATATTATTTTAAAAGAATAAAATATATTTATTAACTAAATTCTTGGTTACCTATGTCTAACTATTGTAATATAACTATCATCTATATGTATAAATATTGTCTAAATATATCGTCTTCCTGTTGTAAATATATGTCTAAATATATCGTAGAACTGTTGTCTCAATAGTGTCTAAATATAGCGTCTTCCTGTTGTAAATATATGTCTAAATATATCGTATAACTGTTGTCTAAATATTGTCTGTAAAACATAAATAAACAATAACACCATTATCAAACTAATATATTACTATATAAAAAGTCACGCCCCACATTTTCCTTATATAAAAGTCACGCGCCTCCTGCGCTCCTCCTGCGCGCCACCTGCGCGCCATCGTATTTCCTTATATAAAAAGTCATGTGCCAACGCCTGGCGCTCCGCCTGAAATTTCAACGCCTGCGCGCCACCTGCGCGCCACCATATTTCCTTATATAAAAAGTCATGCGCCACCTGAATACTAACCATTTTGCGCATTACGTACTACTACTCGTATCGAGCAGATATTTGATATTGACAAAACCTTTGACACTCCTTTTTGGTGATAATACATCACATTTATTAGGCGCGGCACAGCTTTGCTGAAATTATCGCAGGTAAAACCCATATTGGTCTGCTTAGTATTCGCGTAGAGTTGTGTGCTCAAGCAACAGATAACAAGATTACTCGTCTGTGCAACACATTTTGGACAGACACGAATGACATAAACGTTTACTGTGTGACTTTCGCGTAGACATTACTTTATACGAAAGTAATAAGTTGTTACATCTGAAACACATTGTTATACGAGTTTACAAATGTGTTGGTAAGTTTATACACAAGGCATCGGATGTTTTATAGCCATATATGGGAGACGTGACCTTAGCATCACGCGCAAAATTATTCCATGTCAGAATATTTTGAAATTACCCCACACAACAAGCATGTTTGAAATGATTGGAGCCCTGAGTAGCTTCATAACAAACAGATGCGGTTGTAGGGCAGGCAATATAATCGGACCTTCTCGCAGTTTTAATTCACTGTGAGAATCGCTTGCCAAGACGACACAACCAGACCTTGCTAGACGTTAGAATTCAGAATTTCCGTTTATCAGACCGGATTTTGTAGAACAATCTTGAAGGACTTAACGAGCCCAGAAAAACCATTTTAATAAGAAAGGCTGAGGAAACTGAAACACACGGAGTCATAGAGGGAATTATCTTATTAATGTAACGACCCCCAAGAACACGTGTAAGAGGCCTAATCAAGTGCCTTAACTTTATTCATCTGAACAAAAAGCCTTTGTGCCAGGATTGGCGTAAGCTGTCATTTTACATTCTATATTTTTAATTACTAACATGTGAACTAATATGCATATATTGCCATGTGAATATTAATATGTGAAAACTGCTAGTGGAAGTCCAAGTCATTTGAGGCTGGCAACCTCAGCGTATAGAATGATGATTTCATGAACCACCACTGCAAGGGCTGGTGACTGCTTTAACGCTAATTTCTTAAAACCTAAGTAGCCCCAAGTTCCATATGGAGCAGGGAGGGAACGATGACAGAAATGATGTACATTCTAAGTATAATATTTACATTTTCAAACCACCGTAAATGTCTGTGTAAACATATTTACTTTAAAATTAATGACAGTTTCAAACTTTTCAATAAGTGTAGATATAAATGAAAACATATTCAATTTATACTGTGAACACTTTTCAATCAGTGGAGATGTACATGTAAGATAGGAAACTCTTTACAGAGCGATACAACAGGAGGCAATCTGATCATCAGAAGCAGTCCCCCCATCCGACAAGTGTTTCGGCCCAGTATACTCCTTTACACTCTAAGGGGGTGGGCTCACTTGGGTCATGACTCCCAAGTATCTCAGCCTCCTGTTGTCTTGTATCGAAAATGAACCCATTTCACTTTGGTAGCCACTTTAAAATCCACAACTCCGCCAGCCGTGGAGGCAATTGTGAAAGTAACAAAGAGAAAACAAATTATTCCGTTCGTTCCGTCGCACACAACTAGGGACAGACACGGACACACTTGCGCGAAGCCGACGAGGCTAGCCACTGCGCGCTAGCAACTGAAATTCTGTGCCTAACCCCTCTTATAATATACACCGCCTGTTGCTCGTCAGTTGCTACCTTGTTTACTCGGTTTGGGGTGTGCTGACTTTCCTGCCCTCAGAAAGTATGTATTTGTGGTGCTCAGCCTGGCTTTGCTATTCGCCTTCATCCTTGCCAGGTCTATTGTCGCAGCAAGCTCATTTAGCTCTTTGTTCTGGCGCCAAATGTATCGCCCTTGCCCTAATGACACCTTACACGCCGAGAGTACGTGTTCAAATGTCTGCCACCCCTGGCACAGGGGGCACTGCTCATCATCCGACTTTCCCCACCTCACAAGGTTTGTGGCAGACGGCAGCAGGTCATACATTGATCTAACCACGAAGCTGAGCCTAAGAGGTGCCATATTCCATATATCATTTAATGTCAAGGACCTCTGCAGGGCTCCTTCCCATGTAGTTCATTGGCCTTGTTGGGCCTGCTGCACTGCTTTTTGCAACCTCTTATCATTCTCAGCTCCTCGTATCTCCTGAACTACCATGTCTCTGCGCTCCCTGCTTGATGCCTTGGACCACTAGCGGATGTTTCCATGACCAAATCCCCGTCTATTCGTTTGTGTGTATCCGATTACCTCCCTCAGTTTGAGTGACTCTTGGGCAGCATCAACAGCTTCTTCCACTCTCCACTTCCTTCCCGTTTTCAGTGTGGGCTGAATGGACTTAACCACGTCATCAGCTGACTCGCGTAGCATCATTGCAAGCCTTGCCTTTCCAACTTTGTACTCTTCAACAACTGACTTGAAAGGAAGCAGAAGTTTCGACTTTTTGCAGTACAATGCTACATCTGACAGACCTGGTGGTACCCCTAGCCATTTCCTCATGAACTTGTTGACCTTCTGCTCTATAGCTTCCACTGTACTTGTGCTTATTTCATATATAAGAAGTGGCCACAGCAACTTCGGTATCAACATGAACTGAAGGCACCACAGTTTTAATTTTCTCAGGAGT
This sequence comes from Oreohelix idahoensis, assembly GCA_024509875.1. Classification (NCBI taxonomy): domain Eukaryota; kingdom Metazoa; phylum Mollusca; class Gastropoda; order Stylommatophora; family Oreohelicidae; genus Oreohelix; species Oreohelix idahoensis. The sequence goes on along the minus strand of JAMPIV010004267.1, from coordinate 710,256 downwards.
CTGCTTTGGTCTATGATCTGTAGCCCTCTGCCTGCCATTTCTATTGTCTGTTGCACTGCCTTCGAGTCTTTTAATGAGGCATCGTACACACTGCCAAGACTTTTAACAGGTACCTCAATGACAGTAGTAATTCTCTGGTTGGAAACCATGAAGATGACCTCTGCTATCTTCCCTTTCCTGTAAACACATTCTATCTGTACTATTAACCTTTTCATTTAAATGTAAAATAAAGATAAACCTATTCAATTTAAATGTAAAGAAAGTTTTCTCTCGAGGGATTAAGTTTAACTCTGAGTAGATGGGTGTTACGGTGTTATTTTAAATGACGACGTCTGCAGGGGTTAGCAGTGCGCAAATTTGGAGGTCAATAGCATTAATAGAATATGTGGATATTTTATGGACTACTGAGCGCGAAATACATGCTAAAATTATGACGTGTTCGCGTTGGGAAGGTCACGCTTAGTGACTTGGTTACGTGACTCCTTTTATGCTGTCCGTCGAGCAGAGAATTCGTGCCTTGTATTCCTTCCAATGAGAGGCTTTAGTATATAGCCATAAGTATGAATTCAATATAGAACTCAGGGTCAGTTCGGATAATAGTATGAATTGTGAGATTAATATGTAAACTGAATTATGGAAGGAGAATCGAAATATGATTCACTTTGTAGCTGTCGAGAACTCATGCGCTCATTTCTGGCTGTCTGATTACAGCAGCGCATGTATACAGCCATGATGTTCATCTGACATATTATTTTGACACGGACGGATACTTACTTGTATTACTTGGAATTTCTTATTATAATGAACTGTATATGAAGATTATGAAATGTTGGATGTTGTATATGTGAAAACCACCAATACATGTGGACTCAAACTGAAGGCTTGATATCTTCATTACGTTACGGGTTTGGTTCCGCAGCTGTTCAATGTTTATATTATCAGCACGATGAACTCTTCATAAGAAAAATCAATTATCGTAAATTATGCAAATCAGAATTCGAAGGGACTTCTTAGATTGTCAGAGCTAACCAATAAAATAACTAACATTGAACAAGTCAAGAGACTGATTGTAATATTCAAACAAATATGCTAACCGAAGGAATCACCCGTTTCAATGGGATGGTGGAATTAGAGAAAGGGGACACATAAATATGTGTCGGGAAACGCAATACTCAGGAGAGTGTTCGTTTCTTTTTTTTTACCATAGTTGTTGATGGTGGTACCAGTTGAGGGTACTATCTCTGGAACAAGAAGGGAATAGTGGCCTGAGCTTTAAGACGAGAGACCAACTTTGTAGACACTCCCCGACACTTCTGGGAACGTGCTACGCCCTACATCATTGACCAGCGACGAGCGTTATCAGTAATCAGTCTACCAAGAACCAACCCATCAGCGGGAGCAGAACCTACCAGTGGCAGATATGTGAAACCTGTAAGCTGCCACTTGAACTCCTTTATAAACCTTTATCCCATCACAACAGTGATGATACCTTTCTGAAAACATTATTCATTCTTTTAACCCCTTGTTAAAACTAAATGATTTTTAAATTTGATATTTGTAATTATATAATTTTAACTTCGATTTAATCATTTTAAATGTACTGAATGTTTGTCTCAGTAATTTACTAAATACACTCCAAACAGAGCTATACCATAATAATAAAAATTCCACTGAGTAAATCTGGGTGGGGGCCTGACGAGCTAAAATTAATACTTGCTTAATCCTTCACAAAAGTTGTTGGCAGATCATAGAGAACGTGCTCAGCCAATGCAGCATTGTTCTCGCTTTTCTGAATATCTTGTGGATACTCCCTTGAGATAAAAGCATCATTATCTTTCTATCTACCACTCTGCCAAGAGTAATCGTGTGCGAAGGTAGACACCTTTGAAGGCCTATATTAGATACTCTCCAGTTTTGGCCACGGCTGGACCACTTCTGCAAAGCAGGGGAGGCAACCCGTGACAATTGTGTGACTCGCTTTGGAATTATAGAACCTGTCTAGTTATTCCCCTAGACGTGACTGGCATAAATTTCAGATTTGCTGAAAGAATATTATCACAGTGTATTTATAGTAAGACTGAGCATACGGTGCATTCATAAATAACAATAAAAGTAACTGTATAAAGAATAATTGAATAATCAGAAAGAAACAAAATTTTTGTAACCAAAGTTAAAATCAATGTTAAAAAAGAAGTTCATTTGGTGTGGCTAATTAAGTGTTATAAACTTGTAATTGTACAAGTTAAAGCTATTGTAATCTTGTGTAGCTTTGTAAACAGACTTTTTGCTCAGAATGGCAGAGTCCCAAAATCTTCACACTTTTTATCTGAATGTAGCGAAGGAACTGGGCATTACCGGTCAAGCTCTGACATATTTAGTGCTTAGTTCGGTTAAAGCCAAACAGGAGAAAGCGGATGAAAGGGAAGAGAAAGCCACGGATGCCAGGAAAGACAATTGACCAGAGAGCACGAAAAGGCCCAAGCTGAAGAGAAGGAAAAGCAACGAGCTTTAGAAGAGAAGAAAACCGAAAAGGAAGCAGCAGACTAGGAAAAGCAAAGGGCTCACGAAGCCGCGGAAAGAGAAAAAGAGAGGGCATTCCAAGAAAAGAAAGAACAGACCGAAAGAGCGGAAAAAGAACAGTAGAGAACATTCGCAAAGTAACAGTCCGACAGAGCCCACGCCATTAAAATGGAGGAATTGGAAATCGAAGGAAGAAGAGTTGATTTTAGTTCTAACAGTGGCGGGTCTGTCAGTTCTCAAGGTAGCAATGGGGAAAACATTTCTCAGGTAGTGGCGCCTAGTGCATTATCCTTCCAATTAGATGTTTACTCTGAGGCTTCAGAGGAAATAGACATCTATCTTTCTAGGTTTGAATCCTTAGCAGCTACATATGGCTTGGAGAGGGAGAGATACAACATGAAGCTATCCCAGAGTCTGAGGGGGTCTGCTTATGATGTGTTTCTCAAAATGCCCACGGAAAGCAGAACAATTACGACATGTTGAAGAAAGCTCTGCTTCAGAGTTTTATGCTAAATGCAGAGACTTTTTGTAGTAAATTCCGGGAAGCTAAGAGGCAGAAAGATGAATCGTTTAGAAAATTTGCTACACGACTAGAAACGTACCCGGAGAAGTTGGGATCTCTCAGCACCTTCAATGAATCTTATGAAGGATTGCAGGAGATGATTGTCGTGTAGTAGTTCAATGACTCGTTCACCCCTTACATGAGATGGTTCCTGGCGAAGCACGGGCCCGAAACTCTTGAGCAGGTTGTACTATTTGCTGATCGGTACCAGAGCGCCCAGTCGGAAGTGAACCCGTCTAAAAGGCGCCAACACGATATTCACCCCAGACAAAAGGATCACCCAGATAATAACTCCAAAAATACGGACAACGCAACACACAAAGCCTCACAACATCAACAACACCAACCACAGGCAGAAACAGAGCAATTCAGCCCAGGGAACTAGAAGACGATATTTTAAAGTGTGCAAAACCGATGCGCATTTTACATCGGAGTGTAAGAGGCCGATAACAGGCCCTTTAATGTCGCATGCCTGATCAGGGGGCCGATAGGGAACCATGACCCCCAGGTATATGAACAAAACCCTAGTTACACCTCTATTACTGAGCAAGTAACCATTGGTAACCAAACCATACGGTGCTTATATGATTCGGGCTTTGAATATTCAGCACTAGTTTCCCCATCTTTGGTGAAGGCCCAGCAATACAATGGTGAAACTGTAGAGATACAACGTTTCTGATTGGAGCAATCTGGATGTGGGCCGAATGTTGTCTTATAATTTAGCGCCTTGTTAGTTTACTGCTCTGTGAAATTCATCTCGTCAAGAAGACAGCCAGAAAAAGGAATAGGATCAGGATTCCACTTCAAAGGATCGGACAATGTGTTTGAGCATCTTGTGGACTTACTCTCAAGAAAACTCTTCCTTTATTAATACGTAAAGGCCGAAATCCTAGGAACCTGAACACTAAGTCATAGTGAGATTCTATTTGGAAAGTAATACCCCAGACCACATGTCAGAAGCCTTAACTATTTCTCTGAGCCAGAAGTCAGTCTATATTCCCAAAGAAATTAGGTGTAAGGTGTACATTTTATAATTCTATATTTTGAATTTATTAACATGTGAAAATTACTAATGGATGTCCAAGTCATACGAGACTGGTAACCTCAGCATATAGAATGATGATTTTATGAATCACCACTGCAAGAGCTGGAGACTGCGTTATGCGGGTTTCTCATAGAGAACCAAAATCAGAGGTAGTCCTAAGTTCCAGATGGAGCAGGGAGTGGATGACGACAGAACTGATTTTCATACCATACTTATAATATTAACCTTTTCAACCAGTGCAGATATAAATGTAAACATGTTCAGTATAAACGCAATGAATGTTTTCCAGTCACTGGGATTAACATTAATGCTCAGAGAGGGTGAAGCTCTGAGGCAGATGGGATGGTGGAATGAAAGTGGGGGGGGGGGGGGGAGACACCTGATTTTGTATCAGGAAACCCAATACTCAGGAGGGTATTTGTTTCTCTCTTATTTCATGATACTAGTCGGTGGTACCTATTGGTAGTGCTATATATGGAATAAGTGAGTGGTATAAGTGGGCTGCAGTCAAAGCTAGACACCTACTGCAGATGGGTCTTAACAGACGTTGGACCATCTTCGCAATTACTCCCCGATACTACGAGGAACGTGTTGCGGCCACCAGACTTGACCAGTGATGAGTGAACCAGTCCATAACCTGCAAAGAACAAGGAACGGCTGGAGCAGAAACCAACCAACATTTTACATGCAGCTAAGTACTGATTCAAATTTGCCAAGTGAACTTTCTATTTTCAAATCAGAAAAACCTTTTCAAATCAGATCATCACATGTGAGGAAATTGTAAGGACTATCTAAACTCACCCCACCCTTACTTATTTTACAACGGTTAACGATGATTGGCTATTAAATTTTGTTATTTGTAAATATACAAAGTTATAGTTGATTTAGTATTTTGGGTGAGCTGCACTCGTATGTCTCAGTCATTTTAAATATCTATCAGAGCTTTTTAAGTAATATTTTACTGAGTTAAATCAGTTGGGGGCTCATCAGAACGAGCAAAATCCAAAGTCATAGAAGGTCGGGAAAGATAAAAAGTTTACACGGCCTTGATCCTATCAGCCGTCAGTACTTGATTTCTTTAAATTCCTACGAGGCTCCCTAGAACTGAAAAACCATTCTTCAATTCACATCTCTGCCAAGAATAATCTTGAGCTAAAGGTAGATTCCTTTGAAGACAGTCAGTAGATACTCTGAAGTTTGGCCACTGTTGGACCATCACAGCAGAGCAAGGGGAGTAAATCCCGTGACATCTATGGAGAAATTTAAAAGGTGCAGTGGTCACATTTAATCATTATCATCATTATAACATCAGCTTCCCAGGGAGAATAGGCCATCAACAAATGTATGCTAGGTCCTCCTGTCATGTGACATCTGCTCAAGGTCTTTCCATGTCTTGTTTATCTCACGTCTGTCAGCAGTTCTTGTCTCCAAGTGTTTATCTCATGTCTGTCAGCAGTTCTTGTCTCCAAGTGTTTATCTCATGTCTGTCAGCAGTTCTTGTCTCCAAGTGTTTATCTCATGTCTGTCAGAAGTTCTTGTCTCCAAGTGTTTATCTCATGTCTGTCAGCAGTTCTTGTCTCCAAGTGTTTATCTCATGTCTGTCAGCAGTTCTTGTCTCCAAGTGTTTATCTCATGTCTGTCAGCAGTTCTTGTCTCCAAGTGTTTATCTCATGTCTGTCAGCAGTTCTTGTCTCCAAGTGTTTATCTCATGTCTGTCAGCAGTTCTTGTCTCCAAGTGTTTATCTCATGTCTGTCAGCAGTTCTTGTCTCCAAGTGTTTATGTCACGTCTGTCAGCAGTTCTTGTCTCCAAGTGTTTATCTCATGTCTGTCAGCAGTTCTTGTCTCCAAGTGTTTATCTCATGTCTGTCAGCAGTTCTTGTCTCCAAGTGTTTATCTCACGTCTGTCAGCAGTTCTTGTCTCCAAGTGTTTATCTCACGTCTGTCAGCAGTTCTTGTCTCCAAGTGTTTATCTCATGTCTGTCAGCAGTTCTTGTCTCCAAGTGTCTATCTCATGTCTGTCAGCAGTTCTTGTCTCCAAGTGTTTATCTCACGTCTGTCAGCAGTTCTTGTCTCCAAGTGTTTATCTCACGTCTGTCAGCAGTTCTTGTCTCCAAGTGTTTATCTCATGTCTGTCAGCAGTTCTTGTCTCCAAGTGTTTATCTCACGTCTGTCAGCAGTTCTTGTCTCCAAGTGTTTATCTCATGTCTGTCAGCAGTTCTTGTCTCCAAGTGTTTATCTCATGTCTGTCAGCAGTTCTTGTCTCCAAGTGTTTATCTCACGTCTGTCAGCAGTTCTTGTCTCCAAGTGTTTATCTCATGTCTGTCAGCAGTTCTTGTCTCCAAGTGTTTATCTCATGTCTGTCAGCAGTTCTTGAATCCAAGTGTTTATCTCATGTCTGTCAGCAGTTCTTGTCTCCAAGTGTTTTTCGCTCTTCCTTTATTTCTGTTGTACTGGGGATGCCAGAAAAAGTGTGTGTTCTAATCATCGCCAGCATTATCTTCTTGTCATCACTTGTTCCACTGGTACTTGTCTAGTTCTTGACGTCAGTTACACATTAGTGATCTTATTATATCATTTCAATCCTCTTATTATACGCAAGAACCCAATTATGAAAAGTGGTCAAGTTTACTCCTCAAAAATTACGAAGCATTATAGCTATGATGACTTCGAAACTTTTATAGCACATATGTTTAATGTCATAAGTGAAATACAGCCTGATGTGTTCAGGAAACATGTACTGTGCTTGGTATCTGTAATGATGGAGGATATATTGTATCTTTTTACAGTGCAGTCCACTTAAGCGGAACTTGCTTAAATCGAATTTCGCTTAAGCAGAAGCATTCCTAATGGTCCTGGCCAAATGTCTTCTTTGGCTTTGTTAAAAACCTCCGGTTAAGGGGCACTCTGATAACTAGATTTTTCAGATTAAAACCGCAAGCCCAAAATTGTCTGGACGACTGAGTAAACACTGGTTCACCTTGATTTGTGAGAAAAGAGCTTGCGTTAAAACTCTGACAGCAACGAGACAATACTTTTGAAATCTGAAGATAAACAAAGAGTGAAACCCGAGGCATACGAACAGTAAATAATAAACATAAACCAGTATTTGACAGGAACTCCTAAGAAAGAAGGCAGGAAAACACTAGACAACAGAAAATCCCTAGGTCAGGATTTGTAACTATTACATCAGGTTACTTGTCCTGCAATATTTATTGTTCTAGCAATCTGTGTAGGAACCGCTAACATAGCACACACAAATACTAAGCTAAAACGCTATTTGAGCGTTTATACATTTGCTACTATGAATTAACTTGACACAACATTTTTGGCTTTGCTAAATTGCTTTTGAAAACTTTAAAAGATGTAGAAATGAAAGTTTAAAATCAAAATACCTGTTTCTGAATGGTTAAAATAATTGCTTCATGCTTTACCTCTTATTCTGATGTAAATGTCCATCACTGAGCTAAATTCAGATAAGTAAAAGTACTTAAGATGGTCCAGCGACTTCTGCTTACCCGGACTACAAAGTAGTTCTGACAAATTTTAAAATTGAAAACAAAGGACATAGGAAATACATTTTGCAGACTTTTTATTTCATACAGAATCTAAGATATTAAAGTTTTCACATGCACTAGGACTCTTTACACATCATTCTGACCCCTTTTGTATCGTAAAAAAATCAACGATGAAACTGCTACACTACAATACAATAAAATCTTAATAATTTTTTTTAAATGTGCATATCTGATGACTCTTGACCCCTTTAGTCCCCAGGGATCTCTGATGAGACAAAGAAAGAATATGATAGCTGTTTCCTCAGGAATGTCGTACTAAAATGAGGTTACACCCGGGGGGGGGGGGGTGGGGGGGGGGGGGGGGGGGGGGGGGGGGAGAACTTCATCTTGTAAAACAGATTGTTACAGAAACCACCACAGCAAGAACATGTGAATGTCTGGTGCAGGCTTCCTGCTTGGGCACCAACAGCAGTGATGGATCTATGCTCTGTAAGGTGTTCAAAGAACAATGGTAGTAGTTGATATGCCTTTCACTGTGCACAGTTGTATCTGTGGTGGTTGATATGCCTTTCACTGTGCACAGAGTTGTATCTGTGGTGGTTGATATGCCTTTCACTGTACACAGAGTTGTATCTGTGGTGGTTGATATGCCTTTCACTGTGCACAGAGAGTTGTATCTGTGGTGGTTGATATGCCTTTCACTGTACACAGAGTTGTATCTGTGGTGGTTGATATGCCTTTCACTGTGCACAGAGAGTTGTATCTGTGGTGGTTGATATGCCTTTCACTGTGCACAGAGAGTTGTATCTGTGGTGGTTGATATGCCTTTCACTGTACACAGAGTTGTATCTGTGGTGGTTGATATGCCTTTCACTGTGCACAGAGAGTTGTATCTGTGGTGGTTGATATGCCTTTCACTGTACACAGAGAGTTGTATCTGTGGTGGTTGATATGCCTTTCACTGTGCACAGAGAGTTGTATCTGTGCAGCCAGTATTGAGTAACATCATGATTGATCCCAGTGGAGCATGGCACCAACACTTCAGGTAGTCAACTCACAAGAAGCCTACACCATATCATACACCATACACGTAATCTTGCAATGGTGGTTTCTGTGAGAACGTGCTTTAAATGATAAAGTTGTTAGCCGTTGTCTTGACCTTCACACCACCCTCAGAGGTCTCGACCTACTTAAATATTCATGTTCAAAGAAAGTAGTGGTCAGCTTCAGGTTATTTGCATCTCCAGCGTTTGTTTCCAAAAATAGAACTGGTGACGGCCATTTTTGTTTTCTATTTGAAACCTTGCATCATGTGACATGCTTTAGTGAGCAGTAGTCATGTTCTGTCTGTCTCGCCATGGCAACTACACTGGACTGTGTATTCCACTTAAAAGTTACAGGAAGAACGAGCAGAAAGTAACAATGAATCTTATTATTATTTTGTTAAAGTTATTTCTTGAGAATTTTATTTTATTAAACATCTTTTCATGGTGTATGTCATCATCATAATTTTGTTTGTCATTCCTTATGAATCCACTACTATAGCTGGTCTCCTGGCAGGAAGGCTGCATCAAGCAGTCACGTGTGCTCCTACAGCTGGTCGCCTGGCAGGAAGGCTGCATCAAGCAGTCACGTGTGCTCCTACAGCTGGTCGCCTGGCAGGAAGGCTGCATCAAGCAGTCACGTGTGCTCCTATAGCTGGTCCCCTGGCAGGAAGGCTGCACCAAGCAGTCACGTGTGCTCCTACAGCTGGTCGCCTGGCAGGAAGGCTGCACCAAGCATTCATACGTTTTTGTTGTCATTTATGTGGCAATTAGTTTAACAGGATGAAGTTGCCTGCACAACATAATATTAGTCACTGTTAAGTTATATTAACAGGGGGAGTAAAATGTTTGAGATCCTCACATGTGAGTCTAGTATTTTATAGACGCACATGTGAGCGCATCTAAGTATGTTTAAGTATTTGCGTACGACCGTACACTATTATTGAACGGTTATGACGCGATTTGTCGCGGTGATTTGTTGCTATCGAGGGTCGATACTTGAGGCAAATTATTATATCCTTCGTCACGAATAGACGTTATTTTGGCCAGGATCTTATCCCAAGTCTAGGTAGGACATGGCCTTGATTTATATATTATAATCATCTGTGTGATGATAATACTTTCCTTGTGCCTTCCATGACAAGAAGAAAATACGATGAATATTCAGCCACAAATGGCTCATAAATATATCGCGCCTCAGATATAGTCCCTCCAGCATCAGTTATTGCAGAGCTTCAATCAACCAGTGGTGTCGATTGTTAGTGCGTCAATTCTATGCTTGGAGAGTTTGTTGAATCATAATTGGAAATATTTATGCTCACACTTTTAACATGGTTATCTCTATAACCTCATGCTTCATACAACTTGGTAACAATGTCAAAGAACTTGCGCTGACCTTCGTGTAGTAACGGCCGTTGAAGTCAATCAAAGTCCAAGTTGATTATGAGATAGGCCAATATATTTAATGTCAAAAACTATATTTATGAACTGTTCCTGCCAATGATGTCAACTTCGTCTTGTAATAAATCGTCTCGTCATACACATTCAACCATGGGTCCAGTATGTATTATTTACCAGTTGGTCAGCCTTACGACCTAGTCGTTACCGTTGCGTTTTGTCCTGTCTTCTTTTTCATAACGAAGCGGCGGCCCACTAGAAAACATTCACATAAGTCACCCCTACCAGAAACAACAGTTGTAACAGTCACCTTCTACGACATGCCAGATCACATGGTAGGCCTATTCTTTCTTTGAAGAGACCCCCAGGAACTACCTACGGCTAAGTGACATACTTACTTCCGTAGTCGCGCCCCTCCCTTCTATCTTGTAGTGTAGAGGTTGATCAAAGGTATACACTGACTCATTATTCAGAAAGCATGCAGGAAAAGTTCAGAAGTTTTTACAAAACTTCAAGTAAAAGAAAATCCAAATAAAAGTGAAACTCATGTTGTCTTGAATGCACATTTATTGAGGAACTGTATGTGCATGCATTCAATCATAAACAATCAAATAAAAACATATACTCATACACATACAACAAGGCTATCAGACATTACGCTTCTAAATAAAGCCCAGACATTTAGTATGGCAGGGAAACTTTTTTTTTTCATCAAAAGTACTACTGTATGTTGCTTACATCTGTAGCTGCATGCGTAGCACATGAGATTTTAGATACTTTTAAAAACAATTTAGATAATATAACAGACGATATAGAATGATAATTATCTGCATCGATTAGATTTTCATTCTACAAAAGAATGCAGTTAGGCTAAAAAGTACAAGTAGATCTTTATGACCCGCTCTGCATCAAAGAGATTAATTGATAGCTTGCAATGAATGACCAAAAACACAGTGTCAGAATTGAAACTTCAAAAAAAGATGAATATCTACCCATGATCGCATACAAACATTTCAGAGGCAGACTAACAAAGCTGGCGGTAGGCTAAGATATTAAGTAGTTTTTTTTATTATTTTTTTATTAAAAGAGCAAAGATTCTGAGTTTAGGATGTAGAGGTAACATTTTGTAATTCCGTGCTGCATTAGGAGATTGTGTGACAGGTTTCAGTAGACATATTTTTTAAGTTCTAGGAAATACAGTAAATAATTTATATAAAAGTAGGGAAGATTCTGTGCTTGTATTCTGCAGATGTAGATTATGTAAAATTATCGAGATAGGGAGGGTCTCAAATATGGTTTCACACTGTAGATGTAGATTGTAGCAGGAGAGAGTATTCGTCGAGTTGTAGATTATATGTTTGAAGGACCGAGGACTAGAATGGAACCAGGCCAGGAGGAAGACAGCCGATAGAATAGTCTGGCGCTCTCTCGTCCAAACCTCTACACCTCATGGTAGAAGGGAAACGACTAAGTAAGTAAGTAGATTATATGAAGAATATTGAGATTGTGTTTTCTTACGTCATAGAGCATGACGAAATATTATGATTGTAGTTATACGCTGCAAATGTTGGATAGTGATCCATGAGCGGCTATCAAACTATAGATTAAGGAGCAAATAATACGCTTCACTTGGATATAAAGAAGACATAAAATAAGTGGAGACACGAGAAGGGAACAAATAAGATAAGATACATGTTGATCAAATATAGTATTTGTTGATACTGTGATATCAATCAATCAAACAATACCCTTTAGCTCCCCAAGGAGCATAGACCTTCAACAAACACATGCCAAGTCTTCCTGTCCTGTGCCATCCGCTCAAGTTCTTTCCATGTTTTCCTCATCCTTTTCACCTCTCTTTCCAGTTCTCTTCTCCATGTGTTGTTTGGTCTACCTCTGCCTCTCTTTCCCTGTGGATTCCAGAACAAGGACTGCGTTGTAATGCTATCAACAGGTTTCCTCAATGTGTGTCCTATCCATCACCAGCGTCTTCTTCTCAACTCTTGTTCCACTGGCACTTGTCTGGTTCTTGTCATCAATACCACATGTGTGACTTTGTCATACCATTTCAGTCCTTCTATTCTATGCAAGCACCCGTTTATAAAAGTCTGTAGCTTTTTGGTTGTTGTTTTTGTTGTTCTCCATGTCTCAGTTACTATCAGTGCCAGGAAAAGTATCAAACAGAATCATCCTGGAGAGATTAAAAGAGTCCATAGACAAGCAACTGAGAGATGAACAAGCAGGTTTTTTGACAAAATAGATCCTGTACAGACCAGATAACCACATTGAGAATAATAGTTGAACAAAGTCTGGAATGGAATTCACTGCTATACATCGGATTCGTGGACTATGAAAAGGCATTTGACAGTGTAGACAAAGAATCACTTTGGAAATTGATGAGACATTATGGAGTTCCCATGAAGATCATTAACTTAATAAAGAAGACCTATGAAGATATGACATGTAGAGTTCTTCATGAAGGACAACTTACAGAACCATTTAGGATTAGAACGGGAGTGAGACAGGGATGCCTCGTCTCCATTTTTTTCTTACTAGCAATAGATTGGGTTATGAAAACATCGACATCGCACAACAGAAATGGAATCCGGTGGAATCTGACTAAACAGCTTGATTATCTGGATTTTGCAGATGACTTGGCTCTTCTGTCCCATAACCATAATCAGATGCAAGAGAAAATGAAAATTCTTGATGAGAGGTCACAACAAGTGGGCCTGAAAATACACAGGGAAAAGACAAAGATTATGAGAATAAATGCAAGAAATGATAACAAGGTTGAACTTGAAGAAACACCACTAAAAGATGTAGAATCTTACACATATCTTGGAAGTAATATAGACAAAGTTGGAGGGACAGACAGTGATATCAAAATAAGAATACAAAAAGCAAGAGGAGCTTTCATTGCATTGGGAAACATATGGAGAACAAGAGAAATCAAGTCCAAAACGAAAATAAGAATCTTCAACTCAAATGTGAAGTCAGTCCTATTGTATGGCTCTGATACTGTGATATAGTGAAGACATAAAATAAGTGGAGACACGAGAAGGGAACAAATAAGATAAGATTTGTATTGATCAAATATAGTATTTGTTGATATTGCGCAACTTGCAGATGATACTTAAGGATGTAAAAAGAAGAACTGTAATGAGAGAAATGAAGAAGTAGATTGTAGGTGTATTATAAGGTAATGACAAGAATCTACTAGTTACGATATTTTTTAAAGAGAACAAAAATGTTGGTAATAAATAAGATAATTTAAATAATCAATATTTGAATTTGAAGAGATGACGGACTAGAAAATCTAATGACTTGATGACATAACAAACAGACTTATTAGTGTGCTCTGGCCTGTATGAAGACAATCATGATTGTTAGGGTTAGGGTTGATGTTTTCTGTTTTGAAAGAGGGCATGAATCTTCTAATTAAAGATAATAAAAAATAGTTTTAGTTGAAATATTTTGAGAACCTATTCTGTGACATTAAGAGTTGTGCTGTTTGAATATATTGTGAATGATTTGTGATGGTGGTAATGATACATAAATTAATTGAGGTAACAGCGGGATTAATCAGAGAACCTGGCTGATCGATGTTGCACTCGCCTCAAAAGATTAGTAAGAATTTCCATCTGAGGCGTAGAGCCTTTAATTCCACTGTAACATGAACAACTGAACCACTTGACATACAAACATGTGATCAATCAACAAGAAACAGCCACAGGGTTGTCACATATAGTGGCATCACAGTTCTAGGCATAATGTCATCTTGGTGGCAGGCATACATCTCCCTTGTTGTTCTCTAAAGAGAATGGATCCACCACCAGTTAGTTCCCCAGCAACAAAGCACTTCTTGTACTCTAGAAGTGGTGCCTTCTGTAGCAAATTTGTTAACACAATGAGGCTGCCAGGCCCATGACCTTTTATGACAGCTGAGCAGTAGTTCTATTCTTTCTTTGTCTCATCGCAGACCCCGGGGCACAACACGCAGCACCACAATCATGCAGCAATAACACACGCAGATCCACAATCATGCAGCAATAACACACACAGCACCACAATCATGCAGCAATAACACACGCAGCACCACGATCATGCAGCAATAACACACTCCTGACTATTCTATGTGCTGATGTTCTTGCCACAGTATCCTCATCCATGTGATAAAACTCTGCCCATAACGACTCCTCACGAATCCATAAGTTGAGCAAATTATAACAAATGTCCATGCAAGCCAAAGAAGCCAGTCTCTGCCTTGAACTACTACACTAGGCAATGGACCTACAAAGTCAGCTGGTTCTAATTTGACAGACTTGTCTGGATCTAGACCTGTGGGATTAAATAGATCACATAACTTTTATTGTTAATATTATGATAAGAAACTCTATATACAGCTTTACAACAGAAGGTATTCTGATCATCAGAAGTGGTTCTCTTCCCCCCCCCCCCCCCCCACCACAGGTGTTGCAGTCATTTAATCTCCTCTATACTTTGGAGGGTAGAATTTGATTCATGACTCCCAAATGTCAGCCTCCTGTCATCTTTTCCCCACCTGTAATGGGAATTGAACTCAACTCAAACATGGTTGTGATTTTCAACTTTACTCCTGGTTTTATCCATGCTGCCTGCTTGAAGCAATTGTGAAAGTAACCATTATGTTGTGTGTGTGTACGTACGTACATACATACAAAAATACACACACATACATGTATATATGTATGTATGTGCCCTTGTTCTTGACTGTCCTTTCACACTCAATAGTTTCAGCACATCATACATTGAGGCATCTACTAGACCTGTTGCACCAACCTCAACAGCTGTGACTTTTGCTGTGAACCCATCATGTCTCAAGTAAGTGACCAGATCATTATATTGTCCTATTTGAATGATTGTTGCTCGTCTAGTCTGTGTTCAAATGGCACTGTCAGCTCAATCATTACAATGGGGCACGATGGTGAGGCTGGTGCCCGATATATTTTCATCTTCAAGACCTCCTAATGATTTCCAGGTATGTCCCTCACCCAGGGAGATCTAATGCCACATTAGTATATACTGTTATTAACTAATAACATAAAATCCAGATGTAATGCTATCAAAGGGCACCTAAGCAGCGGGAGTGGTAAACATGACTGATGACAATCCACATTTAATATAAGCTGACTTGTAGGTGTCTTCTTCTTATATCCTTAGCCGCCGACCGTCAAACCAGTCAGTGGCCATTACGCCTGGTGGAGACTTGTAGGGCAGCAACAAATTGATTCCACTTTGCTTGGTCGGTGGCCATCCTTCATACAGTGCCCCAACTCTGGTTCAATCTTTGCATCTCAGCCTCCACAGTCCTCTGCCAAGTTGTTTTAGGTCGGCCTCTTTCATTTTCCTTCTGGGGTCCATAGCATAGCTGTTCTTGTGATGGCATCAGGGTCTCTTCTGAGGACATGGCCAACCCAATTCCAGTGTCTGCCAGTTATGATGGTGTGCATGTCCTCTTGCTTGCTCCGAGTAAGCAGATCTTGGTTGGTGATGGTATTCGGCCAAAAGATTAGGAACATTTTTCTTAGACAGGTTGTGTGGAAAAAGGACAATTTTGACATTTCCTTCTCTGTTACTCTCCAGCATTCCGCACCATAGAGAAGCACAGAAAGTACACAACTCTAATATAGTCTTAATTTTGTGTTTCTGCTGTACTGAGAAGACTTCCAGATGTTGTTTAAACTAAAAAAGGCTGTTCTTGCTTTGTTCATTCTGTTATTGATGTCTTTGCTTGCCCCGCCATCTGGTGTTACTATGCATCCTAGGTATGTGAAGGTGTCTGTCAGTTCCAGTTGCCAATTCCTTACTGAATTGGGCTCAGGGTTGCTCACATTGAGCGTCATGACCTCTGTCTTCTTTAGATTGATGTTCAGGCCCACCTGCTGGCTATACTTATTAAGTCTATCCGTTTTTTCCTGGATGTGTTGATGTGAATGTGCTAGTTATGCAATGTCATCTGCATATTCTAGGTCTTCCAATATAGAAAATGTAGTTCATCTTATTCCTCTTGGACTGCTCTCTGTTGTCAGGCGCATCACCCAGTCTTTGACTGTTAAAAATAGAGTGGTTGATAAGCGGCATCCCTGTTGTACTCCTGTCTTCACCTCAAAGGTTAGGTTGCTCTGCCCAATGCTACACGTAAAGTTGGCATAGAGGCTTTTTATTTTTTTTGTGTGCGTACGCCCGCTAATACTCGAGGCGAAATCTCAGGTTATTATTTTATGTCTAACCTGACATTGATTTTACGTGAGTATCCCTTTATTTCTTGTACAGAGACAGGTGTCCCTCGCCATTCAGGCAAATACTCGCCGATTTCGGAGGTACCCATTGCAGCTGGGTCGGCTCAGGAGCCGCCAGTCCCTGGTTGACGACACTCCTTCAAATGTTCTCGCCAGGTCTCGAGTTAATAGAGTCCAAATCCCGGTCGACAAAAAATCCTCAAATGCCGTCGCCCGGGCTTTTTATGATTTTGAATTCAATGGCCAGTTCTTTAATCAAATTAGTGGCGTTGCTATGGGCACCAAAATGGGCCCAAGTTATGCTTGCCTCTTGATGGGTCACTTTGAATATTTGGTGCTTCAAAGTTACAATGGACCATTACCTGAGTTTTACCATCGCTATATCGATGATGGTATTGGAGTCACAGACATGTCTAAAGTTAACCTCCGTAGATTCATAGACTATGTTGGCAATTTCCATCCTGCCATCAAATTCACGTCTCAAATTTCGACCACTTCAGTTAACTTTCTTGACCTTACTGTCAATATTACTCCTACTGGCCTTACTACTTCTGTCTTTTATAAACCTACTGACGCTCATGGTTTCCTTCTTTACACCTCCTCTCACCCTCTCAGCTGTAAAGATTCCATTCCCTACTCTCAACTTCTACACTTACGTCTGATTTGTCATGATGAAGATGATTTCTGTGAACGATCTCAAGAAATGCTCGATTTTTTTCGCTCACGTCACTATCCTGAAAGAGTTTTATCTGATGCCCTTAATCGCATTAGTCATGTTACTCATCAGGTTGCACTTACTGCTAAACCTACTACTACATCTGAGACTCAAACTTGTCTTAACTTTTCCCCCTCACTGTTTGGCAGTGAAAAAAATTCTGTTTCATCATCTGCCCATTCTCCACTCCGATCCTGATACCAGAGAGTTGTTTCGTGATACCCCTTTGGTGGCATATCACAGGGATAAGAATTTTAGGGATATTCTTGTGCATAGTCACTTGAGACAAACTAGTCCTTCTCACTTTGGTACTAAACCATGCCACATATGTAAGACCTGTCCTTTTGTACTCCAAATGCAGTCAGTCTGCTTTCCGAACGGTAAATTTGCCATTGGGGAGTCTTTCAAGTGCGAATCCAGAAACATGATTTATGCTATCATCTGCAAGTGGTGTGACATGACCTATATTGGTGAAACTGGCAGACGTCTGGCAGACAGGTTTCGGGAGCACTTGAATGACATCTATCATAGCAAACAATTACCGGTGGCCCTTCACTTCAATAGCCCTGACCATTCAGGTAACTCTGACATTCATGTCACTGCACTCCTGTCATGTGTTGGCGACAACCGAACTCGCTTCTCGTTGGAGAATCATCTCATTTTCTAATGGGCGTTTTATCTCCTGCTGGCTTGAATGTCCAGCATCATTTTGCATAATTCTGGTGGCTTCTGTCTCTGTTTCATACTTTATTTCTTCTGTCGTTATTTTCCTTTCTGTCCTTGTTTTTGCTTTGGTTTGCTTCGTTTCCTCAATTATCTTTTCTTAGCCATCCCTAGCTCATACATCACTTCCGCATGACGCCTCATTCTTTCAGCCATCTTGAATGTTTCTTTCTTGGATCCAGCTAAGTGATTTTTTACTTGTTTTAATAGTGTTGTTCATTTCTGTCTTCGCTTCGTCGATTATTTACTTTCTTGTTTCGACATGTCTTTCTGGTTTTATGATTTTCTTGCATTATTACTGCTATCGTTTCATTCAACACCGTTGTTTCATCTGCCTGTATCGCTCATTTGGTGTTTTCCTCATCATCATAGATTTTTGTAGTACCTATATGTAGTTCTTGTTCTTGTCACCTGTTCGTAACTGTGGCTGACGAAGGGTCCCTTATTTCATGTGTATCGTTTACTTGTAAAACTGATTTCATACAATATTATTTTTCAATTTATATATTTGTTTTTATGATTGACACTATGCAGCTTGGAATTCCATAAGCCCTCAGTATTTTCCAGAGACTGTCCCTATGTATACTGTCAAAAGCCTTTTCAAAATCAACGAAATTAATGTACAGCTGTATCTGCCATTCTGAGCACTGCTCTATAATGTTCTTGAGGGTAAATATATGATCTACACATCTTCTGTTCTTGTTTTTTGTTGTTGTTAGTATGTCTAACCTGAGACTGATTTTTACATGGGTATCCCTCTTTTTTCTTGCACAGAGACAGGTGTCCCTCGCCATTCAGGCAGATACTCACCGATTTCAGAGGTACCCATTAGAGCTGGGTCGGCTCAGGAACCGCCAGTCCCTGGTCTACGACACTCTTTCAAATGTACTCGCCATGGCTCGAGTTAATCCAGTCCAAATCCCGGTTGACGAAAAATCTTCAAATTTCCACGCCCTGGTTTGATCCTGGGTCACTCGGTCGATGGCACAGTTTGGTAACCACTACACCAGCGCGGCTCCCCTTGGGCAATTTGACAATTATTCCTTTGTTCCACTCCGTTGGTGTTGTCCCTGTTTTCCAGACTTGTGCAAATAGTGGTTCTAGTAGTTCTGCTGCTAGCTCAGGGTCTGTCTTAAATAGTAAATTAATATGAAACAAATATAAAGGTATGTTATAAGGCACTCGTAGGAAATAAAGAAGTAGAACACTAGACAACAGAAAAACAACAGACATGAGTGGCTTACCCAGGATTTCAACCCTGGACCTTCCGTGCGACAACACCGCCTAGCTATGCAAGCGAATCACACTGTCCTCCCTGCCATCTACGCATCCCCAAAAAAGGATGTTTCAATGACAGGTCATTAGTGCGAACCTCTATACATAACACCGGAAGTTTACCATGGGCAGTTCAGCCTATTAATGACGCAATCACTTCTGTTGTTCCCCTATATATCAGTATTGGTCAGTCCAACAAGACAAAAACCTTAATACTGTGTCCAGTATGATAGTAGACTTAGAACAGTAAGAACAGGACAGAGGGTAGGTTTGGTATTGTATAAACATTTATAACACATAAGGAGGGAAACCACGAGGCCTGTAAACAGTAAATTAATATGAAACAAATATAAAGGTATGTTATAAGGCACTCGTAGGAAATAAAGAAGTAGAACACTAGACAACAGAAAAACAACAGACATGAGTGGCTTACCCAGGATTTGTACCCTGGACCTTCCGTGAGACAACACCGCCTAGCTATGCAAGCGAATCACACTGTCCTCCCTGCCATCTACGCATCCCCCAAAAAGGATGTTTCAATGACAGGTCATTAGTGCGAACCTCTATACATAACACCGGAAGTTCTAAGTCTACTATCATACTTGACACAGTATTAAGGTCTTTGTCTTGTTGGACTGACCAATACTGATATATAGGGGAACAACAGAAGTGATTGCGTCATTAATAGGCTGAACTGCCCATGGTAAACTTCCGGTGTTATGTATAGAGGTTCGCACTAATGACCTGTCATTGAAACATCCTTTTTTGGGGATGCGTAGATGGCAGGGAGGACAGTGTGATTCGCTTGCATAGCTAGGCGGTGTTGTCGCACGGAAGGTCCAGGGTTGAAATCCTGGGTAAGCCACTCATGTCTGTTGTTTTTCTGTTGTCTAGTGTTCTACTTCTTTATTTCCTACGAGTGCCTTATAACATACCTTTATATTTGTTTCATATTAATTTACTGTTTACAGGCCTCGTGGTTTCCCTCCTTATGTGTTATATCTGTCTTAAATAGCTCTGCATTTAAGTTATCGTGGCCGGTAGCTTTTCCATTCTTTAACCCTTTGATTGCAGTGATGATTTCTTCCTTCCGTGGAATGTCTGTATTAACATCCAGATCATTTTCAGCCTCAGGAACATTCAACTGTGTCTCTGGTGGTTCCTTGTTCAGAATTTCTCTGAAATGCTCTGCCCATCTTGTTTCCTGTCCCTTTGCTGTCGTGACAAGATTTCCTTGCTTATCTCTTACTAATGTAATATTGTTTGCACCTCGTTTTCTGCTGATGGTTTTAGTTATTTTGTATACTGTGCTTTGTTTATTTCTCTGTGCTGCCTCTTCTACCTGTCTTGCAAGATTGTCTAAGAAGTTCCTTTTGTTGGCTCGGGTTTGGTGTTTAACTTCCTTGTCCAGCTGACTGTACTGTTCGCTATATAGCTGCTTTAACGTGGGAGACTTCGCTTCTGTTTTCTTTCTTTTCATTTCCTTTCTCATCGCTATGGTGTTTAATGTTTCTGGTGTTATCCACTCTTGCTTCTTCCTTTCCTGGAATCCCAAGCATGATTTGCTGCTGTCCTTATATATTGTTGAAATGATGTTGGATTTCTGGTCTATATCATCAGTCAATGTCTTTTCCTGACTTTTGGCAAATTGATATTGTTTCTTTATATCTGCCGCAAAAGCTCTTTGGTAAAGTCCTTCAATTGGCTGATGTCAAACTTTTTCTGCATAGTTACAGTTGGTCTAGCAGTTCTGATTTTCACCTTCAGTTTTGCTATGACTAAATGGTGGTCACTTCCCACATCTGCACCTCTTCTTACCTTCACATCTTGCAATGCATGTCTCCATCTACCATTAATCATCATGTGGTCTATCTGGTTTCTGTCCCGGCAATTTGGTGATTCCCATGTTAATTTGTGAATTTCTTTGTGTGGAAAAAGTGTTCCTCCAATGACCAGGTTGTTAATGCTACAGAAACTTATTAATTTATCCCCATTTTCGTTTGCTGTTCCGCTGCCGCATTTCCCCATTACTCTTTCATTATATGTATTGTGTGTTCCAACTTTCGCATTGAGGTCTCCCATTACTATGATAAGATCGTATCTCGGTGTGTCTTCCATTTCTGTTTGCAGTTGATGATAGAATTCATCTTTGACCTCTTCGTCACTGTCATTTGTTGGTGCGTAGTATTTTATTATTGTAGTGTTGGTGAATCTCCCTCTCAATCTTATTCTTATCAGTCTGCTGTTGATGGGTTTCCATTCCAGTAATGACCTTTCTATTCCTTTCTGTAGAATAATGGCTACACCTTCATTGTGCTGTCCATCCTCTCTTCCAGAGTAAAGTACTGTTTCTCCTGTTGCTGTTTTAACTTTTCCTGTCCCTATCCATCTGCTCTCGCTTATCCCTAGAATGTGTAATCTATAGTTTCTCATTTCTGCTGTGACCTGTTTTAGTTTTCCCGTCTCATTCATTGTCCTGACATTCCAAAATCCTATTCTTGTTTCATGTTTTGCAGTCAGGACGTCCATTCTCGTGTCAGTGGCTTCCTTTCGGCTTTCATCACTGACAGTCATATGAGCCTCAGACTCCGGATGTCTGTCCCGCAGCAAAGTTTGTTCATTTGTTGTCGTTTCCGTAATTTTGTTTCTTTTTACATAGACAGGGGTGTCAGCCCTATGCTAAAACCCCAACCTGGAGGACCAGGGTGTCTGCTTTAGTCTGACCCCTACCCATGCAAACCTGTCCAGCTTGGTAGAACCTTCCAGGAGTAAAACTCCTGCTGGCATAGCTCTGGTGGTAATCAGGGTACGCAAGCCGCCATACCTCGACAAGATATTGACACCTGTGATGGCAGGACTTGTAGGTGTTTAAAGGTAAGAATCAGATGCACGATAGGTGACCATCTGTCCTCTTTTCCCCGGATTTGTCCTCTCTTCAGACTGAGCCTAAAGACTGAGCATCCGGGCAGCTTTTTTCAAAAGTGCATTTTGTCCAGCTTTTCCCACAGAGATTGAACAGGACTTAGATTCTGTCTTAAGCAAGTAAATTCTTTAAGGGGTATTTTTACAAATAAATATTGAACAAATTGAAAGAAATGTAGGCCAGTTGTTCTAAACTGTGTTAAATCTGTGACTGACATTCTTAAAGCATCGTTTGTGTCAGAGTCATTGCCCTTGAAGATTCAAAATACACTTGCTGAAAAACGAAGAGATGGACTTGACAGTTTGTGTTACAAATTTCACAACGATAAAAAAATGCATGTAATCAATTGTTTAGAAGAAGCAGACATATCGATGAAACCATTTGAAGATTTCACATATTTTTCATGAATGACCTTATACAAAGTACCAACGTGGGAAGATGTGCGAGCTTCTGGTCAATATTTAATTGATAAAGATGTTGCATTTGACGATGAAAGTGCTGTGATCAACTTAACAATCCAAAAACATTTGTTGAAAGTAATGATGAAGAATTTATGCAGTTGCTGACACATAAGAAATGAATCAAATTTTTAAAACAACCATTAAAAATTGAATTTAAATCTGAGCTTTTAATGATCGCACAATATTTCCTTGCGGCAGCTGATCACAACACACACATGGACCTTCGTATTTTATTTATAGAACATGACTGGACAAAATACAGAAACAGTTTTCAAGTGGATTCCATCAATGTAATTTTGCTTTCACATTATTATTTTTTAAAAGTATTATGCTGCCTATTCCAAGATTATTTAAAAAGAAATACTGAATTGTTGAAGGAGACAATCATCGTAAAATATAAATAAATAAATAATAATTTTAACATAATAATAACAGTATTAGTTTTATCAATGCTGATTAACTCTTAGTATACGAGCGGCCTCTTAGAGAGGCCGATGATCGATCCCCGTCAATAGCGAAAATTTATACGTGAATGCATGTTTAAAACCACTGAACAATTTAGTTATGTGCATGATATAGGGGTTTCATTTCTTCACATTTTGATATATAACACTTATGTTATCTTTATAAATAAATTGTTTATTGCAAAATCTGTAAAGGTAGTCATGAAATTAGCTCGTATACTAAGAGTTAAAATGTGGAAAAGTTAATTTTGGTGGTTAAAAGGATTTAAAAACATACATTTTAAAAGACATTTTATTTCCATTTTTTGTAACCTTTACGAAACTAGCTTTAGACATTCAAAATCTTACATTAATAAGTCTTCTTTTACTTTTTATCTTTAAAAGTTAGTTGCTTATCCTTTACAGGACGTGGCAATCAACCCCAGCTTTTATTGGCTGTTTGTGATTTTTCTAGGCAATTTTTTTCATTCAGTAGCTGCATCAGTGTATGATTTATTGAAACTGTTGGGGCTGAAGGGTCAGTCTAGAACAAGGTCACTGAAGAGGCTTAGTGAAACTGCTGAAAAGGCATCAGGCTGGCTGTGGAACAACCGCAATGGACGATGGACATCGTAACAATAAACGCTGCAGTACAGAAAACACCAAAATTTTTCTAAGTCCACAACGCTGAGTTTTTTTTGGTGTACGAGTGAAAGAGATGCGACTCTGGGGCAACAGGCGATGTATACTATAGGGAGAGTGTCAGGTAAATTTCAGTGGCTTGCGGCGCGCAGCTCGTCGGCTGCGCGCTAATGTCTCAGTGTGTGTCCTTAGTTGTGAAGGGCGTTGGAACGAACGGAATAATTTGTCTTCTCTTTGTTACTTTCACAATTGCCTCTGCGGCTGGCGTTGTGGATTTAAAAGTTGCTACCATAAGTGAAATGGGTTCATTTTCGATACAAGACAACAGGAAGCTGAGACGCTTGGGAGTCATGTCCAAGTGGGCCCGCCCCCCTTAGAGTGTAAAGGAGTAATTGGGCCGAAACACTTGTCGGATGGGGGGACTACTTCTGATGATCAGATTGCTTCCTGTTGTATCGCTCTGTAAAGAGTTTCCTATCCATTGCTTTCTGAACGGTACGGCGCTTATACCATTGTTAAAAATTCACACAAAGCGATCTGCTACCAAACCGCCTGCAGCAGGTTTCGAACCTGGTATATCTGGATTATGAAACTGCGTTCATATCCATTAGGCCACAGACGCCTAATTTTTGTCTTACTTGTCAGAAAATGTCCTCTTTTTGTTAAAAATGATACGCTCACCCCAATGCACAATTTATAAAAAATAAAATCTGAAAACGGGTTTTGAATACTTATATTTTCTAAATAATGAGTTGAGAAAGCGTTAGTAATATCATATAATTGCATATATTCATTAATGTTTTTTTTCTGGTTTAATTGTTTCCCTTGGAAGACAAGGGTGTCATGGCACATAAGGCAGATGTGCACAGAAGACTAGTGTCCCACAGCATATTGGTTGCAGAGCACTAGTGTTGTGTGCACATGTACCAGAAACATAATAAAGCTGACAATGGTGCATAGTTGGGTTCATTTTTACTGAAACACCACTAAAAACACTTATTCATTTTTTGTTCTGATGACAAAACTTCCCATTGAGAAAATATTTTTGATAATTTTCGTAAATTCTAATAAATGGTTACGGAACTGTAGTTATGGTAATATGTTATGGTAATATGTTATGCCATCATGCTACTGTTCCCTCAGGTGGTGAAAATATTATTTCACATGTTACTACACTTAATGAGATAAAATATATCAGTATGCCTTTATTATGATCCTATGTTATTTCATATACTTTACTACTTCTGATTATTTTATAACTACACTTTTGATTCACACCAAATGCTGCGTAATATACATTTTGCTTTTTATACTGATGTTGAGTTTTCCTATGATGTTATTATTTCAAGTAGTAATATATTCACAATTTTACTGGCTCAGATTGTGATTGTTACACCATACGTCCTCAACTATATATCCAAAATGATGAATTCTGAAGATCTGTGAAAACCAAATGTTTTTTGTGCAATGTCACTCATGAGCACAACACGACTCAAGGAGGTGTGAGGCTTCAGTTGCCAAGACAAGATACTTATGTTCCATTATGGATGGCCCATCAAAATACAATAATCTAAACAATATTATATCATTGCATTTTACTCTTACAATGTTGGACAATAATAAATATTATTTTTAATATAAACATAAATATTAATGTAATTGCTTATGGGGATGTTGCAACAGACTCCGCTAGATGTTACCATAACACACATTACATAAATCTTACTACCAAATGTGTGAATTCTGAAATACATATAGCCCCAAGGGTTTCAAATGAGTTGAAGACCTACCTATACAGCACATTCTATATATCAAAAGCATATAAATTCCGCAGTGTAAAAACAATGTTAAATCTGTCTCTTATAAGCAAATAGCCCAGCAAAGCATGCTGGGAAATAATTCTCTTGTGCTCTTTCTGCTGCATGTCCATGGTGACGATATTCAATCTTCTGCGGCCATTTCATTCTTTACCATTCTATTTTAACTTCAATGGATCTTTGTAGTCAAACTTATAACTTAGGATCAATGCAATTATGAACAAAATGAAAAGTCTGCATGATCTTTTAATGGATGTTCAGTTTAACTTTCGTGCTGCAAAGCGCACCATTTCTGCATTTTCCTGAAAATGCACTAAAAAATCGCAAGGCATGCACATCCTTTTAATGAATGTTCAATTTAGCTTTCACAGTGCAATGTAAAAACTGTATGGCATTTTTCTAAAAAGCAAGTGGGATTTGTTCATTGCTGGTTACAGACGTTTTAGTAAGATAATTTGTATATTTGGAACACTGTTGCGTACTCAATTCTTCTTGCAGTGCTATAAAAACTGAAACAATTCAACAATTTTTATTCAAGTAAAATCAGGCTCAGAGTGGCTAAGAGCGTCAGTGTCTAACTCTAAAGGTATTGGGTTTGCTCCCAGCATAAGGAATATATCTGATGGAAATTATTCATAACCAGTTGTTCCTAATGATGTCGTATACTCCCCCATGATCTCCTGGGTGGTGAGATTGGATGCCTAGCCTTCTAGGATAAGCTTGAAAAAATAGGAGGTCCCGTGTGCAAGATGTGAACGTTAAAAATCCCTCGGCAGTTGGAAATCATAAAGAGTAGGCCATACAGCTGCTGCCCTGACAAAATAAAAAAATTAGGAAACCTGCCCACCACAAAAATATTTGTAGAATGTGTGATTCCTGTATGCACATACTGGGATCCTCGCTGGTGCTACAGAGTTCATGCCCTGTGCTGAGATCCTCCTTGTGTGATCTAAGGGAGGAGATGGGAGTACTGATGGAGTTGTTCTTGTGTAATTTTTTTTTTTTTTTTTTTTTTTTTTTTCGTACGCCCGCTAATACTCGAGGCGAAATCTCAGGTTATTACTATGTCTAACCTGACATTGATTTTACGTGAGTATCCCTTTTTACTTGTACAGAGACAGGTGTCCCTCGCCATTCAGGCAAATACTCTCCGATTTCGGAGGTACCCATTGCAGCTGGGTCGGCTCAGGAGCCGCCAATCCCTGGTCGACAACACTCCTTCAAATGTTCTCGCCAGGTCTCGAGTTAATCCAGTCCAATTCCCGGTCGACGAAAAATCCTCAAATGCCGTCGCCCGGGTTTGATCCTGAATCACCCGGTCGCCAGAGCGGTGTTGTAACCACTACGCTAGCGCGGCTCCCGATTCTTGTGTAATGAAGATAGTCCTTAAAACCAAACCAAAACCAAACCAAAACCAAACTATTCAAGTCAAACTACACACCAACCTGTAATATTTGTAACAAACTGGATCAAGTTACCAACCTGTATTATTTGTAACAAACTGGATCAAGTTACCAACCTGTATTATTTGTAACAAACTGGATCAAGTTACCAACCTGTATTATTTGTAACAAACTGGATCAAGTTACCAACCTGTATTATTTGTAATAAACTGGATCAAGTTACCAACCTGTATTATTTGTAACAAACTGGATCAAGTTACAAACCTGTATTATTTGTAACAAACTGGATCAAGTTACCAACCTGTATTATTTGTAACAAACTGGATCAAGTTCTCCAGCACTCTGGCTGTGTGGTTGAAACGTACAGCAGATCTTGAATGAAACAGCATCAGATTAGGAACAGCTACTGTCCCAAATCGAGCATTCAAGCTGTTATGAGAGAAAATATGAAACATTGCCATGATAAATATAGAACAAGATATAGGTACGCCTTATAGCAGATACTGCATAGGGGAGTGGAGTGCCCGAGACTTCACTAAATTCGAGGTCTCAGTTTTGATGAGGTGGGCTGACTGGTTCCCTTACTTGCTATCTCTATCTTTCCTAACTCATAGGGGTCGGAGTGGCTAAAAGGTATGGCATCTGCCTCTATTTATAATTTTATGTTATTACCAGGTTCGGTTCCCGGTACAGGGAATATATTTGATGGAAATTTTTTCAGAACCAGTGGGACCTAATTATACCCCCCCCAATCTCCTGGGCAATGAGATCGGATGCCTAGCCTTCTCAGCTAAGGGAGAAAAAATATGAGGTCCCATGTGCAAGTTGCGCATGTTAAAATGCCCTCAACAGTTGGAAATTGTAAACATACGGCTGCTGCCCTCCTGCCAAAATTTACAACATTAGGAAACCTACCTGCCATAAAAATATTTATAGAATGTGTGATTCCTGTATACACACATTGGGATCCTTGCTGTTGCTATGGAGCTTGTGCACTATGCTGAGATCCTCCATGTGTGATCTAAGGGAGAAAATCAGTGCACTGGTGGAGTAGGCTGTGTGCAATGAAGATAGTCCTTACAACCAGACTAAATCAAAGTCAGGTAATAATTTTTACAGATGGAATAGACTGGAGTGTCTGATGTGACCTGATTTCACAATCCTGTCTCTCTTTGCCTCAAGAAGCAAGTGATCTTGACACTCTGTCCTATGACATAAATATACATCACATTAACTTCTTGACTGTGGTGGTCATCCATGTTTTCTATTTTATTTCCTGCACATGACATCCTGGTATGTCATATCTTTTGCATGTTTTGACACCTGTAGAAACGCAACCAAAACTACAATGCAGCAACACAGTAGTTAATTACACTAGACTTCTAGTGCCTGTAGACTGAAACGGACAGGTCACATGCCCTAGTTTATGGACAAGTTCATAAACTGACTAGCGCTGCAAGATTGTTATTTACATTAAGTGTCTAGCCATGCTACAGTGTGTCTGCTACACGAAGAAGGTGAGAACTACGTTATATGCATAAAAAAATTAATAAATATAATGCAACCTGTAAATAGAAGTCACCCTGTAAATAGAAGTCACCCTGTAAATAGAAGTCACCCTGTAAATAGAAGTCACCCTGTAAATAGAAGTCACCCTGTAAATAGAAGTCAACCTGTAAATAGAAGTCAACCTGTAAATAGAAGTCAACCTGTAAATAGAAGTCACCCTGTAAATAGAAGTCACCCTGTAAATAGAAGTCACCCTGTAAGTTCCCGGGGGTCTCTGAAGAAACAAAGAAAGAACAGGACTACTGCACACTCAGGCATGTCGTACAAGACGACCAATACGAGGTTGAGCATGGCGGCTGGCAACCTGATCATGTCAAACAAACAACTACTGTAACAGCATGCGTCTGCTTGGTGTAGGCTTCCTCAAGTGGTGTTTCCATGCTCCATAGGGAGTGCATAGAAAAATGAAAAAGAAGTCACTGAGGATACTCACAAAATGAATATTCTTAAACATAACTGCTTTGGAAAATACCAAAAAAAGATGTTAAAAATACTCACTAGCTAAAATGAGATGTGTCAACGGCTAAAACATCCAACTGGGGAAATGCTCTTGCAAGTGCATTGTAGTGAGGAGCTGCTCGTGCACAGAAGTGACACCACGGAGCATAAAACATGACAAGAACACAAGGTGACACTTTCTGATTCTTGCTGAAGTTCAACATTTCAAGCAGTTCAGTGCTGTTTGCCATTTTCAACTGTGGATATGTAATAAAATGAAAATAACGTTCTTTTCTACAGAATAATTTATGTAATGCATGTTAGACCTTGCCCTATTAAGTTCCAGTGGTCTCTGAAGAAATATAGAAAAAATATGACTAAATAAAGTATAGGACTAAATAAAGTACAGGGCTATGTAAAGTATAGGACTAAATAAAGTATGAGACTATGTAAAGTATAGGACTATGTAAAGTATAGGACTTAATAACATTTACGACTTTGTAAAGTATAGGACTATGTAAAGTATAGGACTATGTAAAGTATTGGACTAAATAAAGTATAGAACTATGTAAAGTATAGGACTTAATAAAGAAAAGGACTATATAAAGTATAGGACTTAATAATGTTTAGGACTTTGTAAAGTATAGGACTACGTAAAGTATAGGACTAAATAAAGTTTAGGACTATGTAAACTATAGGACTGAATAAAGTTTAGGACTTTGTAAATTATAGATGTAAAGTAAAGGACTAAATAAAGTTTAGGACTATGTAAAGTACAGAACTATGTAAAGTGTAGGGCTAAATAAAGTTTAGGACTATGTAAAGTATAGAACTATATAAAGTATAGGACTATGTAAAGTATAGGACTTAATAAAGTAAAGGACTTTGTAAAGTATAGGACTAAATAAAGTTTAGGACTATGTAAAGTACAGAACTATGTAAAGTATAGGACTAAATAAAGTTTAGGACTATGTAAAGTATAGAACTATATAAAGTATATGACTATGTAAAGTATAGGATTTAATAAAGTATAGGACTATGTAAAGTATAAATAATAATAATAAATTCTTTAAGCACCAAACACGGCGCATAAGGCAGAAACCAGTGCTCTCCAGGTTGTTCGTTGTGACGCCACTCCTCTTAGCTCTTGCACATTATTTAGGCCCAACGTTCTTCCTTCTCTTATTATTGTTCTTCTGAGTGTTTCTTTTGGTGTTCCTTTTTTCCTCTTACCCTCAGGAACCCAAGTGAGCACCTGTAGTGGTATTCTGTTGTTTTGCATTCGTAGGACATGACCGATATATGACCATCGTCTTTTCCTTATATAGTCGGAGACATATTTCTGCCTAGAGTCTTCTCTTATTTGTCGATTAGTCTTGAATTCTTTCCAACTGATGTTCATGAGTTTTCTAAGACATTTGTTCTCGAATGTATTCAGCTTGTTCTCCAATGATTTTGTTATTTTCCAACTCTCACAGCCGTATGTTAACACTGAGATAACATTTGAATTAAACAGACGAAGCTTGGTATGTATATTCAATGATCGTAATTTCCAAATGTTAGATAATCTATTGAAGGCGCTAGCTGCCAAAGCAATTCTAGTATGGATTTCTCTTGTTGTGTTACCATCCTGAGTCATTTTACTGCCTAAATAATTGAAACTTTCAACTTTCTGTAGTTTTTCCCCGTTCAAGATGATATCAAAGGTCTCGTTAGAAAAGTTCATAGCTTTAGTTTTAGAGGCATTTATTTGGAGACCTATTTTAACCGAGAGATGACACAAATTATTTACTGCTTCTTGGGATTGTTTTGGTGTTGAACTTAAGAATGCTACATCATCTGCGAAATCCAGGTCCCCCAGGAATTTTCCAGTTGTCCATTTTATACCTAATTGTTCATTGTGGGTATAGTTTCTCATAACCCAATCAATAGCTATTCCAAAAAGTAGTGGTGACATAATACAGCCTTGTTTCACCCCTGTTTCTACTGTAAACCATTCTGTATTCCCTTTATTTGTTCTAACACAACATCTTGCATTGTCATATAGCGCTTTGATTATATTCACATATTTTGTTGGAAAACCATAGATTGTAAGTATCTTCCACAATGATGATGTAAAGTATAGGACTAAATAAAGTTTAGGACTATGTAAAGTATAAGACTATGTAAAGTATATGACTATGTAACATATAGGACAATGTAAAGTATAGGAGTAAATAAAGTATAAGACTAAATAAAGTTTAGGACTATGTAAAGTATAGGACTAAATAAAGTATAGGACTGTGTAAAGAATAAGACTTAATAAAATTTAGGACTATGTAAAATATAGGACTATGTAAAGTATAGAACTTAATAAAGCATAGGACTATGTAAAGTATAGGACTAAATAAAGTATAGGACTGTGTAAAGAATAAGACTTAATAAAATTTAGGACTATGTAAAATATAGGACTATGTAAAGTATAGAACTTAATAAAGCATAGGACTATGTAAAGTATAGGACTAAATAAAGTACAGGACTGTGTAAAGAATAAGACTTAATAAAATTTAGGACTATGTAAAATATAGGACTATGTAAAGTATAGAACTTAATAAAATATAGGACTAAATAAAGTATAGGACTAAATAAAGTGTCAGGAAACCAAATACTCAGGAAGGTATTTGTTTCTCTCTTATTTCATGATACTAGATGGTGGTACCAATTGGCGGTACTAGTGTGTGGTATAAGTGGCCTTTAGTCAAAGCTAGACACCAAAATCAGACGGGTCTTAAAAGACACTGGACTATCTTCACAATTACCCAACGATACTATGAGGGACGTGTTGCGACCACCATACTTGACCAGTGACAAGAGTGAGCCAGTCAACAACCAGCAAAGAACAAGTATTGGTTGTAGCAGAAGCCAACCTACATCTTACTGGCAGCTAAGTGCACATTCAGAGCTGCCAAGTGAACTCTGGATCCTATCAGCCGCAGTACTTGATTTCTTAAATTCCTATGAGGCTCCCTAGAATTGAAGCAACATTCTTCAATTCACATCTCTGTCAAAAGTAATCTTGAGCTTAAGGTAGATACCTTTGAAGACCCTCAGTAGATACTCTGAAGTTGGCCACTGTTGGACCATCACTGCAGAGCAAGGGGAGTAAATCCTGTGACATCGATGACCTCACGTTTTATATGACGAGGTTGTCTACCCCATGCATAAACTCAAGTTATGTTTTTTTTTTTCAACCAAACCCCAAGCTATGAAATATTAAAGGTTTTAAGGATTCTAAAGGCAGTGGAACTAATTCATGCCAGGTTATCAGGGTTACTTGGATATACAAGTTGTTTCACCAACATCAAGTCAGGAGCATCACAAATATTTGGAACACTTGCTACCTCACACCTTTTTAAACATTATTTGTAGTGTATCGCTAAAAGCTTCAGAATCTAATCCTAATCCCTGATAGGCTACTAGCTGAATTGATAACTGTTACAGATAATCTTAACCCCCCAGAAAACTCCGCTGGGGTAATTTACCACTAATTACCAACCACTGCCTATAATGCAAACACAAATATTTAAAACATTACCTCTCCTGTAGCATTATTAGTAATATTCTTGACTGCACATTGAAATCTTGTTTTCCTGCTAGAGTCTGTTCCATTGGTGGTGGCATTTAAATCTTTAATCTGGTCTAAAGGTGTTGTCAAGTTTCCAGAGGCTGTGTCTGATGAATTGAACGGAGTTTCTTGATGTCCACCTTCATCTCCAAACTCGGACAGAAATGAGTTGAATAAAGATCTTATTGTGTACAACAAAGGAAAATATCTTCGTCTGGGTGCAGACTGTTCAAGCTGCAGTTCACTATTCTCCTTTCTAACAGCATCATCACTACCACTTTTATCTTCATGTACTGTGTCAATACCAATAACATAAAGTTCTGGAAATACTGCTTCGTGTTGATGATTATCATTTGATTCATCACTTGATGGTAAAACGTTGATTCCTTCCCTTTCTTCATCACTTGATGGTAAAACGTTGATTCCTTCCCTTTCTTCATCTCTCAATAATGGTTTTGCTACATCTTTTTCATCAGCTTCATTGTCTTGAAATCCTTCTAAACTGTTGAATCTGTCAGGGTGTTTGTCAGTGTATATTTCTTCATGCTGACATTTCCCTGATAGATCACTGTCAGTATGGTAATGAGAACTATCTTCACTAAAAGCATCACTAGATCTCATAAACTGATCATTCACAACATTAGTTTCTACACTATCGGATATTTGTTCAATGTTATCTGATATCTGCTCCATGACATTTTTCTCATGAATGTCTTTATTTAGCTGCTCTACACTATACTGATCAGGCACTTCCTCTGCCAATGTCTGGCTATCACAAAATTCTTCCATACATGATTCTTTCATTGCAGCTGCAGAACTGGGAATTTCTGACGCAGCCAATGCAGCGGTGAACATGCTGAGCCAGAATTTACAGAAAATTAGAGATATCATCACTGTAGGGGAGGAAAACAAAAAGAATTAATACTGACTATAAGAAAAAATATATACAATATGTGTCCGTACACACTTATACAGTCATTATCATCATCACCCTTCAGCTTCCCAAGCAGCATTGGTCTTCAACAAACATATGCCTAATGGTCCTGTCATGTGACATCCACTCAAGTTCTTTCCATGTCTTCTTAATGCCTTCATGTCTGTCTCCAGTTCTCTTCTCTGTGTGCTCCTTGATCTCCCTCTACTTCTATTACCACAGGGATTCCAGAATTAGGACTGCCTTGTAATGCTATCAACAGGTTTCCTCAGTGTGTGTCCTATCCATCTCTAGTGTCTTTTTCTCACCTCTTATTCTGCTGGAACTTGTCTGGTTCTTGTCATCAGTTCCACATCAGCGAGTTTGTTATACCACTTTATCCCTTCTATTCTGTGCAAGCACCCATTTATGAAAGTCTGTAGTCTTTTGGTTGTTGTTTTTGTTGTTCTCCATGTTTCAGAGCCATACAACAGGACTGACTTGACACTTACACTGTAGACAGCATATAATGTAGTAATTTGAGGCTAAAGATATTGCAATGCGTTATAAATAAGACTAGATTGCATCAAGTTTAGGCAATGTAAGTAAATAACATCCATGTACACATGGATCCATGGCCACTGATTTCACTTTACTATGTGTTTTCTATTTATTATTTAAAATAAAACTACAACTTCTGTGAGAAAAAAAGATGCACTTTATATTAAGCATAGTGCAAATTGGTGCAAATGCCAGAAGCACACGATTTTTAAAAATATATTGCAGACTGCACGTTTGGTGGGAAAAGGTTTTGACTGACATCAGTGACGGCACACATGTGAGAATTAAATATACAGGTGATATAAGTCTCTCATAACTGCCCTGGTGTTAACAAGGTGAAAAGGGGTGAGAAAGCCTGAGGGTATCCGAGATGACATCAAATCCACCAATTATCAGCCATACAAGCATCTCATCATACTTTCCCTTTTCCTCAGACCACCATTGATCCTTATATACTAATGTTAGTTCTTGTTATAAACTGTTTTACTTTATTGTTCAATTCTCTAGGTCTATCTGCTCTCAACACCTGTTCCACAGTTATGGATGAATTGCATGCCTATAAATAATCTAATATTGGTTTTCTCTGTTGTTCATACTTCCAACAGTTTAATAGGAACCGCTCTATATTATTTTTTTTCTAGACACTGCACAGCAAGTTTCTTCTATTCTAAAATAACCCATTCCTAGTTGCAGTCTAAGAAGTTTCTTATTGCTAGGAACTTTTAGTTCTCTAGATACCTGACATGTTCTCATTGGAGCCTTGAACAATTTATATGCATGTCTGCCCTTCAGACTTCCATCCCACTCTACTGTCTATTCCTCAGTTATTATTCTTTTAATTAAGTTTTTGATCTCTGTTTTACACATCCCCACATTTATTTGGTTTCTAATATTTCTACTTTTCTTAGCTTCTTTATCCCCCTTTTAATTTCCTTCTATGCCAAAATGTGAAGGTATCCAAGCTATTAGAACAGAACATCATCTGGAGCATAGGTAAGTATTTGCCAGTAACATCTCTTCTGTTATATCAGGTCTACTGCATTCTCGTAAGTTTCTTATAGCTTGAATAGCGGAAAGTGAGTCTGTTAATATTGTCAATTTATGAGGGGAAAAAAAAAAACAGATCGGGTCCAACACTCAGCTCCATTATACACTCCACACTGAGTTCATTGTTATGGATATTTAGGGCTACAATTGTGTCACATCTTATGTGCATTTAACTCATGTGAATTCATCTATCCACGACAAACATAGGAAAACAAGGGTTAAGGATTCAGACCTCTCGTAAGTTTCGTACAGCTTGAATAACTGAAAGTGAGTCTGTTAAAATTGTACATTTCTGAGGATGTTAGTGTAGAATGACGCTACAGAATGTTCGGCAATAATGACAAAAATAATATGCACTCTCATATTTGTTAATCAAGTGCTTACTTTTTTTCGCATTGAAATCTTTTGAAATTCGTACGGATATAAATCGTTGCCAAACGCGCAATAATTATGTAGGCCTATCACAGTGTAACAATTAGACGTTTTCTTTCTTTTTTTTTTAAAGGAAAAAACACGGTCACAAGAGGTAGGCCTAACTGTTCATCTTTGTGTTGACTTCTTAACGACCTAAGAGTAATAACTCTTGCCGGTTGTTAATGTGGAAGTTTAAAAGAAGAATGGAAAAATGTACAAACCAAACTTAGTTCTTTTTTTCTTCTTCTTCTTCTGCGTTCGTCCTGCTCAAAGTTTTTATTTATTTATTGAAATATTATTTCACCTTTTTCGTCCTCTTTTACGAAGCAAAATATCCAGTTCAACTTCTGATGGGTTATAATTAGGATATATAGTGTCTCCAATTCCACGTACAATTTTTATTTGCCGATACACTCTTACCTCATGAAGTGTATTGGGGAGCTGAAGTTTTCATTCCTGAGGCAAGTGTGTGACACTGACAGCTTTGAGCAGCTTATGAACCCCTGTTGTTGTTGTTGGATTTCTGTAATTGATGTACATATCCACCTGTCTCTTGGTCTTCTCCGTGCACTGAAACCAGATTGTCTACTGTTGTAGGCGCGCATTGGTGATTGATTGGGCTTCGTTATAATGAGATGGCCAAACCAATTTACTTTTCATGGTGACACGGGATGGCCTTCTTGGTTACCATAGCGGCCCCGTGCGATAACCCACATCATACTTCACCTGAGCACAACAATCCCCTAATTCATCCTGTTTCTATCCCCTACGATACGGTCGTTGGGTTGGGAGGCATTTAAACATTGCGGGATCATCTACATATGACGTCACGCAATTGTGTAAATCCCTCTGTTACCATTGTCATATTTCGTCACAAAAACCCAGACACCCCTCTATGTGACATCACAAATCTCCCCCCCGCCGCTCCCCCGCCCCCCCCCCCCCCGCTTTTCCCCCCCTCCCCCCCCCCCCCCCAATATTGTGAAATAGTGAAAAGAAAGAATGTAGTCGATTGTAAATTAGTTAACTAATGTAGAAAAATGACGAGTAAAATAGTGTTTTATATATCAGGCTTTTACGAAGGTCGTCCCTGTCACGTGCCGCGTCCTAACACGAGACACAGCCCAACCTTTGCTCTACCCAACTAAATGCATTTGCATACCCTACCCCACCCCCACAAACGATCACTCCAGCCCGAATACCATTTTTCAACTGTTGTGTACTTCATCTCATCGGACTGTAGTTGTCACGATGGTGATAACTTCGATTTATTTGTTGACGATCGGGAAAAGACCGATTGACTTCTGGAAAGACAGATGACACTGGGAAAGACTAGAAACCGGCTGACTGGGTTAGCACCCCGTAAGCTGTATTCAATTGCTACAGTACCCAAAAATGATAGATGCCCCCAGGATTCACCGAAGAGGGGGGGGGGGGAAGAATGATGAATCCATAGGCGCCTCATTGGAATCGACCAGACCCGTTACACGGACTTAGAGCTCCGAACAACCGCTGGAATTTCCATGTGCCTGTGGTAGGGAATTCTCTACTCAAAGAGGAATGAAAATCCACCGAACGAAAAAGGGGTGTGGGAGGTCATATGGGGAGATCAACAGCGCTCTGTCTCGACGGATAAGACGTTAGAAGAACGCAGCCAGGAGTCAATCCACAGTGCTGAGTACATTCAAGTTGATCTGCCTGATGATGATCTCACACACTTCTTGGACGGGAAGAGAGATGCAATCAAGTTTCCACCTGCCAGTGCAAAAAGGCTTTGGGAACAGCTGGACAAAGCCTTGGCAAAAGAGTTGGATAAAAACCTGAAGCAGATAACTTTGGAGAAGAAGCTGGAAATCTTCGGCGACATAATATATCTGCACTGTCGCAAAGTGTTCGGAGTGAGGGAGGCAAGGGAAAGTAACCCACCATGAAAAGGTAGAAGACAAATTAAAATAGAAGAAATCAAGAAACAGAAGAATCATGCCCGAAAACTTTTCAAGAACGCAGTTGCCACAGAGAAGGAAGGGTTACGACAGGTTTGGGAGCACCTGAAAGGCCAACATAATGCCCTTTGTAGAGCAGAAAGGTTGTGCAGGAAGAGAAGAAAGACGCGAAGGGATAGGGAAAGTTTCTTCAGGGAGCCCTTCAAGTTTGCCAAAGAACTGTTTGAGCAGCCACGGTCGGGTACACTAAACATCAAGAAAGAAGACCTGGAAGAACACCTTAGAATGACATATTCAGATGGTCGCAGAGATGAGCCGCTCAGCAGCATGGCAGGCCTTAAATGGCCCAGTAAGCCAGGAGCTGAATTTAACACCAAGCCCCCAACGGTGCAAAAGGTAGAAAGCATTGTCCAGAAAGCTCGGTGCAAGTCAGCTCCAGGTCCTAATGGTGTTCCATATGTGGTGTATAAGAGATGCCCTGAAGTGCTCAAACGACTGCTCCGTTTACTGAAGAATGCGTGGAAAACCCAGCTTGTAAGCAAGGAATGGAGAAAGGCGAACGGAGTCTACATCCCGAAGGAGCAAAATTCCACAGACATCAGTCAGTTCAGGCCAATCTCACTACTCAGTGTGGAAGGGAAAATATTCTTCTCAGTGATGGCGAAAAGACTCACTACATACCTCCTAGCAAATGAGTACATTGACACTACCATTCAGAAAGGAGGTATCCCAGGTACACCAGGATGTCTAGAACATGCCACAATGATCTGGGAAGCAATCCAAAAGGCAAAGTCTGACAGAACAAACCTCCATGTAATATGGTTGGATCTAGCGAATGCTTATGGATCCGTTCCACACCAGATGTTGTGGCAGGCCCTAGAAATGTATCATGTTCCACAAGAGATTGCAGCAATGCTGAAGCTGTATTTCGCAGGGTTTGCTGTCAGATTTTCAACCAGAGAGTACACAACGAAGTGGATTGGCCTTGAAGTTGGAATTGCGATGGGGTGTACCATCTCTCCGATACTATTCGTGATGGCTATGCAGGTAATCCTCAATGCTGCTGAAGGAATGGCTATAGGTCCAAAGCGCGGTGGAATGTGTCACATGCCACAGCTCAGAGCATTCATGGATGACACAACAATTCTGACATCAGATGAACATCAGGCCCGGAGGATGTTAGCAAGCTTGGATGAACTAGTCAGCTGGTGCAGAATGAGCTTCAAACCCAAGAAGTCGAGAAGCCTATCAGTCAGGAAAGGGAAGATAGCAGAGGACATATTCATGGTTTCCAACCAAAGAATCCCTACTGTCATTGAGGAACCTGTTAAAAGTCTTGGCAGGGTGTACGATGCCTCATTAAAAGAATCGAAGGCAGTGCAACAGACAATAGAAATGGCAGACAGAGGGCTACAGATCATAGACAAAAGCAGACTCCTGGGAAAGTTCAAACTGTGGTGCCTCCAGTTCATGTTGATACTGAAGTTGCTTGATACTGAAGTTGCTGTGGCCACTGCATATGTAAGCAAAAGTGGAGCTATAGAGCAGAAGGTCAAAAAGTGGCTAGGGTTAAAGCAGTTGCAAAAAAGTCAAAATCTTCTGCTTCCTTTCAAGTCAGTTGTTGAAGAGTAGTTGGAAAGGCAAGGCTCAACAAGTGGTTAAATCCATTCATGGGGAAGGAAGTGGAGAGTGGAAGAAGGTGTTGATGCTGCCCAAGAGTCACTCAAACTGAGGGAGGTAATCGGATACACAGAAACGAATAGACGGGGATTTGGTCATGAGACATCCGCTGGTTGTCCAAGGCATCAAGCAGGGAGCGCAGAGACATGGTAGTTCAGGAGATACGAGGAGCTGAGAATGATAAGAGGTTGCAAAAAGCAGTGCAGCAGGTCCAACAAGGCCAATGGACTACATGGGAAGGAGCCCTGCAGGGGTCCTTGACATGGAATGATATATGGCACCTCTTAGGCTCAGCTTCGTGGTTAGATCAATGTATGACTTGCTGCCGTCGGCCACCAACCTTGTGAAATGGGGAAAGTCGGATGATGAGCAGTGCCCCCTGTGCCAGGGGAGGCAGTCACTCGAACACGTGCTCTCAGCGTGTAAGGTGTCATTAGGGCAATGGCGATACACTTGGAGCCATAACAAAGTGCTAAATGAGAATAAAAAGTAAAGTAGACAGCGAAATCCAAGAAGAACAGTTTGGTTTTAGACGGAACAGTGGAACAGGAGAGGCAATATTTTGCCTAAGAAGATTAGCAGAAAAATATACAGAGGTCCAAAAAAGTATGTATATGTGCTTCATTGACTATAAGAAGGCTTTTGACAGAATCCATCATGAGAAAATAATTGAATGCCTCAAAGACATAGGTATTGATGGAAAAGATATAAGAATACTCAGTAACCTTTATTGGGAGCAAACTGCCACAGTAAGATCGGGAAGGAATTATTCACCATACATAGACATAAAAAGAGGTGTCAGACAAGGTTGTGTGCTGTCCCCCTGCCTATTTAATTTATACACCGAAAAAATTTTCAAACAGATACAGGAAATACCAGGACTGAACATTAGTGGAAGATCAATAAACAACCTTAGATATGCAGATGATACCGTGTTGTTAGCTGAAAGCGAACAGGAGTTACAAGAACTAGTGAAGCAAGTGAACAGTATAAGTCATGAATATGGACTCGACATTAATATTGAGAAAACTAAAACTATGATAATTAGCAAAACAGACGATAAACCGTAAATGGGAAAATCCTGGAACAAGTCAAGAGCTACGTATATCTTGGTCATATAATAACAGAAGATGGCAGATGTGAAACAGAAATCAAGAAGAGAATAGGAATGGCCAAAGCTACATTCAACAACATGAAACATATACTGACATCCAAACAGTTATCTCATAAATTAAAACTGAGAATCATAAAGTGTTATATATATTCTGCATTTCTGTATGGTGCAGAAACATGGACGATGAATAAGCATTTGGAAGAAAGAATTGAGGCTCTTGAAATGTGGATATATAGAAGAATGGGGCGTATCTCATGGAAAGAGATGAAAACAAATAAGGAGGTCCTAGAAAATCTAGGTATGAAAAGAGAACTAATGAGAGAGGTCAAAGTTCGGCAGCTAAAATACTTTGGCCACATAAAAAGGCATAACACCTTGCAGAAGACCATAACAGAAGGGAGAGTTGAAGGCAAACGTGCAAGGGGAAGACAGCGCTATAAGTGGGAAGATAACATCAAGAGATGGACGGGAAAGAGTCTATCAGAGTGTACCACCAAGACAAGAGACAGAAGACGTTGGAGATCCATTACAGCCAACCTTCGTTGTGGAGATGGCAACTGATGATGATGATGATGAAATGAGCTTGCTGCGACAATAGATCTGGCAAGGATGAAGGCGAATAGCGAACCCAGCCCGAGCACCGCAAATACATACTTTCTGAGGACAGGAAAGTCAGCACACCCCAAACCGAGTAAACCTGGTAGCAGTTTACCATCTCTTCTTGACTGTGCAAACGACTGGGAGATGGCGGTAGACCTACCTGGAAGAGGGTCATATCCAGAGAGTATCAGAAAATCGCGGAGACGGCCGGATATAGTGCTTCATTTTTCAGCAACGCTTCAGGTCATACTGATTGAACTGACCGTGCCATTTGAATCCAGATTAGACGAGCAACATTTGTTCAAAGCGGCCAAGTATAATGATCTGGCCGCAGATCTGAGACATGATGGGTTCACTGCAAGGGTCATGGCTGTTTTTGAATGGGCACAAGGGGGCTTGTGGCTGCATCAGTGTATGATCTATTGAAACTGTTAGGGATGAGGGGACAGTCGAGAACAAGGGCACTGAAGAGGCTTAGTGAAACTGCCGAAAAGGCATCAGGCTGGCTGTGGAACAACCGCAATGGGCAATGGAAATCGTGACAATAAACGCTGCGGTACAGAAAACACCAGGAATTTTTCTAAGTCCACAATACGCTGAGTTTTTGGTGTACTAGTGAAAGGGCTGTGGCTGAAAGGCGACAGGCGGTGTATATTATAGAGGTGTCAGTGTGTCAGAATTTCAGTGGCGAACGCGCAGTGGCTAGACTCGTCGGCTTCGCGATGGTGTCTCAGTGTGTGCGACAGAACGAACGGAATAATTTGTCTTCTCTTTGTTACTTTCACAATTGCCTCCACGGCTGGCGGAGTTGTGGATTAAAGTTGCTACCATAAGTGAAATGGGTTCATTTTCGATACAAGACAACAGGAGGCTGAGACGCTTGGGAGTCATGACCCAAGTGGGCCCGCTCCCCTTAGAGTGTAAAGGAGTACATCGGGCCGAAACACTTGTCGGACGGTGGGACATCTGATGATGATCAGATATGCTTCCTGTTGTATCGCTCTGTAAAGAGTTTCCTATCATCATTTCATCTTTATGTGCCATCCTGAGCTCAGGTAACCATAAGTGATTTAACAAAATAACTATTGTCCATTAGGTCATTCCTGAAACGAACAACGAGAAGTCTGTGATTGGCTCTCTAAGATTAAAACATAATCTTTGGAAGGTGAAAACCAGTCCTAAATAGTGTTTACTAGTTTAATACGAACTTTGGAATTCGCGAGGTGTGTCCGAGCGTACTTCACCCGGCAGTAGACGAAATTAGAGACCTGCTGGTGTTTCAGAAAGGACCGACTTTGCTTTGTTGCGAATTTTAATGTCTCAGTATTTACGGAGGCTAGTGGTAGCATGATATTCGCGGTCCTTTAATAAACAAGAGAAAAGGTTCAATAGAGCCAAGTGTTACTTGGCAGTAGAAATCAGTCTTTGAACCCCTGAACTGGCTTTCCTACATTGCATTCAGACTTTCCTAAATCAACCGACGCGACGTATGTTTCCCATCTATTGCATCTTGGCGCTGCCTATGATCAAAACCAACAAACTTTCTCGGCTCTTCTTGTGAACAGGGATTTCAAGTAAGCTTGTACTGGGTATCAAACTATTTCATCCTGTCGATTAGGTCAGTTCTCATATTTTTTTTTCTTTTCTTGTACTGAGCTAGTATCAGTTTTACTAACACTAATTACACTGGCTAAAAAAAAAAATTTTTTTTCCTTCTCTAACATTTCTATGTTTTTCTGGTCAATTTTAATGCGCTGTTTTTAAATCTGCAAACCGTTTTTCTCTATCAGGTCGGGATCTCTAGAAATACGCAATTGAAGTTTTTTAACAACGCATGCAGTATTACAACATCATTCGTACAAGAAGTATAACAGTTATGTAGGCTTGAATTTCTTTGCAGTCGACTTTCGTCGGTGAATGGCATGTGGTACATCGCGATGAAGCATCCAACAATAATCGGCAAGCATGGTCACACTCCACCGTCCTTGATAACGTGACTCCATTACGGCGATATCTTGATGGAATCGTTCTCCATGTTCATCGCTGACTTCGCCAAGGTTGTCAGGGAAAAAGTCAAGATGCGAATCGAGCAAATGGATTTTGAGGGACATGTTACAGCCCATAATTCTGTGATGCATCTATGCACTGCTTAACA
The DNA here is from genome assembly GCA_024509875.1 of Oreohelix idahoensis. Lineage (NCBI taxonomy): Eukaryota > Metazoa > Mollusca > Gastropoda > Stylommatophora > Oreohelicidae > Oreohelix > Oreohelix idahoensis. The sequence continues at coordinate 667,451 of JAMPIV010004267.1, read as the reverse complement.
ATATGCACATAGTCGACAGATTTGTGATTTCCCAGAAAGTTATCGACGATCGATTTGAATGCCATCCATGCGCGAAGTTCACTACCATGTAACAAGTTCTCGAATTGTTTGTCTGCAATAACTTTCCTAATCTGAGGTCCTACAAAGATACCTTCCTTTATCTTTGCATCGCTAACTTGCGGAAACTTTTCTCGAAGATAAGTGAAAGCTTTGCTCGTTTTATCTAACGCTTTTACGAAATTCTTCACGAGCCCCAACTTTATATGTAAAGGTGGTAAAATGATGCTGTCTTTGTTAACTAATGGCTCGTGTATTACATTTTTATGCTCGAGCTGCATACGATCCCTGATAGGCCACTGTTGAAGTCGTATTTTCCTTATGTTATTACGTTTGATGGTATTGACGATGATGGGTGAAATTGCCAGTTCGTGCTATTAACGCGAATTCTAATTCAAACTTCAAGTATGTCAATTCCGAACTTTGCAAACTGAAGTATACTGCCAAGGTGGGTCATAATGTCTGATACTGGTTTCTCAAGGACACATACCCTTACCTTACCTGTAAAAAAGGTGTGGCAATATCTATTTCTGTCATTGGGTAACACTCTATACTCCCTCCAAATGTTATGCACTTCACTTTTTTACCAGTGAAGGTAGATTCATCAAGTAACGATCTATGGACTCCGACAGTGGTTCATCTGGAATCACGAAGGACACTTACAAGCCTGTTATACAGGAAACCAGTATATAACGTGAGGCGTCCCACGTTCTCACAAGATGACATAGCGGGTAGAGCATGCCCGCAGATCAACCTGGGCTGTGAACCAGGTTGGAATAAAGATTTGCACCCATAACAATTTTCATCATTAAGTGAGCTAACAACACATGCATTGGCATGGTCGGCTCCCTTCTCATCATTCTTTTTGTTAGTTACACATGTATTACCCCTATCATGATTGCGATTGTCATGATGCCCACAGTGTTTGTTAGCACTGTTTCCATAGTATTTCTTATAAGACCTATTCCTAGCACATGACCAACATCTGCCATTATTCCTATTACCACTGTAGGATACGTTGTCTTGTGTGGGTCTATGATCCATCCGTTTGTGGTGCATTTCATCACCACGGCTAGAATTGTGTCGCCACTGACCTTGGTTTGAATAACCATAGTCTCGTCTCGGTGAGAAGTTAGATGGTTACCTCTGCTTTGGGACGTTATATTTTCCACGGTAGTTGGATCCATAGCCTTGCCTTACTCTGCTGTCCACACTCTGTGAACGATGTCTCTGACCACCATCTCTATAGTCATGACGAGCCACACATACTGGGAACTCGTCTTTTATAGTTGGTTTGTGAACCTTTTATCTGGGTGAGCTGTCATATATTGTCGCCCAAGTATCTCCATTGCCTCAAGGTCTTTCGGTTTTTCTTTCTTGAAAAAATGAGGCAAGATCGGTGCTACATGCCGACAACACCTTGTCACGTAACATTAGATCAAGTAAGCCAGTGAAGGTCTTATCAATACCGGACATCTCTATCCATCTTTTAGAGTATAATTTTATGAATGAGATAAATTCTCCAAAGTCAGCTTTCCTGCTAGGCAGACAGGAATGAAATTTATCACGGAATCCCGCTTCCAAAAGCTGAAATTTACGTAGCAATGTCTCCTTGACAACATCATAATCTTCTCTACTACTGTTGTCCAAAGCAAAATAAGCATGTAGAGCGTCTGCTGTTAAGAAATCGCATAATGTAGAACTCCATTGAACCTTGGGGACCTTCAACGCACTGACCTTGAGTTCAAATCGTTGTAAGAAGCTGTCTATGCAGTCTGATTGCTGGTCGAAATTTGGCAATCGTATTCGGTTTGTGGTCACAGGTGCACTAGAAGATGTCTTTGGAGCGTCCAACTCCACTTTCCTTTAGGCGACAGCAACATATACATCTTTCTGAACTTGCAATTGCTCTATCTCAAAATCAGTTGCTTTCTGTGCAGTTGCAGCAGCTAATCTTAGTTTCTGTATTTCAATTGCTTTATCTTTCTCCAATTCTCGCTCTCTTTCTAAGGCCACTAATTTTTCCCGTTCAGTTTCAATCTTTAATTTTTCTTTTTCCTCGTCTTTCTTTAATTTTTCTTGTTCAGTGTCTATCTTTAATTTTTCTTGCTCAGCGTCTATCTTTAATTTTTCTTGTTCAGCGTCTATCTTTAATTTTTCTTGTTCAGCGTCTATCTTTAATTTTTCTTGTTCAGCCTCTATCTTTAATTTTTCTAGTGCAAAAGCTTTTTTTTTCTCATCATGTTCTAACTGAAGACGTTTCAATTCACGTTCATTCTGTCTTTCAATGCGTGCATTGTAACTGTCAAATTGTGCTGTGGCAAAGGTCTCTAGTTCTGCTCCTGATTTATTAAATTTAATCCTAATTTCTATGAAGTCCTGAAACAAAGACATGATTTTCTACCAGAAACCACTTTCTGATCAAAATATGGGGATATTTGTAATGATGAACAATACAATGCTCAATACATATGTAAGTCCTACAAAACCACAAACGACATAATTAAAATGTGTTAAATTATGGTGATATTGTTAATGAACACTGCAACACTCAATACATGTTATTAAAAAATACACACAATTTTGCCATGTGTATCAATGGGTCCAAACAAAGGCACAATGAAAAAATGAGGGCAATGGTGTAAATGACAATGATGATGATATATTTCAAAATACAACACACACAAAAACAAATTAAAATCAACTAAAATAAGACAACAAAAACAACATTCTATATTAAAATGTAAACAAAAAATAACTATTAGACACTACAATAATTCACAACAAAAACCAAACAACCGTCACATTAACAACTAAAGAGAAAAAAGATAGAAAGCACTATTACAACACCTGACAATATGTGACATATATACTAAACAATAACAACACATGATACCTAATGCTACAGCCGAACAAAAATGAAATGTTCGCGATGCAAATAAGGACTATTAATATTTGAATATATGCACCGAAGTGCTCAAATTCCCTAAATGCAAACCTCACATAAACCTATAGAAAATCACCTTTCATCATAATTCCGAAGATGAATGAGAAAAATGATAGCTAAAAAAAAAATGGCAACACTGAACATATAGAATAGAAAAAAAAATTAGTGAAGATGGAGCACACTATGATAGCTAAAAATTCTATAAACTGTGCTATCACCATCCAGAAGCTTTTACAACTTCTTCTTCTTCTTCTTGCGATCGCATCTTTGATGTTTACACCATCAGACGAGTTCTCATGATGAATTCGACTGTTGTTTGAAGTTCCTCTTTAGCTCAATATAGCTTTGAGTTTAGTGTTGAGTCATTGGGCCAGTATATCTTTCTTAACTGGTCATACAGAGGACAATCCTGTAGAACATGCTCAGCAGTTTGTTCGTTTAATCCACATGTGCACAGCAGTGAAGCAGACAATCGTAGCTTGTGCATGTGTTTATTCAGTTTGTTATGCCCTGTCCTGAGGCGAAAAATAGTTATCTGTCCCTGCCGGTCGAGAGTGTGATAGTCGTCTTTGGGTTGGTTCTGTTCTCTTCTGATAGTCTGGATAGCTCTCTTTTTCTCAAAGTATGTGACTTCATTATCTTCTTGTTCACATTCTCCTCCCTTTTTTGCAAGTTTATCTGCCTTTTCATTTCCGGGTACCCCACAATGAGATGGTACCCACTGAAGTATGGTTATCTTTTTGGCAGCTACCTTGTTTAGTTCATTTCTCAGATGCGGGAGTTAACCACCCTTGAGAGCTTGCAGGACAGACAGTGCATCTGTGAGGATGACTACCTGGTGACAGTCAGAGTTGGTGTTATAAATCATATTTGCAGCTTGCTCTAGAGCTTGAACCTCAGCTGTATAGTTGGAACAGAATTTACCAGTGGGAATGTGCCTAGTCTCATAGTGGTTGTCAGGATATGAGATAAAGATACCGGCACCTCCATTCCTAACAGCATTAGTTGCTGATCCATCTGTATAGGCATGTATCCATGATTGATCAGGATAGCTTTCTTGGATCATACTCAATGTAGCAGTTTGTTTTTGCAGATCATTATACTCACATCACTTGTGAGACCACTGACTGATGTATTAATTTGGAGGGCATTGCTGGCCTGCTCCCATGGTACAGGGTATATGGTGGGCTTCAGTGGTGTTGTCTTCATGGATAGGTCTTCTTGATGCTGTCTTTTAAGTTTTTTCCCCGATGCACAAAGCTGCTACGCTTTAGACGTCCCAATGCCAGATCATCTAGTCTTGCCTTCATTGGGTGCGTTGGCATACTGTTGTACTTTTCCATCTGGATCATGGTTTTTGTGTCTCTTCTATGGGACAATGTCTGTAATCCAGCAACCTTCTGCATCTCTGATATTGGTGTAGTTTTCATGGCTCCTGTAATGAGCATGAGAGCTTGATTTTGCACCTTGTGAGTTAGCAGCTGATGACCATGCTGCTGAGCTAAACTCTAAGTGTGGTCTTATTACTCCATTATAAATCTTCTTTAGATTTCGTTCATTTGCTCCCCAGTTGGTACCTGCTAATTTTCTGAGTATGCCTAGTCGTCTTCGGGCCTTTCCTTCTGCATTTTCAATATGCTTATTCCATGTAAGCCTTTGGTCAAATGTCACGCCAAGATAGGTGGGGTAGCTTTCTTCCTTGATCACGGTTGTCCCTAGGTGTATGTTAGCTGCTTTGTCCTTGGGGGCGAGGGAGAACAGTGTTGTGGAGGTTTTGTCTTAGTTTATTGTGATAAGCCATTTCTCTGCCCATGACACTAGCATGTCTGCTGCCCGCTGCATTCTATAATTTGCTGTGGTGACATTTTCATCAGCGCACCAGAGTACTAGGTCATCTGCATATAAGGCAGCTTTCACTCCTGCGGGGAGATCTTTCACCAGGTCATTGATGTAAACCAGGAAGAGTGTTGGGGAAATTACTCCTCCTTGAGGTACCCCCTGATGGAGCAACACTTTTCTGCTCTGCAGACCGTCAAGAGTGACTCTAGTTCTCCTGTTATGCAAGTATGACTGGATCCATTTCATCATGTTGCCTTGGATTCCACTTCTCCTAAGTTTTGCAATAAGGCCATCTTTCCACACCTTGTCAAAGGCCTGCTTGAAGTCGACCCAGATCGTTAGGACCTTTTTCTTCTCCTGGAAGGCATCTTCTATTGCTTGAGACAAGTAAGTAACTTGGTCTTCTATACTGTAGCATTCTCTAAATCCAGCTTGTTCCGGCACCAGAATCTGCTCAGACTCTAAATACCATTTCAATCTGTGGTTGACTATTCGCTCCATAGTCTTCCCAACACAGCTTGTGAGACTGATTGGCCGGTAACTTGCAGCCTCGGTCTTACATTTCCCTTTCTTTAGTATGGGTATTGTGATGGCTTCTCTCCATACTTGGGGTACCGTTCCTTTCAACCAGCTGTGGTTGAATATCTCAAGCAGTTTTGTCTTTGCTGCTGAGCTCAGATTTACTAGCATTTCGTGGCTGATTTTGTCTGGGCCGGGTGACTTTTGAAACTTAAGCTTGGAAATAGCCTTCTGTAGTTCTCCTAGTGTGATGGGTTCCCTCATTGGGGCCGGAGTATCTGTCTGTCCCATGGTTGGCAGTATTTCTTTTCTTATCTCTCTCTGATGGTCTATGATAATGGGTAAGTTGCTTTCTGAACTGTATCTTCTAGCAAACAGGTCTTCAGCTTGTTTTCCTCTGAAAAGTTTGCCACCTTCATCCAATGTGATAGTCTGCCTAGGTGAGGAACGCTCTTCATTTAGAGACTTGACTAATCTCCAAAGTTTCCTGCCGTCTTTCTCAAGGTTCAGCGATGCCGTTTTAGTTCTCCAGCTTTTCCGTTTTTCTTCTAGCTTTGTTCTCTGAAACTCTGCTACAGCCTTTTTCCATTTGTTGTGAGTTTCAAGTGAAGGCTGAGACTCTGCATCCTTTCTAGCCCTGTCCATAGCTTCCTGACGTTCTTGGAGTGTGCCGGACCAGTATGGTATGTAGTTACGCCGGCATCCTTTGGGAATGGTTTCTTTTGCAGCTTGTAGTATGCATCTGTTGAAGTCTTTTACCACTTCATTAATTCTCTGTTCTATACCTTGAGGGTAGACAGCAGCGTGTTTACCTGATGTCTGAATAAACCCCAGTTGGCTTTTTTGTAGTTCCATCTTGTAATGGCTGGGCCTGTACTGAGAGTTGCACTCTGGACAGTAAGAAAGATTGGGCGATGGTCGCTTCCCCCTAGTTGGTCTCCTACTTCTCTACTAATAGATCCAGCTATATCTGGGGTGGCGAAGGCAAGATCTGGTGTTGAAGTTGTGTGCCATCCTCTGGAGTAGAAGGTAGGAGTATATGTGGCATTATTTACTAGGATTAGGGAGTGATCATCTTGCCATGTTTCAACCTCTTCACCTCTGTGATCTAGATGGTTATAGCCCCAGCTCTGGGAGTGGCTATTAAAGTCTCCAACTGCTATAAAGTTGGTGGCTGGTACCTGTATAGAGCTGATACTCAGGGGTTTGTTGTTTGGACAGTAATAGTTCAGGAGTTCTATTTCCATCTTGTCTACCTTTATCTGCAACAGCTGATATTCTGCTCCATCCATGAAGGTTTTCCTTTCGTGTGCATGAATGTTTTTCCTTACAAGAGTAAGTACTACTCCTTTTCGTCTATCTTGTCTGTCGGATCTGAAGCATTGATATCCCTTATTTTAAAGGTTTGATCTGTTTTCAAGTGAGTCTCTTTGATACAGCAAACACTGACTTGCTTCTCATACAAGATGTTTTCCAGCTCTGTCTTTTTGCTGTATCCAGCCTGCTTGCTGTTCACTCCCTCTGCATTCCAGTGCATCATGACAAGTGGCACTCTGGGTTTCTCTTTTTCTGTTTTGTTTCGGTCAGTAGTTCTCCGCCGTCTGCTGACTCCACAAGATGGTCTAGAGGGTCCTCCAGTAGCTGAGGGTGGGCTCTGTCGAGGCTCAGAGCCCGGCACTGCATCTGCCTGGTGGAGCTCCACAGGGCGAGCACCAGTACGAGATTTATTTGACGGTGTACTCATCCATAAAAAAAGCGAGTTGCTTGATACTGTGGTTTCCGGTGCGCCTTCTGGCCCAGTATCTACGACTTTAGCACCTGTTCAACGGGAGAGTGGGCTCATCCCTAATCTGTTTATGTTGCCAGTAGTAGACTATTCGCAAGCAGCCTGGGGGTGTCACTGCTCTGTGCGGACCTTGTTTACCGAGGCGGCGTCCGAGCTCGAATGGTGAAAATATTGTTGCATTATCTTCAAAATAGACCTGTATATCCCATGGCTTTTCTGCCATCCTGCAACTTTGAGTTAGGGAGTTCTGAGCTCCAGTCTCTTTCCCAGGCATTTTATCCTGGCCTGGCACGCATACAGAGGACCCCACTTCTGGTTCTAAGTTAGCAGTTGGGGATAGGTGGGGTAGCACACTGTGCATTCCCCGTCATCCAGGGGGCTCTCCAACTATGCAGAGCTTGCACAAGGCTGTGCTCTGGTTCTGGGCTCTCCCAAGGAATCCTCACGTCCTGCACAGAGCCACTTCCAGATACCCACCACCTGCCAACCCTCCATTGTAGAAATCTCCTGCATGCGGCCATCCAGTCAAGAGCCAGTATTAAGTCTGGTGCCCAAGTGATCCCCACAAGCTCAGTGTGCAATGCTGGGTTCTCATCATGCTGCAACACAGGGGGGATTGTGATGCTCAGCCATCTCTCTCAACTCTGCACCGATAAGTGACATCGGGGACTTAACTGTGCCTCAGTTCTGGGAGGCCCCGTTTCCGGGTACACCACACACAGCCAATTGAGGCAACGGTCGTCGTGGGCGTGTCTTCAGTTGGGGAAGTTGTGGAGTCTTCCTGTCCATGTTCTTGCACATCCTAACACTGCCCGCAAGACATCGGAGGTTTGGAGAGTGGCCTTCTCTGCTTTTTTGAGCCGGAGTGGGCTCCCCGGGCAAGTCTCGATGGGGATCGGGACGTGTCCACGCGCCAGTGGGCCCAGCATCGGCCGCATCTGATGGAGGACTTTCTCTGCCAGGTTTGAATTAGTAAATTCCAACTTTGTCATCTTCATGGCATTGTGATGCTGGGGTGCCTGTGGATTTCCTACCGCCCCGGGTAGGAGCCAGAAGTGTACTGTGCCAGCTCTGGGGGAGATAAAGGGGGTGTTTCTGCATCTCCTTGTGATACGTAGCCAAGGTAGGGCTCACAGTGCTCTTTCCCCGCCACCAAATTGCCTGCTGGTTACGCCGAGTTCTCCGAGGCTCTAGGCATGTGACTGTTAAGGTCAAAAAGGGGAGTAATCCTGAATATGTTGGTGACAAGTTAGATTTTGAGTTGCGTTGCTTGAATTATTGTTTAGTTATGATGTTTGTTTAAATTTATGATAGGAATGACCGCTACTCACAGCGTTGAGTCACGCCTGTGAGGAATTTATCCCGGAGTTGTAGTGAGCTGTGTTTAGCTCGCGGCTATGCTGCAGGTACATAGGGCGGGGTTGAAAACAGGGGATTCTCGTGACTGGTTTTTTGTCGGGACGAGTGTGTGAGCCGAGAGAGTGTGTGTCTGCGCGTGGACCGACCTGGTCAAGCCTGGTGTTTTTTGGATGGTGTATGCCTGTACAGTGCTTAAGATGTCGACTTATGTTTTCGCTGTGTGTACAGCATATTTCGTAAGCTGCAGTATTTATAGCACGGTGATGCTGACCGTTTGCTGATGGATTTTGTGAGTACTTTAGGCCTTGATATATATCTGCTGTGTGCAGTATTTATAGCACGGTGATGCTGACCGTTTGCTGATGGATTTTGTGAGTACTTTAGGCCTTGATTTATATATCTGCTGTGTGCAGTATTTATAGCACGGATCTGCTGTGTGCAGTATTTATAGCACGGTGATGCTGACCGTTTGCTGATGGATTTTGTGAGTACTTTAGGCCTTGATATATATCTGCTGTGTGCAGTATTTATAGCACGGTGATGCTGATCGTTTGCTGATGGATTTTGTGAGTACTTTAGGCCTTGATTTATATATCTGCTGTGTGCAGTATTTATAGTACGGATTTGCTGTGTGCAGTATTTATAGCACGGTGATGCTGACCGTTTGCTGATGGATTTTGTGAGTACTTTAGGCCTTGATATATATTTGCTGTGGGCAGTATTTATAGCACGGTGATGCTGACCGTTTGCTGATGGATTTTGTGAGTACTTTAGGCCTTGATTTATATATCTGCTGTGTGCAGTATTTATAGTACGGTGATGTTAGGAGCATCTTTGACGAGGCCATATTTATTGTATTAACACACACTCACTCTACCTTCCAGGCGTGACAGTAATAACTCATATTTACAAACAGCCCTGTGTGGGCGTGGCCTATATGTGTGCAGAACGTCTTGTCTTTGCCAAGGGTGGCTTTACTACGGAACCACGACCTAATTATATTAGTCCGTGAAGCGGAGATATTCAACACGGTATTATTTGGTAGCCTGTGTGGCGTGTGCACTCAAGAAACAACGCACGCCCTCATCTTTACGATATTTACACACAAAAACATCTACAGCTGTGTCAGTTGGTCGGAGTGAACGATATCATAATCTTTCTGTAGCAGTGGTGGTTTCAGGTCAAGTTGGATCTAATACCTACTAAAAGTGTTACTGAGAAGCTATGAGAAAACATATGTGGTAACAGTGACCAAGAGTTGAAGACAATAGGATCATCACGTCCTGAGTCTCTGTGCCTGTACGATGGGTTCCGATCTTTAGGGAGCAGTCCACACTCGTTCCCACTCCCAAGACTTGTTCAGCATCCATCTGGCTCCTTCCCACCCACAGAGGGCGTGTACGGTGTAGTGCACCGGTTTTATTATCGAGGTTTGCTCCTCTAGATCCGTTGTGTTTAGCCTGAGGATTCGCACCCTCAGTTACCAGGACTACCTCGAGGACGGTGTGGCTCTTCACCACGCACAACGATCTTGGGGTATGAGAGGTTTTGCTAGGCCAAGAGACTAACACCGCAATGGTCGCTCCTTTCATGAACAAGAATTCACTAGGCCTAGGGTGAAGCAAGGGGGGAAACCCACTACCCACAACACCAACACATCATACCCCCTGTCTGTAAAAGACTTTGCCCCGCTTTTACAACAAAACTAAACCTATCTTAAATGCAGAAAAAAACTTTTCCGGTCTGAACAAAGCGAAGCGTTTGTTTACAATAGTCACATGACTAACAAGGCAACACTGAGCCGAAACTAGAAACTATAAAGTTTTGTAAACTTGTGTGATAATACGTCGTATGGTTGAACTGCTGTATTTAACCTTAAATAATAAGGTCCATAAAGTTTCTTTTATAGAATTTATAAATTTTAGTACATCGTATTGGTCCTTCAAAGCCTTCACTGAGGTTTGAAAAAAAAAATCGGCAAATCGTTAGTCTTTAAAATATTTCGTAGGTAGAAATAAATACTAGCGTGTTTCTTGTCCCAAATTCCTGCTGACGTCAAGGGTCACGGGGCGTGAATAATTTGCTGCAGTGCTTCAAAAAGTTTCTTTTGCAAGAAAGTTCGTTTGCGAGAAGGTTCATTTGCACGAATAAAAAATTAATTTTATAAAGCACAGTTCGTCAATATAGCTTCAATCACGATGCATTAAAAGTGCATCTGACAGTATATCTAATGTTCTGTCATATTATAGTTCAATTGATGCAAATGCATTATGGATAAACGTGTTGCACATAATTATTTGCCGTCATAAAAATTTGCAAAGCACACAGCTTGGCTTCCCATTTGATGCGGATTTGTTACGTGCTTATTTTTGTTTGCAGCTTTTGTATGATTGTTTTATTAGTATCCAATATTCATGTAAAGTTAATATCCAGGGTTCTTTCTTTACGTGCCTGGCAAACAAGTATTAGTTTACTTTTGTGCACGAGTCTCTTTCTCCAACGAAAGAAATAACTGCTGAGTGACGGTTTATAACTTTAATAAACATGAAGAACTTCACAATAGACTCATTGATGTGGTCAGGCAATTAGAACACACTCAAGATTAATAATAATAATAATAATCACTCATTTGTATGAAACAATCCTTTCAATAGTGAAATATGAAATACAATTGTATACTTCCATCTACTGCCTATTGTATACATGAATATATCTTATGGGCCATTGATAAGGTCTGATTTTCGGTCACCACGTTGATAAGTGCTATTTTGTGATATTGCTCGTCCAGTCACAATGTTCTTTAAATGGGTCAGGTTACCGACTGTTGGGGCCCTGACAAGGTGTACTGTTAGATGCGTATTTCTGATGGAATGAGTGAGTGTAAACATCAATACTTAAGACGCGAATGGATGACAGTTCTACAGGTACACAGGACACTCACTCCAATCACATGTAGAAGTCAAGGATGGCTGGAACTACAGTGGTCGTTTCATACTGTTTAATTGGACGCACACACTTGGACAGTACGGGTATAGTTACAGGAAAACAGGTCGACACATATCATCATACAGTTGATCAATGGTCTACAATCTTAAGTTGGCATTCATGTTGAAGAACATTACAATGGACCGTCCGTAGACAAGCACTTAGATTTCCACTGTTTATAAATATAATCATCAGGCCTTACTGACCGATCATGTCAGTTAATAAATAATGTTCAAGCATGACTCCTAGACAGAACGTCTTTTCTAGCGAAGATTCCTTTAGGTAAAGTTCAGCAAATATTTCTGAAGACAATGTTAACCCCCCAGTATTGGGTTTTCTTTATAACTGTGATCTCTTAATCATCACCTGATAATAAGGGGGATCCCTGTTCTCTGATCGATGATCGACAAAAAATATAGGATCCAAAATGGCTTCTGGTTCCAGTGAGCATTACTCACTATACAGATGCATAGTAAAGCTTCAATAAAGGCTTTGTTCATGAACACCAATGTTTCTACAAGAATCAGCATATTCTTTCATCATAACTGCTGCATACAATCATATTCAGTGCTGCTAGATAACATGTCATCCCGACATATTGATATAGATAATCATCATGTAGACGTCTGCCCATCTAAGCCTAGCAAGAAAAAAGTTCAGCAAAAAGTTCTTTTACCTGGGCATGGGAAATACACTAGCAGAACACATACGCCCTCTCCTGGCGTTACAGAATAAACACTGGGGAACTCATAGACTTAATAATCATATCAGAAACTATCTTCTTCCCCATAATAGATCACAGCGATCAACAAACTTCGGACTGGTCTCCGACATGGCATTCACCAGGCATTCCATCATCACGGAAGACCCTTTTTCCTCTTCGCATGCGCAGAAACTGCCTGACCCCATAGTTCAGTACAAGGAAAAATAGTCCCACTTAGACATACAAAGATATCACGATATAAGACCGAATCGTCTGAAATAGACACAGAGTAAACATAGACTCGAACCATAAACATTCCTGCATAAACCTAAGCAAGAACAATCTGTTTCTGGCCCAACAAGGAACAGACCAACAAAATCTAGATTCATACGCCAAATTCGATATCCAGGGGAGATAACCCATATAACAAAAGTATCAATCAATCATGGGTGATATATCTTTGACCAGGAAAGCATTTTGATTCTAAAAACAAATACTTTCCCTCAGACAAATAAATATTATAATAACTACATACATTGCCACCAGTAATCTGTTGGTAACAGACTACCGCAACCCCCGGGAAAAAAAAATGAAATTTTTTTTTTTCATCTGAGAGCAACATACAATAGGCTCACAACGCACGAATAATGCGCAGATGACTAATAAGAGCAATTTATAATGTCAAATTAAGGTAAAGTCGAAGCATAGATCGACTTGTGAGAATATATCTCAACATCTCAGAGAAAGCATTTCTCTTAAGTATAAATATTTCCAGGGAGGTGCCACCAACGTATACTACAATGCTGGCAATGACACAATGCATATAACAATTTCATATTTAAGCACTATAAGTACATGATTGACAAAGAAGAAAAATCATCAAAGAACAGCGGTGAATATATATCAATGAACGTAGTGATAGTAGTGATACAATCACTATATTACAAATTACAATGTGTATCTATCTTGATATAGAAAAAGAACTGTTGTAGAGTTAGATGTGTTAAGAAGTCCAAGACCCAACAGTTAGGTGGAATCATGTGGGCATCTAGACAAAATGTCTGCCATCACATTATCTGATCCACGGATAGCTCGTACCGAGAAATGAAAAGGTTGAAGAGCAATTGCATATCGAGTAGACCTCGAGCTCTTCAAATTCTTACTCTGTATAGCCGTAAGAGCTTTCTGGTCGGTTTCTACTATGAAATGTGCGCCTAGAAGGAATCTTTGTAGTTTGAGAATTGACCAGACCATAGCCAATAGTTCACGGTCTAAAACCGAATAATTCCTTTCTGCAGCATTAAGTTTTCTGGAGATATACATTACAGGATGCAGAGTTCCAGAGTACTCTTGCATTAGTGCCGCTCCAATCCCAGTTGATGAAGCGTCACTACGAAGAACAAATGTCTTATCTGTAGTAGGTAACACTAAAATAGGTGGTGTTGAAAACAAATTTTTAATCTTATCCAAAGAGGATTGGCATTCCTGTGACCAGTGGACCATATTAGGCGACCCTTTCTTTAGTAGTGTAGAAAGAGGTGCCATGATAGAGGATAGATTCGGAATGAATCTTCCATAAAATTGAATAAGACCTAAGAGACTTCGCACTTGCTTTTTAGTCTTAGGAATAGAGATGTTAAGTATCTTAGTGATGTTATGGTCCTCTGTCTTTAGGAAACCATGACCAACTCGATGGCCTAGGAAAGAAATTTCGCTAAAAACAATGCAGGCTTTAGAGGGTTTCGCTTTCAGGTTATACTCGCGTAGAGTAGACAGTAATTCAACTAACCCTGAATAGTGATCTTCCCATGTATCGCTGAAAAGACAGATGTCGTCTAGGTACGCAATGACATTTGACCGATAAGATAGGATTCGACGCATCATGCGTACGAATGTAACTGGTGCGTTCATAAGGCCGAAAGGCATGAAATTCCATTGAAAAAGGCCTCTAGGTGTAGAAAAAGCCGTAATTGGTTTGGCGCGTTCAGATAAAGGAACTTGCCAATATCCTTTCGGCAAATCAAGTTTAGTGAAAAAATGAGATTTAGAAAGCCTAGTAAGTAGCTCTTCTAGTAAAGGCATAGGTTCAGCATCAAACTTCGTAACTTGATTCAATTTGCGATAGTCAACGCAAAGACGTATGTTATTGTCTTTTTTTCGAACAATAACCATCGGCGAAGAATATGCAGAAGTGGATGGTTCAATTATTTTTAAATCTATCATCTCATCCAACTCCTTCTCAACCTGTGCTTGAAAATGTATAGGGATAGGATAAGGTATGACCCTAATTGGATTATGGTCAGTTAGAATAATGTCATGTTCAATGACATGAGTTTGTCCAGGGATGTCAGTAAGGACATCCTGAAATGTTTGTAACATAGCCGAAACTTGTCGCTGTTCTCCTAGAGATAAATCAGGAGAGACAGTAACATTTTTCCATGATTCACTAGAATGAAGTGGAATCATCGGAAGAGGAAGATTTACATCTGAAAAACTTGTTTCCTCATCCTGTATTACGGACAGTGATGAGTAATGACCATGTTGGACTGGTGAATCGTCCGTTGCCTGGAAAATAGGCTGTAAATAATCCGGACGTTCATGGAATTCCGTAAGCATATTGATGTGGAAGGTTTTATGCTTTCCATCAATATCGACAATGTAGTCAACATCGGAAATTTTCGAGATTATATCGTACGGACCTTTCCAAGAAATAAGAAGTCTGTTTTCCCTACAAGGTAGCAAAACAAATGCTTTGTCACCAGGACAAAGTTGTCGTAAGGTTCTTTTCTTATTGGCAAATTGTCTTGCCTTCTGTTTAGCAAATTCAGAAGAAGAAGTTGCCAATTTGCATGCTTCGATAATCTTTTGTCTCAGCGCTATGACATATTCGTAAGAAGATTTTGTGTCATCGGTAATATTATCAGTGGTTATGAGATCATGAAGCAAAGACATAGGGCCGCGCGGTCGCGCGCCAAAGACAAGTTCAAAGGGAGAAAATCCTGTATGTTCATTGGGGACCTCTCTGTAAGCGAAGAGGGCCGCGGGTAAAACCCTGTCCCAATCTTGAGGATGATCCTCAGTTATCTTCCCTAGTACGTTTTTGAGTGTTCTATTTAGCCGTTCGACCATCCCATTGGACATAGGATGATAGATACTACTCAAAGATCTCTCTATCTGCAGAGTAGACATTACTTGAGACATGGTATCCGATATTAGTTGGGTGCCATGGTATGATAATATCTCTCCGGGGAATCCCAGACGAGAAAATATAAGCCAAAGAGCATCTGCAATGTCAGCAGTAGTAATGCTCTTCAGAGGAATAGCCTCTGGCCAACGTGTGCACATATCAACACACGTCAAGATAAACTGATGTCCTCTAGCAGATTTGATCTTAAATGGACCAATGATGTCTATCGCCATTTTCTGAAATGGTCGAATAGGAATGTCTGCAGCCTGAATAGGTGCAGCATGGCGTGGACCTTTGGATTTGACTTCTTGACATACTATACAAGATCGACAATAAATCCGTATGTCCTTGTTCACAAAAGGCCAAAAGAAAGCCGCAAGAACTCTTGACTTTGTACGGGAAAAACCCATATGTCCAGCACACTGAGAGTCGTGAGCGTGCTGCAAAATTTTAACTCTCAAATTCTTGGGCACAAGAATCTGAGAATGACTTGACTTAGTGGAGTCTTGCACCATACGTACAAGTACGCCATTCTTCATTGTAATCCAAGTGTAACTGTCTTTTTTTCTTGTTGAGGCGATCACTGGCCCAAGACAGTATACATGTTGTTAGATGTGTAGTGCGAGCGTATGATGAATTGAGTGTGGGTGCGAATGAAGACGCGAATGTGTTTAGGCTCGTATAGATGTAGATCCTGCAACCCATACTCTCACATGCAGTAATCAAGGATGCTTTGACACTGCAGGCATGTTTCAAGACATTTATTGACGGGAACACACATAGTATCAACAGGAACAGTCAGTGTAACAAGGTCATGCTGACCTGACATCGATAGGTATACATTAGGCATTCAAAAAGGTAAACATCAGAATAGACGTGCATGGTCAATAGCAAAGTTCTTCAATAATGACAGTTCGTAGCGTCGCCCTTGGCGTCTCTGACTAAACGCGTCAGATGCCTTAGTTACCTTGACACACAGGTGCAACTTGGCACTCCCTGCCAATTGCACATAACAGGCTGTAGTATAATAGCCGGAAGCACAGGCCTCGTCCTAACGTCGGCCGTGTACTTCTGTTAAATAGGTTATCATCAACCCTGCAGTAATACTTATTGTAGATAGAAGTTCCGCCAATCTGCGGCTCCCACAATATATCTTCGTCACTGGATTTCTGGACAATATAAGACTAACAGTCTTGGATGGCTACCTCGAGCACAAATATATAAGTTCTGAAATGGCGGATCCGTGAACTGCTGTTCACCCCAGGTAATCCTTTACATGTTCTGCCACCGAAAGCGTAATAATGCATAAAGGTCGGTATTACCTGGTAAATGAATCCTCAGAACTACACAAGGAATTCTGTCGTCATCCCGATGCACAGAGATTCACTGGGGAAAACTGCCATAGCAGTTACTTCGAAGATTCTCCCCGAAAAACAATGGACTCTTGGTCCCTTCAGAAAAACAGGACCTCCCGGCTTCCCGGAAGTATATCTCACTCCCGCTTAAAAAACCTTCCCATAGGCCTACGCCGAACTGTCAACCTCTGACCCTACAGGTCAAACACAATGAATGAATAAACAAGGGAAGACAACCCCTAATCAACCTGACATCGCAGGTAAAGACACAATTATACTTATGATACAAACATAAGCAAATAACTTGACAGATGACTCCGTCGAAAATGACAGCAACACCAAGATTTACGCTTTGTATCTTTATTCGGATCACCTTTTGTTGCAAGAATGAAGAATTTCTTTAGAGTCGGATCATCTTCTTGCTGTTTTATAAACGAGTCACGAGAAATTACCAAG
This sequence comes from Oreohelix idahoensis, assembly GCA_024509875.1. Taxonomy (NCBI): domain Eukaryota; kingdom Metazoa; phylum Mollusca; class Gastropoda; order Stylommatophora; family Oreohelicidae; genus Oreohelix; species Oreohelix idahoensis. The sequence continues at coordinate 650,258 of JAMPIV010004267.1, read as the reverse complement.
GGATCATCTTGGTTATGCACTTCATTATCTTCAATAGATGAAGTTTGAGGCATATTAAGAGCTTGAGCTCTAGTGACTACAGCATTAGCAGTTTGCATATTTTTTTTCCCCAAACAGAAATTTGTTGTGGAGTGCATTCTTTGACTCCGTGAATACGACCGATGATAAGATCAGCGATCGGATTCGACAGAAGACATGCGTGTACATCTCCTATAAAGAAAGGAGTAGCAATCCTAATGATAGCAGTAGAGTATTTCTCTAAGGTGCCGCCAAATGTTACACATTTAACTACTTTTCCTGTGGCACGAGAAGGATCTACGAGTGACTGCCTAACACCAATTGTGGTGCATCCAGAATCAAAAAGAACTGAGACTGGATTGTCATTTACTAAACCTTTATGTAAGACAAGAGAACCTCTTCCATCATGCGCGACTGACGCAGGAAAAGCGGGAAGAGGATGGCCACAACTTAAAGTGGACACCGTAGTTGGTTCAAATAATGTTTTGCATTGGGGGCACTGAGATGCTCTCCCAAAATCAAAAGCGGAACATGCCATATTATTAGCGTCATTATTATCTTTAGTCTGTTTATAGGCTTCATGTGACTCTTGCTGTGCAGAGTTTGCCTGATAATGTGATTTATGTTTTTTGTATTGTGATCTACCTCGATTATTATTGCCTCTGTAATCATTATTATTATTTCCTCTATTGTAACCCCTATTTGGGTTTGAGTCATAGTACTCATGGTTACCATTATCATATTCATTATAATGAGTATCTCTATAACTATGGTCTTGTTGTCTCCATGATGGATGACTTGGATAGTTCCTATAATGACTTCCTCTGCGGAAATTCCTATAATTATGACCACCCCTGAATCGAGGGCTGTCGGCTCGTCTCCAGTACTTCGCAGAAGAACCTGAAATGATTGGTTACCTTGGTTTCTAACTATTATGGTTACCCTTTTTATCAAACCTGTTTTGTGGTCCCTGAAATTTGTGTGAATAATTAGGGTTGTATGGTGTTGCTGAAGCAACTGGCATACTTTCCTTAACCTTAGCATTGCTAATAGCTACGTCCGGATGTGCAGTGACGTATTGGGTACAATATTGCTCCATTTCTTTTAGTGTCTTGGATTTACGCTCATGTAGGAATTCAAGGAATGGTTTATTTACACTTGACATAATCTTGTCTTTGAGCAACAAGTCCATAAGGGCTTCATATGTCTTTTCTGTTTTGGACAGCTCAATCCAACGATTAAATGTAAGACGTGTCCTTGCAATGAATTCTGAGAATTCTACCCCTGATTCAGGTACCATTTTCTTAAACAAAAGACGGTAACCTTCCTCTGTTAATTGATATTTTTTCAATAAGGCTGCTCTGATAACATCATAATTATCCTGGTCAGCCTCTTCTACCAAGCTTAAACTAGTCAGAGTGTCACCTTTCAGTATCTCTGATAACTGATTAGCATATTGTGATCTATCCACATTATGATTTCGACAAGAACATTCAAATCTATCTAGCCACACTGTTATGTCGTCACTGGATGGATTAAATGCTGGTAGCTTGATCTTGTAAATAAAAGGTTTAACATTACCACCAGATGACTGATTAACATTACCCATGTTTGTCAACTTCAATTTTCTAACTCAAATGCTAACAGTTTTTCCTCATGTTCCCTTTTTGCCTTTCTCTCCTCGGCTTCAGCTTCTCTTTGTAGTCTTTTTTCTTGAGCCTCAGCTTCTAATCTTTTAGTTTCAGCTTGAGCTTCTAATCTTTTATTTTCAGCTTCAGCTTCTAATCTTTTTTGTTCAGCTTCTCTGTCTAATCTCCTTTGTTCAGCCTCAGCTTCTCTGTCTAATCTCTTTTGTTCAGCTTCTTTATTTTGTTTTTCCATTTCCATTTGGAATCTCTTTTCGTCCACCTGCATCTGCAATTTCTTTTGCTCAAATTCTAATTCCATTCTTTTATCCTCGGCTTTTTGTTTTTTCTCTTCAGCTTTTTGTGCTTTTTCATATTGACTGGTAGCATACTCCTCTAACTTATCACCAGTCTTGCCTAGGGATTTCCCTAACTCAATGAAGTAATCTAAATCGACATAATGTATACTAATATGTGACTAGATACCTGAAATAGCAATAATGAAATCTATCTCCAAATAAATGGAAACAAGCTCTTAATAGCTTGAATAACCAGCTCCCTTTATCCCAATCTCTGTGGGAAACAAGCCTTTAAATAAGGTCTTGTATAATCAACTGTGTACCTCTAATAATAGCAATTAGTCATCAGTTGATTCTTTCTCATAAGTTCACTACCCAGCTAGTAGTGTATGATCAAATATATTTTATATGACGTTTGTCAATCAAGAAGACAAACAAAACAATTATAAAAGACAACATGAAAACATTCGCAGAAATCAAATAAGTTAAATCGAAAAACAGAAGAAAATAATCACAGAACCTGTGATGATAACTGCGCCGTAATAAAGAAAACAAATAACGCCACAGTGTATAAATATAAAGTTGTATAGAACTGGATGATAGGAAAGATGAGACCTACAATTATACAAACAAATCAAAACAAAACTAAAGAACATAAAAAATATTACAAAAACAACGATAAGCACAGTCGTCACAGCTAACAAAAAATAGCAACAGATGTTGCATGCAAATTTTCAATTAAGAAAATTGCCCCCTACAGACCACTAATATAAGCCATATGTTACTTGGGAAATCTTATATTAGTCACCTCACCAACCGCCCACAACATAGACACACAAATAATATGTAAACATAAATACATATGTATCATATAAATGCAATGTGTTGTAGAGAAGGTTCAGCTGTTATCTAATGCAAAGTTTCTAATTTAAAGAAAATAAACTGCCACTTTAATAAATACTAAATTTTTGAACTAAACTATTACAATGTGCAATATATAAAGCTGATCAAGAAGTTCCAACGTTGATGGTTCTCATAACTAACACACGTAGGACTTCTGACCTGTACTGCATTTTCCAAAAAAAGTTAACCGTATGTTTGCAACCCGCTGTGATGTCCAACGAAAAAATGTCAATACGCGCTGACCTAGTTTCAGTATTCGCTTGATAGGTCACGTGAGGAACTGTTGACAAAGTATAGACTCTCACTGCTGGTGTGTCGTATCAGGCATCATGGAAACGATCTGGTATGAGTAGCTGACTTCCATGTGGTGTCTACTGTGCTGGTTAGCCCCAGAAAGCTGGCCTACCACATTGATAAGGTCTGATTTTCGGTCACCACGTTGATAAGTGCTATTTTGTGATATTGCTCGTCCAGTCACAATGTTCTTTAAATGGGTCAGGTTACCGACTGTTGGGGCCCTGACAAGGTGTACTGTTAGATGCGTATTTCTGATGGAATGAGTGAGTGTAAACATCAATACTTAAGACGCGAATGGATGATAGTTCTACAGGTACACAGGACACTCACTCCAATCACATGTAGAAGTCAAGGATGGCTGGAACTACAGTGGTCGTTTCATACTGTTTAATTGGACGCACACACTTGGACAGTACGGGTATAGTTACAGGAAAACAGGTCGACACATATCATCATACAGTTGATCAATGGTCTACAATCTTAAGTTGGCATTCATGTTGAAGAACATTACAATGGAACGTCCGTAGACAAGCACTTAGATTTCCACTGTTTATAAATATAATCATCAGGCCTTACTGACCGATCATGTCAGTTAATAAATAATGTTCAAGCATGACTCCTAGACAGAACGTCTTTTCTAGCAAAGATTCCTTTAGGTAAAGTTCAGCAAATATTTCTGAAGACAATGTTAACCCCCCCCCCCCCCCCAGTATTGGGTTTTCTTTATAACTGTGATCTCTTAATCATCACCTGATAATAAGGGGGATCCCTGTTCTCTGATCGATGATCGACAAAAAATATAGGATCCAAAATGGCTTCTGGTTCCAGTGAGCATTACTCACTATACAGATGCATAGTAAAGCTTCAATAAAGGCTTTGTTCATGAACACCAATGTTTCTACAAGAATCAGCATATTCTTTCATCATAACTGCTGCATACAATCATATTCAGTGCTGCTAGGTAACATGTAATCCCGACATATTGATATAGATAGCACTGACAAACAACATTTTTCTTTCTTATATAAGAATAAATGTTCTTAGGTCAGTTTCTTGCGCTGATTTCAAATCTGAAATCCGTTTATCTCTATCACGTCGGGTTCTTAAGATATTTGTGAATAAATATATTTTTGGGAAACCGTTATTTGCTCCGTTTCATTTTTACTATATAACTTATTAAAAATTAATAAAATGCAAAATAATTCTACTTTTTATACTGCTAAAAGATGCATGACATATGTTACGCTATTTTTCAAATAGTTACTGTATTTTGAAATAATTCTGAGCGAAATATGGCTTCTAGAAGTTGTAGAATCGGTATCGAAACCAGTGCCTCATGATCCAATCACGTGTCCGATCCCAGTTCCACCATAACAATATCCGTTGGACGTGAATGAACCATCAGAAAGTGATAGTTTACCTGCTTTAGAAATTAATTCTGACTCGGATTATATACCGGTGAATGATGGTGTTCACTTAATTAACCATTCAGAACTTTCAGATCTAATACGTGATCTCGCTCTTACCAAAGGACAAGCGGAATTACTCGGTTCGCGACTCAAAGAATGGAATCTTTTAGCGCCCAATACTCCGATATCTAAATTTCGTCATAGACACAGAGAACTTGTTCAATACTTTGAGATGGATGATGGCATTTGCTATTGCAAAGATGTAAACGGTCTAATGGTGCACCTCGGTCGTGAGCACATAGTCAACGAATGGCGACTTTTCATCGATTCTTCCAAGACTAGTCTAAAAGCCGTGTTATTGCATAACGGAAATTTATTTTCATCAATTCCAGTCGCCTACTCTGTTCATATGAAAGAAACTTATGACAATATGGCTATACTTTTGGCAAAAATAAAGTACAATGACTACCAATGGCGGATTTGTGGAGACCTAAAGGTCATTGCAATTCTCACGGGCATGCAGACTGGGTATACTAAATTTTGTTGCTTCCTATGTGAATGGGACAGCCGCAACAGACAGGAACATTATGCAAGAAAGGTGTGGCCTATCAGGGATCGTATGCAGCTCTGGCATAAAAATGTAATACATGAGCCATTAGTTAACAAAGACGGCATCATTTTACCACCGTTACATATAAAGTTGGGGCTCATGAAGAATTTCGTAAAAGCGTTAGATAAAACGAGCAAAGCTTTCACTTATCTTCGAGAAAAGTTTCCGCAAGTTAGCGATACAAAGATAAAGGAAGGTATCTTTGTAGGACCTCAGATTAGGAAAGTTATTGCAGACAAACAATTCGAGAACTTGTTACATGGTAGTGAACTTCGCGCATGGATGGCATTCAAATCGATCGTCGATAACTTTCTGTGAAATCACAAATCTGTCGACTATGTGCATATTATTAAGCAGTGCATAGATGCATACAGAATTATGGGCTGTAACATGTCCCTCAAAATCCATTTGCTTGATTCGCATCTTGACTTTTTCCCTGACAAACTTGGCAAGGTCAGCGATGAACATGGAGAACGATTCCATCAAGATATCGCCGTAATGGAATCACGCTATCAAGGACGGTGGAGTGTGACCATGCTTGCCGATTATTGTTAGATGCTTCATCGCGATGTACCAATTGCCATTCACCGACGAAAGTCGACTGCAAAGAAATTCAAGCCTACATAACTGTTACACTTCTTGTATGAATGATGTTATAATACTTTATGCCTTGTTAAAAAACTTCAATTGCGTATTTCTAGAGATCCCGACCTGATAGAGAAAAACGGTTTGCAGATTTAAAAACAGCGCATTAAAATTGACCAGAAAAACATAGAAATGTTAGAGAAAGAAAAAAAAAGTTTTTTTTTGTTAGTCAGTGTAATCATCATGTAGACGTTTGCCCATCTAAGCCTAGCAAGGAAAAAGTTCAGCAAAAAGTTCTTTTACCTGGGCATGGGAAATACACTAGCAGAACACATACGCCCTCTCCTGGCGTTACAAAATAAACACTGGGGAACTCATAGACTTAATAATCATATCAGAAACTATCTTCTTCCCCATAATAGATCACAGCGATCAACAAACTTCGGACTGGTCTCCGACATGGCATTCACCAGGCATTCCATCATCACGGAAGCCCCTTTTTCCTCTTCTCATGCGCAGAAACTGCCTGACCCCATAGTTCAGTACAAGGAAAAATAGTCCCACTTAGACATACAAAGATATCACGATATAAGACCGAATCGTCTGAAATAGACACAGAGTAAACATAGACTCGAACCATAAACATTCCTGCATAAACCTAAGCAAGAACAATCTGTTTCTGGCACAACAAGGGACAGACCAACAAAATCTAGATTCATACGCCAAATTCGATATCCAGGGGAGATAACCCATATAACAAAAGTATCAATCAATCATGGGTGATATATCTTTGACCAGGAAAGCATTTTGATTCTAAAAACAAATACTTTCCCTCAGACAAATAAATATTATAATAATTACATACATTGCCACCAGTAATCTGTTGGTAACAGCCATACATACACACCCATATACACATCTCCACAGCCAAAAACGGCTGGTCACTGAATGCCACCATTTCTCACTTCCTCTGCTGCTAAAACTCTCTCTCTCTCTCTCTTGTTGCACACGCTTCGTTAGCAATCCTTTCCCGGCCAGTCTCATCACGTGAGTAGTATGTCATGTTCTTTACGGTTATTATTCAGGCAGAGGAGATGACTTTTTATATAGCAAAATACTCCGATCGATGCAGGCGGAGGAGCGTCAGGCGGAGGAGCGTGACTTTTTAATACAAGGTATAGCAACATATTAGTTCGATAATGGCGGGTGTTTATTTATTGTGTGTAGGTTGTTGTGTGTTGTTGTTTATACAAAATATTTGTGTTATACATATATTTATGTTACAACAATTAGACATATATTTACATATATTACAACAGGTAGACAATATTTAGTTATACATATAGACGATATTTATATACATATATTACAACATATATTACAACAGGGATATATATATATATATATATATATATATATATATATATATATATATATATATATATATATATATATATATATATATATATATATATATATATATATATATATATATATATATATATATATATATATATATATATATATATATATATAAAAGAAAAAAAAACACTAGATACATTTTATATATTTATTGAGAAAGAGGTGTTAGCGGTCGTGGTGATGGTCTATGGGTGCTGCAGGGTGACGTCTAACCTCACTACTACGGTCGTGCCGGCCATACGGCTAGGAGCTCTCAGAGTCCGAGCACAGTCGTTTCAGATAACTGCGGCTTAGGTTACTAAGGGGGGTTTTTGAAGCAAGCCTTTTTGTGCTGGCGGGAGTGACGACGTATGTTGGGGTGTAGCTGGTGGTTGTTGGTTAGGGGGGATTTTTTGTGTATATGACTCAGGAGTGAAGTGTTAGAGACTTGCCTATACCAGGGACATCATCTAGAGGTGGGAGTGAAGTGTTAGAGACTTGGCTATACTAGAACAAACATTGCGAGGTGGGAGTGAAGTGTTAGAGACGTAACTATACCATGTCCAGCATCGAGTGGTTGGAGTGAAGTGTTAGAGACTTGACTATACCAGGTCCAGCATCTAGAGGTGAGAGTGAAGTGTTAGAGACGTGCCTATAATAGGTCTAACATCTAGAGGTGGGAGTGAAGTGTTAGAGACTATACCAGGGACAGCATCTAGAGGTGGGAGTGAAGTGTTAGAGACTTTACTAGGACCAGCACCGAGAGGTGGGAGTGACGTGTTTGATGCGTCACTATACCAGGTCCAGCATCTAGAGGTGGGAGTGAAGTGTTAGAAACTTGCCTATACTAGGTCCAGCATCTAGAGGTGGGAGTGAAGTGTTAGAGACGTGCCTATAATAGGTCTAGCATGAAGAGGTGGGAGTTAAGTGTTAGAGACCTGACCATACGAGGACCAGCATCGAGAGGTGGGAGTGCAGTGTTAGAGATTTGACTATACTAGGGCTAGCAGCTAGAGGTGGGAGTGAAGTGTTAGAGACTTGACTATACCAGGTCCAGCATCGAGAGGTGGGAGTGAGGTGTTAGAGACTTGACTATACCAGGTCCAGCATCTAGAGGTGGGAGTGAAGTGTTAGAGTTCGAGAGGTGGGAGTGAAAGAGACGTGTCACTATACTAGGGCCAGCGCCTAGAGGTGGGAGTGCAGTGTTAGAGACTTGACTATACCATTTTTTGTGTAGTTATTTTAATTATTGTGTGTTGGTGTGTGTGTTTATACATATATACATATAATATATATATAAAATATAAAAAAATCGATAATGGCAGAAAATATTTTAAAAAATCAATAATGGCGGGTTAGTAGGTTACTAAGGGATTTTTTTAAAGTGAGAATGTGGGGGTTATTGATTTTGACTGGCTGGGGCGATGACTCATAGATGTGTTGAGGTGTAGCGCTGGAGTAAGACAGTGTAAAAGCGGTGGGGTGTAGGTGGTATTGGTTTTGGTCTTGTCTGGTAATTTTGTGTGTAGGTATTTTAATTGTTGTGTGGTGGGGTGTAACTGGTGGGTGTGCGTTTTTGTGTGCTGTTATATTGTGTATGATTCGGCATTGTGTTGTGTTGTCTTTTTATACAATATTTATACAATATATATTTTACAACAGATATTAATATGTATACACACGATATTTATACATACCATATTTAGACAGCATAGATAACAAAGGTTCTTTAAGTGTAATAAATATATTTAATTCTTTTAAAAGAAGACGAAATGTCAAGCTAAAGCGCTAGTCTCAGCCGCTTTGTAGGTCTCTGTTTCTTCGGTGGTAGATTAGAGACATCGGCCAGGTGGTTGTCGGTGGTTGCTGTAGGGGGACAAGGGTTGGTGTTAGGAAACCAACTCGGTTCTGGGGATATTGGTTGATAACAACTGGAGTTGATGTAGTGGTCAAACGTGTTACTGGGGCAAGTAGTAGGACAGGTATCCGTGTTTGGTAACTGTAGTCGGTCAAATTCGGCAAGGATCTCACCCTGTAAAGCCAGCAGATGTTCAAACTCAGGGCGAGTTAACGTAATGCCGGTTTTGGTAGGAAACTTTAGATATGATTCACCAAAGTATTTTTGCACGTGTAGTAAAGGTTGGCCTCGGTAAAAACTTACAGACGCGGCCTTCAAACCGCTCTCAAACGGTACAAGCATTTCATCACTTCTTTTCATGTTGGTGGGAACAGTGGAAGTCATCTTCAGTGCGTTGTGGTCGCGAGCGAGTGTCTGTCGTTATCACACCACCTCTTCAGTAAAGTATGAACGTGAGTGTCTGGGCGTTGGTCTCCCAAGTGTCTATTTATATGAAGGAAAACTAGTTTAATCTGGTTTTTGAAACGTGTCCAGACTTGTTGCGCGCTAGCCAGGGTCTGATTAGTCAAAAAACTAATCGATAGTTGACGCGTTGTCACTGTAAAAAAATGTTTTTGTGTGCTGGTATTTTAAGTGGAGAGGATACAAATGTACACAAAGTGAGGCAATTTATAAGCACAGACGCGTAATAAGTGTTTATATTTAAATTTTTATTATATTATTATTATGAAACGGGGACATTGTCGGCGTGTGCCTGTCTTGCGATGTAAAAATAGGACAGGGAATTTCCGTTGTTGGGTGAGTATATAAAAATATGACAGGGAATTTCCGTTGTTGGGTGAGTACAACTAAAAGACGAGCTTATTGTGCCGCACCGCACACAACCCGGCAGGGCAGACCCAGTTTTAACTGGGTACCAGAGAAACTCTGGGATGTTTAAGGAGGCCGCCACGATGCTGATCACAGCATCGCCGGCTGACTTAACACCACGTGCATCACACATACCTTGTGTATATCATCAATGACAAACTCTCTCTGGCCACAGAAATTGCTAGTCTCATTAACAAAGCTGCAGCTACCTTTGTCTGCCTCACATCACGCGTTTGGGGAAACTCCAAACTCGCAACAATGACCAAAGCTGCAATATATAACGCCTGTATCATCAGCTTCTATATGGCAGTGAGACCTGAACAATCTATGCTAAGCAAGAAAGAAGGCTCAATACCTTCCATCTACCGTGTCTGCGCCACCTCCTCGGGATTTCGTCGAAAGATAAAGTGCCAAATGTCGAGGTGTTTTCACGTGTTTTCCTTCAAAGTCTGTATACCCGGCTGAGACAGGAAAGCCTACGCTGGCTTGGTCATATCCGCTGCATGAAAGATGATCGCCTTTGCAGAGATGTTTGGCGACTAGCAGAAATATTTTAAGAAATATTTGACAACTGGAAGAAATTTTTTTTTGACAGCTGCGCGAAATATTGAGAACCGGATTAGTCCTTCAATGAAATATATGACAACGGCAAAAACTATTTGACACATGGAAGACCCGTGTGAAGAAACATTTGACACATGGCAGAAACGTTTGACAACTGTAAGAAATATTTTACAAGTGGGAAGAAATTTGCAGAAATATGTGACACATGCAAGACACATTTGCATGAATATTTGACAACTGTAAGAAATATTTGACAAGCGGGAAGAAATTTGAAGAAATATTTGACACATACAAAAAAAAAATTTGACAAGTGGGAAAAAATCTGACAAGTGGAAGCAATATTTGAAGAAATATTTGACAAGTGGAAGAAATATTTTGACAACTGTAAGAATATTTGCCAAGTGAGAAAAATATTTGCATAAATATTTGACAAGTGTAAGAAATTGTTGTCAAGTGGAAGAAATATTTTGACAAGTGGAAGAAATTTTTTTGCCAAGTGGAAGAAATATTTTGACAACGGTAAGAAATATTTGTCAATTGGAAGAAATATTTTGATAAGTGGAAGAAATTTTTTTGCCAAGTGGAAGAAATATTTTGACAATGGTAAGAAATATTTGTCAAGTGGAAGAAATATTTTGATAAGTGGAAGAAATATTTTTGCCAAGTGCAAGAAATATTTTGACAACGGTAAGAAATATTTGACAAGTGGAAGAAATTCTTGACAGCTGGAAAAAATATTTTCCAAGTGGGAAAAATTTGAAGAAATATTTGGCAACTGGAAAAAAATATTTGCATAAATATTTGACAAGGGGAGCAAAATTTTTGTCAGATGCAAGAATTATTTGCATTGTCAAGTACTGACAACACGAAAAAATATTTAATGAAAAAAAAATATTTAATGAAAAGTTTGGAAAACTGCAAGAAATATTTAAAGAAATATTTAAAGAAGTATTTGACAGCTGATCCATTTACCTACAGGTTGGAACCGTTGAGCAGGCCTGGGAGAAAATTTTGGGACCCTCTTTGCTGATTGGAAGAAAAGTTATTACTAAAGTTTGAAACTTGCAGGACAAAAAAAAGTAGATAACCGTTTGATAACTGGAACAAATACTTAGTTATAATTATTTAATGTTCTAAATTTCCGTGGGCGCCGCCTGTTTGACCCGCTTGGGAGCCAACATAAAACCTATCACCAGATATCGCCCGTGTGAAAAAAGTGAAACCTTAAGTCAAGGGGGTTTGTACACACGAACGAATGAATGCTTCTTTTATAAATTTCCACTATTTATCTCTTGTGTTTTGCGCTTGTCTGCAATTAAGTGAACATAAATAAGTAGCAATGTTAGTCTTACAAAGGTTAATGTTAGTCTTACAAAGGCAAATCCCGTTGCAGATAGGCTTTTTTTCGTCTACCAATACGCAAAACTCTGCCTGTTAGATTTTTTTTACGCTTTTCTAGATAGCTATATTTAGCCCTGACGTCACCCTCTATGGAAACGGAATTTTATAAACGCTCTTTTGTTTCGTCGCGACGTCTTGCGCAGCCCATCGACCGAGTTTATTGCTAGCGGTAAAAGCCCGTGTTTGAACTTTATTAACTCTTTAAGTCCCAATCGACTTTATAATGGCTCAGGGGTTAGACGCGCTTGGCCCAATCGACTTTAAAAAGCCTTTAGTATATGTGCCTCTGTTTGAGACTGTTTCTAACACAAACCACCCAAAACGTCATTTCCGACTGCAAGTACATTCTTTTAAATACCGCATGTGTTTAAGAGTGAACGTGTTTCTGTTTTGAGATATTTATTTTTAGATTTTTTTAAGCGCATATCCTCCATTTTACCTTGAATAACTAATCATTTTTTTTAGCACATATCCTCCATTTTACCTTGAATAACTAATCATTTTTCAATGAAAGCTTTTATACTTGTGGCACAAGAGTAAAGTACATCCAATTACCTTCATTTTCATATACAACAACAAAGTTATTTATGCATATGAACATTTTAAAAAATTATTTCCAAACAACAACAATAAAAACGCACTGGGGTGGCAATTTTTGCTTGGGCCAAACCCACTTTTTTGCTTGGGACTGAAAGAGTTAAAAATGGATAAAAATGGCCTCGACCTTGTTCCGGTTGCAGTCTGCAACACTAAGGCGTGTCTAGATGACGCCATAATCTAGTCTGCATATGGGATATATCTCTAAAGAGCTTCATTGTGTTCAATAAAACTGTCTATTTGGCATTGTCCAGCCTGGTCTTTCACAGTGTTTTTTATGATGGAGAATACGGCTGTGTGCGGGGTCACTTACCTACCACTAGATGGCCATTGGGGTGAGTAGACTTATTACTCACGCTATAATATAAATAATAAAAAAACTACCCCGTGGACCAGCACCCTTATCATTATGTAATTACATTCCCCCAACAAACGGAAATTCCCTGTCATATTTTTACATCACAAGAATAGCTGCCTCCGATAATTACAAAACGTCACCTCTCACCACCCTATATTCTCAATACCTACACGCCAACACAACACAAAAACCAACATCAACACCACCACTCATTAGTCATCTTCCTCTATAAAATGTATCACTTTTTAATATTTTCCTCTTTATTCTATATCGGGCAGGAAAAAGGTACTTCATTTAGTGCTTGCTTATACAAATTCCTTCTTCTCATGTCAAGCAGCAACATAGTTGCCTGAAGGTTTTGGAACAAATCGTTTGTTATATTCACATAAAAAGATAAAAGCACAACTCCTTCCAATAAAAAATATTAAAGCTACGTCTAAATCAGCTTGTTGTTTGTAACAAGACTACAACACATCCACATAGATAACAACGTTCTGATGAGCTCACTTTTGGAAAGTGTACCTATACCTAAACTTTCATGAAATACACAAAAATCTCCTGTTATTGCTTAAGAATACATTACCTCCACAATAATTGGTCAATCTACACAAGTCTGCGGTATGACCTCTTTAACAGCGACAATGAAAAATCAACATATAATCGCTCCTGTAAAGGTTTTCTTTGACGTGTGAAGTTATGCGCGCATGCGCATACGCCCTCGGTGATCTGATAAATATACATCTAGCGTTTATTCAACGTCGAGATGGCTTCTAAATATTATAGAAATAATGGCTTAACAAAACTATTTAAAACACTACAGATAACCAATAGTGATTTTACACTGTGAAAAGGACTATCAAACCAGGAAAGCTAACACCAATTAGTTGTAATTCTCATCAATACCTGCACACAAACCACCAGACAAACACACTTTTTTTGGAGGTTCTCAACACGCAACAAGCACAGGGCGGGAAAAATGTAGGATTCAGAACACGTAACTCCGCCATCTATACATATGAACAACACAGAAATGCCCTGTCTTATTTCTACATCAAGAGACAGGTACATCCCGACAATGTCACCACATCTCCCCTCAACATCTAAAAAATCTCTTCCACTATGTACGCAACACCAACCAAAAACCATACCACACATGCGCACGCATACAGATACCTAGATATATACACACCCATGAGTCATCACCCCAATACAATACAACAAATAAACTCTACCCAAAAAATATCTCTCTTCCACTATGTACACAACACCAACACACACACCCAACACACAATACAACACAAACCCAATACAATACAACACATACATTATCTGTCCTATTTTTACGACACGACGACAATGTGACGACACATCTCCCTCAACCTCTATAATTGGTCTGGGCTGCAGACTAGAACATAACTGTGATATATTTATTAAAGACCCTTTGTTACTGTTGTTTACCAATAAAGAATACACCTCTTTCCGTCTTCCAATATAAATATATAAATATTGTACAATGCTAATGTATGCTCATATGTGTTACTGCTAATTACCAATATAAAAATTGTACAATGCCAATGTATGCTCCTATATGTTACTGCTGTAACCATACAGTATTGAAAAATAAAATATATTGTATAACTAAATTCTTTGTTACCTATGTATGTATAACTGTTGTAATATATGTTGTAAAATATATATGTATAAATATTGTAACACATAACACCACATAACAACAACACGCCATTGAACTAATATAGGACAACAGGAAGCAAGCTGATCGTCAGAGGAAGTCACCCCGGCTAAAATATATTGCTATATAAAAAGTCACGCGCCAACGCCTGGAATCGATCGGAGTATTTTGTTATATAAAAGTCACGCGCCAACGCCTGAATCCGCCTCGTTTTGCGCCTGACATACTACTCACGTGACATAGAGTGTCTAGATGACCTGGTAGCGAAGCGGTGTTATGGGCATTCAAACTAACTGCATTTTCTAACTCCCAACAATATTACATATAAATATTTTCATTTGTCACATTCCAAGATAAGAGAAAAAGGATCAATATAAATAAATTGATTATTAATTGTATTTTGGATTCCCTACTGTTAAAGTTGAATTGGAATTGGAATTGCATTGTTTTCATAGCACAGGGTAGTCGTAACGAGAAGGCGCGCTAGACTCTTGATTTACTTATTACTACTATCTGGACAAGATATCTTTACTGTCTGACTATAACTTGTGCTATCATACACCAGTGCTGATTTCTGGGACTGGGGTACATCTTGTAGTTCAGCATTCTTTCTTGAACTATTATCTACTATCATCAAGACAACAACTATAAATATCCATCTCGTTACATATATAAAGTATAGGACTAAATACAATATAGGACTATAGAAAGTTACAAGAGTGCACAAAATTATTGAGGATTAATGTTACTATCAGTGCCAGGAAAAGTATTAAACAGGATCATTCTCTTACTTACTTACTTACTTAGTCATTCCCCTTCTACCGTGAGGTGTAGAGGTTTGGAAGAGAGAGCGCCAGACTATCCTTTCGGCTGTCTTCCTCCTGGTCTGGTTCCATTCTAGTCCTCGGTCCTTCAAAGATTGTCTAATGTTGTCCTTCCAGCGGACTCTGGGTCGTTCTGGGGTCTGGATCCCTGGCTCTTTTTTTCCCATGCTTGTCATGGTAGCCGATCTTCTCCCATTCTGCAGACGTGGGCAAACCATCTTAGTTGGGACTGTTCTACTTGGGTCTGCAGGGGGTGGGATTTTAGGCCTTGACGTATCGTCTGGTTGCGGACCTGTCTCTTCTTGTTACTTCAACCATCTTCCTCAGATACCTCATTTCTGAGGTTTGGATCTGGCTTTTGTGGGTTGTAGTTATTGCCCATGACTCGCATTCATATGTAAAAACTGGGACATAGGTGGAGCGGTATACAGCCATCTTCGTTTTCTTACCAACCTCTCTCTTGCTGAGGAATCCTCGATTTATGGCCTGAAAAAGTCTCCTAGCTGCTGCTTTTCGAGTGGCCAACTCTTCTTTGATGACTCCCTTTCGGTCTATAATAGCTCCGCGGTATTTAAAGTGGTCGACCTGCTCCAGGACCTGTTCTCTCAGCTTAATCTGATGTCTTCTTTCTTTTCGTGATATCACCATGGATTTTGTTTTAGAGCTGCTTATGACCATCCCTTTCTTCTCCAGCTCTTCCTTCCATTCTTGCAGGTTGGATTGGAGATGTGCCTCTGATTTAGCAATCAGAGCAACATCATCAGCAAATGCCAGCTCTGAAATATAGACCTGTCTCATTTTCCAGGATCATTTTCGAGAGATTAAAAGAGTCCATTGACAAGAAACTGAGAGATGAAAAAGCAGGTTTTCAACAAAACAGATCCTATACAGACCAGATAGCCACTTTGAGAATAATAGTTGAACAAAGTCTGGAATGGAATTCATCACTATATATTGAATTTGTGGACTACGAAAAGGCATTTGACAATGTAGACAGAGAACCACTTTGAAAATTGATGAGGGACTATGGAGTTCCCCTGTAGATCATTAACTTAATAAAGAAAATTTATGAGGACATGACATGCAGAGTTCTTCGTGAAGGACAACTTACAGAACCGTCTGGGATAAGAACGGGAGTGTGACAGGTATGCCTCTTGTCTCCATTTTGTTTTCTTACTAGCAATAGACTGGGTTATGAATACATCGACGACACACAACAGAAATGGAATCCAGTGGAATCTGACTAAACAGTTAAATGATCTAGATTTTGCTGATGGCTCTTCTGTCCTATAACCGTAATCAGATGCAGGACAAAATGAAAACACTCGGTGAGAGGTCATAGCAATTGGGTCTGAAAATACACAGGGAAAAGACAAAAATAATGAGAATAAATGTAGGAAATGATAACAGGGTTGAACCTGAAGAAACACCACTACAAGATGTAGAATCGTACACATATCTTGGTAGCAATATAGATCATATGCAACAATGCAAAATTATAGACAACAATTTAATAATGTAGGACATCTAAGAAATCAAGAAACAAGAGACAAATTTGCGGTCACAATATCCAACAAATTCCAAGTGCTCCAACAGCTGAAAGATGTAGAGAATACAGAAGATTATTGGCAGCAAATCAAAACTGTATGGTGTAGTGAAATTGACAGAGATACAACGGTAAAATACCTCCAAAGATAACATGTAAGGATAAAAACATAATGCGTAGGCTGCGAATAGTACATGATCGCCTAGACCGCGGGTCATCATCCTCCATAATAATTGACTTGCTAGACAGGAGGGGAACGGCGGATCAAAAAGGAAAAAAATATGACTGGAAAGATTGCGTGAGACTGGAAAGGCTAAGGAGACGCAATTGGGGGGGATGGAGGAAAGTAAAAATTCACGTCCCCCAAATTGACACGAAGTACGGAATGGACGCTTTTGCGATACCAAGCCCTTGATTTGAATTCAGCGGCTAAACGCAGATGTTCGAAATATTACAAAATTTAAAAAGTATTTTTTTCTTAATATTAATGTTAGGAATATAAAAATTAGCTGGCCGGATGGCCCATTCTGAGCAGTGAACTAATATGTTCTTAATTTTACCAACGGATAGATAATATTGAAGATAATGACAAAAGACAGTGTTGTTCACATCATCGACAGACTGTATTGAATCTAAAAGTGTCGCTATTTGCACAAAAAAAACACGACCTCGAGACGCAGGTGTTCAAATCTACTTAGTATGGAAGAGAAGGGATTTTGTGGTGGCTGTGTCTAAAAATAACTTTTAACGACAAAATTTTGGAGGGGAGAGAAAGGTTGGTTCAAAAATCAAGTACATTTTTGTAGAAACACAAGTAGAGACGGACAGACTAACAGATAACCATCCATACTTGACTGAAGCATGACTGAAATGACTTTAGGGTAGGAAATTTGAATTTAAAATAAACCTAGGCAGTGATTGGCCACAGACAATCATATTATTAGCGCTCAGACGCGAAAGTGGGGCCATTCTTCAATAGTTGTTCAGTGATAGACACAGATTTTAAAGTGTGGTGATTTCCATATGAAAGAAAGTGAAAGAAGTTTAGGGACGCCATACTATAGCCAGCAGCTCAGCTGAGTTTTGCTAGCAATTCTGTGTTATTTATTCATAATCTGAGCTGTGAGTTTCTGTTGTCAACAAAGCAGTGTCTATTCAGTTGGTGACTTTACTCGAGTGTATCTGTGCAGTACTTGTGACAGAGACCACCATTATTGCCCGCCAGCACGGAGAGGTGGGACCACCAGATTTCAGCACCAGAGCTACAACTACAAGATGAGTGAGCCTCTGGTCTGCTGGACATTCACCAACGCTTTGTAGATACTAATACCCCATAAAAATTCCCACCATTTTCTGGACACTGTGTAGTCAATATAGACAGGTGTGATGAGGCCACCCCAACAGCACAAACATTAACTATCCTCCCAAGTAGATGACTACTAGAACATTTTAATAAAACTAACTAGTATAGTACATATATATGTACACTATTGCATTTATGATATAATATTCCATGCATTTCTTTCATAATCTCTAAATCCTTTTAAGTTCTGGTCAATCTAAAAAATTGATCCAGAACAAAATAAATGTAATATAATTCTATCAAAAATTTTACACACGTGAGTCAGTTCAGTGTATTTTAACATTTATTAATATTATTAGTCTTGTTAAATATCTGTGGGTATATCTATAACCTATTACACCAAACTACATATCATAACCCTAGACACTTTACGTAGCTACATTCATTAAAAAAAAAAAAAAAAAAAATAGTGTGAGGTCGTAGTGGTAGCAAGACAGGCCTTCTGACAATTCACAACTACATCTTATCTCAGGAGCCTTCACAGCTGGCCTCATACAATTACATTTAGTAATATCACCATCATACAATACCATCAAACACCACTACATATATTGGGGTCTTGTCCAGGGATAATTAGCCCAACAGTAATATTAGGATCTCCTGGTGGGAGAAATAAAAGTAGGGAAATAAATTGTAAAATTCCCTTTAACATTAAAAGTGTCCCTACAGATAAAAGTTGGTGAATCTTCACAGCCAGTAATAATTAATTAGTTAACTGGTTAGTTAGAATTAGTTAGACTATAGTCATATAGTAATTAGAAGTACTTAGTGTATTTACTGGTTAGAGATTTAGCTTGTATATTATTATATTGTCTAAAAAGTATGGCGGAGTTGGCAAAATTTAGATCAGCTGCTGTGCTCACCGCGAAGGAGATGGGAATGGATGGTCAAATTTTAATTCAATATGTAACGGCTGAATGTGATAAATATATTGAACGGGAAGAAAGGAGATTAGAAAAAGAGGCTGAAAGAAAATTAGAGGCTGAAAGGTTAGCTGAAGAGAAGAGGTTACAAATTGAGGCTGATAGAGACATTAAGAGGCTGCAGATTGAGGCAGAAGAAAAACGACAGCAAAGGGAGGCAGAAGAAAAAAGGTTGACTGCCGAAAGGGAGGCAGAAGAAAAAAAGGCCGAAAGGGAAGCAGAAGATAGAAGGTTGCAAAGGGAGCACGAATTACGACTAAGGGAGCTGGAATTACAAGGCCCGGCCCCTGAAAATGGTGCCAGCCCTTTTGTCTCAGATGCTACGCCCAGTCTGGGAGCCTCAAACTCAGCTATGGGGTTTCATTTAGACCATTTTGTTGAAAAAGACGATGACATAGAGGGGTACCTAGGACGTTTTGAGTTATTAGCTACTACATATGGGTTAGAGAGAGAGAGGTGGAGTTTAAAGCTATCACAGGGATTGAGAGGTACTTCTTATGAAGTATTTGCCAAAATGAACAGGGAAGACCAAGACAATTATGACATGTTAAAGCAGGCTTTGTTATTAAGGTACGAGAAGAATGGTGAATTTTATCGTAAGAAATTTAGAAATGCCAAACTGTTGTCTGGGAGACATACCACCAATTCTCTGCCAGACTAGAAACCTATTTGGAGAAATGGACGGCTCTGGGGAAGACCCAAGATCTTAAAGAAATGATCATGATTGAGCAATTGAGAGAGTCCATGGCTCCAGACATGAGAAAATTTCTCATGGAACAAGGTGCAGAGAAGTTGGGGGAAGTTTTAAATGTTGCTGAGAGGTATCAGGCAGCCCAGGCAGAGGTAAGTGGTGCTAAGAAGAAGCACATAGACAATTTTAAAGCTCCACAGCAATTTAATAAATTTGATAATAGAGAGCAGGGAAATAAAGGTAGGACAAACTTTGAGCGGCCAAGAAATGACTATCGCGACAGAAACTCACAGTTCAATGACCAAAAGTTCAATGAAAGAAAACCGTTGAACCAAGGAAAAAGATGGTGTAAATGGTGCAAGAAGGATAACCATAACACCGAATTTTGTAGAAGGAAACCTTCAAACATTGCTGCAATGAAGTCGGGGACGCAAAGATTAAAGGTTAATCCTAATGGACAACAGGAACCTTATCACCCCCCAGTTTGTGAGGATGTTATTTGTAATGGGGTCACCATAAGGTGCCTTTATGATACAGGTTTGGATTATGATTCAGTTGTGAAGTCTAGCCTAGTGGACCCAAGTCAGTATACCACAGAAACAGTGGAAATACAAGGGGCGACTAAGGACATACCACTCATGACACTTCCCATCGCAAGGATAACGGTGAAAACTCGCTATGTGGAAGGAGAAATCAGAGCAGCAGTGATAGATGAACCAATCTACCCTCTGATATTGGGGTGTAGATACGTCTTCTTGGGGAATCCCGAGAAACCGGTGATCATGGCGACAGTGCAGACCAGGTCACAGAAGAAGGAGGAAGAAGGTGAACCTATAAATGCTCATCCAGAGGAGATGAGGAAGGCGCAGGCTGAGGATAGGACACTCAAGCCCTGTTTTAAAAAATTGCCCAAATGCCACACACCTCCGAGCAAGGGGGAATATTTCATGAAGAACAAACTCTTATATAGGAAGACAGGAACTAGATCCCCTGGTCACGGACAGTTAGTTCTTCCCAAGATATATAGGGCAAACTTAATAAGGAGCTTACATGTTGGAACAGATGGTGACCATGAGAAAGTCGGTACCATCTGCCAAAAGATTGCTCGAAAATACTATTGGCCCGACGTAAATGTCGATGTTGAAAACTTTGTAGAAGCATGTGGCGTATTTCATGAGGGAACACCCACAAAGGGAAAATATGTGCAGGACCTAGAAACGCCACGGGCAACTTTAGGCCTGAAAGAAAAACTAATTATACTCGGGTAGACAAAGTGGAATGGGAGCCCCCTTTTCACACCCAGTCTTCACTTGAATGGATTAACATGGCCACTATGCGAAGAGTACAAAGAAGAAATTTTACCCAGGATAAGATGACAATCCCTCGGTCAGACTTATATAAACTGGAAGAACAGACAAGAGAGCGAAGATCTCTCATAAACAATCTTAAGTGGGGAGACAAACCCCAGAAAAAATTGGTAGTGGTCGATTTGTGAGTGATGATTCTAGGAAGAAAAGTCCTCATTATAGAGCTTCTAATGGACGGGACCCGATGGGTTCCATGAAAAATAAGTATGATAAATTAAAGATCCAGATGTAACTTTATTAAGGACCTGGACAGATGAGAAGGCGGAAGAGACTGTTACCTCATCGTATCAATATGTGAACGAACTGACCACTCGTTTGAAAGCTGGATGGAAACTGGCAAATGATAATTTGAAACAAGCCAGGAAGAAACATGCAGCATATTTTAATAGGAAGGCAAAGGACAGGGAACTGGCAGTCGGAGAGAAGGTGCTGCTTCTACTACCCGGAAGCCAGAATAAATTACAAATTGGTTGGCAAGGTCCATATACGGTTCTAGAGAAGGTGTCTAGAACAAACTATAAAATTGACAAAAAGGGGAAGGAGAAAGTTTATCATGTAAACCTGTTAAAGAAGTATCTGGACAGACCACTCCAGGAAAGCACCCCCTTATTGACCTTGGCTATTGCAACCCAGATGCAAAAAGAACCACTCACCTCACATGAATACCCATTACATCCTTGTGAAACAGCAGCACAGGTAAAAGTCAGTAAACACCTGACTAAAAACCAGAGGGAGAGAGTTCAACAGGTTCTGGAGGAACATACAGATGTATTAACAGATAAACCAGGCCATACAAATTTGTTACAGTATGACATGAAACTGGTAGACTCAAACCCAATCTGTATGAGAGCCTATTCTATTCCGTTCGCGAAGGAGAAGGCATTGAAGGAAGAAATAGAGTATTTGTTGAAGGAGGGGATTATTTCGCACAGTGAATCATCTTTTAGTTCTAGTGTCGTTTTGTTGAGGAAACCGTCTGGGGAACACAGACTGTGCATAGATTACAGGAAACTGAATGCTGTCACAGAAGGACAAGTGGATCCATTACCAGACACAAAACAGTTATTTGCCAGACTGAACAAGGCAAAATACTTTTCAAAGGTGGATCTTAGTAAAGGCTATTACCAGATCCCAGTGAAGCCTGAAGTGAGACCTTATTTGGCTTTTAGCACTTCGGATGGACATTATGAATTCAATATGCTACCATTCGGACTGAAAAATGCTCCGAGTGTGTTTTCAAGGATGATGCGAAAATTGTTGGATCCCCTGAATAACCCATGTATCACGAATTTCATGGATGATATTCTCGTCGCCACAGAGACATTTGAAGAACACATTGAAGCTCTGGAGATGTTGTTTGATAGACTTCGGGAGGCGAACTTGACTGCTAGGCCAACAAAATGTTGTATTGGATGCAAAGAGTTGGAATTCTTGGGACACACTGTATATCAGGGTAATATGACCCCTGATCCTAAGAACTTGGAAAAACTGCAGAGAGCACCTAGGCCACAAACAAAAAAGGACGTGCGATCATTCGTGTCGTTATGCGGATTTTATCAGAAATACATCAAAAATTTTAACGCTATTTGTGCTCCTCTGACTGATCTGACTCGCAAGGGACTTCCAGATAAAATTATTTGGACTGCACAATGTGAACTAGCGTTCCAAGAGTTAAAGGAAAAACTCACTAGCAAGCCTATTCTCAAACTGCCTGATTTGACACAGGACTTGGTCTTAAGAACCGATGCAAGTAATGTAGGACTAGGAGGGGCTTTGTTGCAAAGATCATCTTCACCTGATGGGGAACTGAAACCAGTCGCTTATGCAAGCCGTAAATTGAATGTCGGTGCAGATTTCCTCAGTCGGCACCCCTGTGATCAAAATTAGAGTAGTGGCAGACGTGAGGAGTAATTTTACCTATGTGTATCGCTGGTTTTGGAACTTGCCATAGGCATGTTTTCAAGTGGGGAGATGTGTAGTGAAATTGACAGAGATACAACGGTAAAATACCTCCAAAGATAACATGTAAGGATAAAAACATAATGCGTAGGCTGCGAATAGTACATGATCGCCTAGACCGCGGGTCATCATCCTCCATAATAATTGACTTGCTAGACAGGAGGGGAACGGCGGATCAAAAAGGAAAAAAATATGACTGGAAAGATTGCGTGAGACTGGAAAGGCTAAGGAGACGCAATTGGGGGGGGGGGGGGGGGGGGGGAAAGTAAAAATTCACGTCCCCCAAATTGACACGAAGTACGGAATGGACGCTTTTGCGATACCAAGCCCTTGATTTGAATTCAGCGGCTAAACGCAGATGTTCGAAATATTACAAAATTTAAAAAGTATTTTTTTTCTTAATATTAATGTTAGGAATATAAAAATTAGCTGGCCGGATGGCCCATTCTGAGCAGTGAACTAATATGTTCTTAATTTTACAAACGGATAGATAATATTGAAGATAATGACAAAAGACAGTGTTGTTCACATCATCGACAGACTGTATTGAATCTAAAAGTGTCGCTATTTGCACACAAAAACACGACCTCGAGACGCAGGTGTTCAAATCTACTTAGTATGGAAGAGAAGGGATTTTGTGGTGGCTGTGTCTAAAAATAACTTTTAACGACAAAATTTTGGAGGGGAGAGAAAGGTTGGTTCAAAAATCAAGTACATTTTTGTAGAAACACAAGTAGAGACGGACAGACTAACAGATAACCATCCATACTTGACTGAAGCATGACTGAAATGACTTTAGGGTAGGAAATTTGAATTTAAAATAAACCTAGGCAGTGATTGGCCACAGACAATCATATTATTAGCGCTCAGACGCGAAAGTGGGGCCATTCTTCAATAGTTGTTCAGTGATAGACACAGATTTTAAAGTGTGGTGATTTCCATATGAAAGAAAGTGAAAGAAGTTTAGGGACGCCATACTATAGCCAGCAGCTCAGCTGAGTTTTGCTAGCAATTCTGTGTTATTTATTCATAATCTGAGCTGTGAGTTTCTGTTGTCAACAAAGCAGTGTCTATTCAGTTGGTGACTTTACTCGAGTGTATCTGTGCAGTACTTGTGACAGAGACCACCATTATTGCCCGCCAGCACGGAGAGGTGGGACCACCAGATTTCAGCACCAGAGCTACAACTACAAGATGAGTGAGCCTCTGGTCTGCTGGACATTCACCAACGCTTTGTAGATACTAATACCCCATAAAAATTCCCACCATTTTCTGGACACTGTGTAGTCAATATAGACAGGTGTGATGAGGCCACCCCAACAGCACAAACATTAACTATCCTCCCAAGTAGATGACTACTAGAACATTTTAATAAAACTAACTAGTATAGTACATATATATGTACACTATTGCATTTATGATATAATATTCCATGCATTTCTTTCATAATCTCTAAATCCTTTTAAGTTCTGGTCAATCTAAAAAATTGATCCAGAACAAAATAAATGTAATATAATTCTATCAAAAATTTTACACACGTGAGTCAGTTCAGTGTATTTTAACATTTATTAATATTATTAGTCTTGTTAAATATCTGTGGGTATATCTATAACCTATTACACCACACTACATATCATAACCCTAGACACTTTACGTAGCTACATTCATTAAAAAAAAAAAAAAAAAAATAGTGTGAGGTCGTAGTGGTAGCAAGAAAGGCCTTCTGACAATTCACAACTACATCTTATCTCAGGAGCCTTCACAGCTGGCCTCATACAATTACATTTAGTAATATCACCATCATACAATACCATCAAACACCACTACATATGGAATGAGACATGTGAAGAAATACTGGGGAAAAGGGAACGACAACAAAAAGAATGGATAACAACAGAAACCATCAATAAGATAAAAGACAGAAAAAAACAAGAAAGCAAATTTAAATACAAGCAAAACCAGAAGTTCCAAAGCCAAGGCTCAAGAAGTGTACACAGAAGCAAACAAAGAAGTGAAAAGAAGTATCAAAAGAGACAAGAGGAAGTACGTATATTGAGGAGTTGGCAAGAGAGGCAGAAGATGCTGCAGTCAAAGGAAATATGAGAGAACTGTATAGCAGCACAAAGAAGCTAACAGGGAAATACAAGCAAACAAGTTGCCTCATAAAAGACAAGAATGGAAAACTGCTCAGCAATATACAAGAGCAAATGAAGAGGTGGACAGAATATTTTGAGGACCTTCTCAATAGACCAGCTCCACAAAACCCTCCGGACATCAAGCCAGCAGAAAAGAAGCTACAAATTAACGGTGAAAGACCAACGAAGGAAGAAATAAAGAAAGCCATAAAGCTTCTAAGAGATGGAAAAGCATCTGGACCTGATGGCATTCCAGCAGAGGCCATCAAAGCAGATATCGACGCGGCTACAGAGATGTTATATAAATTACTTGGTAAAGTCTGGTAAAGGGAAGAGATACCAGCAGAATGGAAGGAAGGATATCTGGTTAAGTTGCCTAAGAAGGGAAATTTACAAGAGTGTACAAATTATAGAGGAATAATGTTACTATCAGTGCCAGGAAAAGTATTAAACATGATTATCCTTGAGAGATTAAAAGAGTCCATAGACAAGAAACTGAGAAATGAACAAGCAGGTTTTCGACAAAACAGATCATGTACAGACCAGATAGCCACTTTGAGAATAATAGTTGAACAAAGTCTGGAATGGAATTCATCACTATACATCGGATTTGTGGACTACGAAAAGGCATTTGACAGTGTAGACAGAGAATCACTTTGGAAATTGATGAGGCATTATGGAGTTCCCCTGAAGATCATTAATTTAATAAAGAAAACATATGAAGACATGACATGCAGAGTTCTTCATGAAGGACAGCTTACAGAACCGTTTGGGATAAGAACAGGAGTGCGACAGGGATGCCTCTTGTCTCCATTTCTTTTCTTACTAGCAATAGACTGAGTTATGAGATCATCGACAACACACAACAGAAATGGAATACAGTGGACTCTGACTAAACAGTTGGATGATCTGGATTTTGCTGATGACTTGGCTCTTCTGTCCCATAACTGTAATCAGATGCAGGACAAATTGAAAACACTTGATGAGAGGTCACAGCAATTGGGTCTGAAAATACACAGGGAAAAGACAAAAATAATGAGAACAAATGCAGGTAATGATAACAAGGTTGAACTTGAAGAAATACCAATATAAGATGTAGAATCGTACACATATCTTGGCAGCAATATAGACAAAGTTGGAGGGACAGACAGTGATATCAAACTAAGAATACAAAAAGCAAGAGGAGCTTTCATTGCATTGGGAAATATATGGAGATCAAGAGAAATCGGATCAAACACGAAAATAAGAATCTTCAACTCAGATGTGAAGTCAGTCCTATTGTATGGCTATGCGACATGGAGAACAGCAAAGACAACAACCAAAAAGCTACAAACTTTCATAAATGGGCGCTTGCGTAGAATAGAAGGATTGAAATGGTATAGCAAGATTACCAATGTGGAAATGATGACCAGAACCAGACAAGTGCCAGTGGAACAAGAGATGAGAAGAAGACGATGGCGATGGATAGGACACACACTGAGGAAACCTGTTGATAGCATTACAAGGCAGTCCTCGTTCTGGAACCCCCAGGGCAAGAGAGGCAGAGGTAGACCAAAAAGTACACGGAGAAGAGAGCTGGAAACAGAGGTGAAAATGATGAGGAGAACAGGGAAAGAACTTGAGATGATGGCACGTGACAGAAGGACTTGGCATGAGTTTGTCGAAGGCCTATGCTCCTTGGGAGTAGAGGGTAATGATGAAAACCAAAATTGTGTGAATGTACACTGTTCAAAAAAAAGAAACGCATAGCTATCCGAGGGCTCGTTTTTATGAGTTTGTAAGTAAAATTTGGTGCTAGGGTATATAAAAACCAGCCTCAAATGTTCTTTACAGTGTCAAATGCACGTATTGACCTGAATTGCGTTCGTTTTTGTAATCGTTACAACGCAGTGGTCAATAGTGTTTATGACGCAATTTTTTTACCACAGCTCATGTTGCGCGCACGTGAAAGCAACAAAATTTGGGGTGAACACTATTAACTGACTACGCAACTGAAACCCTATAAAAGGATAACGATACACACACAAAAAATCAGTTCATTTTCAAGCAGACATTTATGGCGTCTCTATCGATAAATTTAAGGAACATTGCTATTGGCCGACTGCATGCAGGCGAAAGTCAAAGTCAGGTTACCAGGCATCTAAACGTGCATCAGAGTACCATCAGTCGACTTTGGCACCGGTTCCAAGCCACTGGCTCAGTTGAAGACCGGCATCGCAGTGGACGACCCAGAGTGACAACAGCAGCGGAGGATCGCTTTATTCGGCTTCGTCACCTCAGAGACAGGTTTACAACAACTTCCTCAACTGCCCAGTCATTGCCTGCAGGACGTCATGTGTCTGATAAAACTGTCCGGAATAGACTGCATGACGCTGGACTTTGGGCACAACGACCTCACCGAGGACCTGTACTTACGCGCCACCATCGCCAAAATCGACTTCTTTGGGCCAACCAGCATCGTCCCTGGGCAGCTGACAATCAATGGAGACGTGTCTGATTTAGTGACGAATCTTTCTTTTTGTTGCAGCGTCATGATAGACGGCGTAGGGTCTACCGTAGGCGAAATGAACGTTTTGCCCAAAATTGCGTTGATGAAGCTCCGCCGCACGGTGGTGGAGGTGCAATGGTGTGGGAAATGATCAGTTACAACGGAATGAGTCAATTGGTGCACATAGAAGGAGGCTTGAATGCGCAACGATACGTCAATGAAATTCTTCGACCCCATGTCCTTCCACTTTTGGCTGCCCAAAGGTCTGTGTTTCAACAGGACAACGCCAGACCCCATTGTGCACGGTTGACCACGCAGTTCCTGACTGCCAACAACATTCTCACCCTTCCCTGGCCATCCCTGTCTCCAGACATGAGTCCGATTGAGCACCTGTGGGATGAGCTGCATAGACGTGTTTGTCGCCGAGGCGTTGCTCCAGCCAATCGTCGTGATCTGTTCCAGGCACTCCAGGAAGAGTGGGCAGCCATCCCACAGGCCCACATCAGTTGTTTGATCGCATCCATGCCCAGGAGATGCCAGTCGCTGATCGATGCAAGAGGAGGCCACACACCACACTAACGGGAAAGCCCGTACGCCAGAAAACTCTCGTGACCCAGATGCAAAACAACTGTCTATTGATTGGTTGAACCCTAAGGTATTCTTGTGTGCAATTTGAACAATTAACTCATTAAATTAAAAAAGTTATTGAATGTCAAAATTATGGCTATATGTGTGCCTTCAGTAGCTATGCGTTTCTTTTTTTTTTTTTTTTTGAACAGTATATTTATTTGTGACCTCCCCTTTACAAGAAACGAACAAACAAGAAAAAGAGAAAAAAAAAAAAAAAAAACTAACAAAACAAAGGAAAGTCTCTCACAATTCTTTTTTATTTATTTTTTATTTAATGATGAAAAATATCCCATTCAAACCCTGATGGGTTATAATTAGGATATATATTGTTTTCAATTCCAAATAATATGAACGACTGCGATTTGGTCAAGTGGCATCACACCTGTCAAATCATTGTAAATAGGGCAAATCACAATGACCAAATACGCTCACAACTGCCCTGTTGTTAACAAGGTGAAAAGGAGTGAGAAAGCCCGGAAGTGTCCGAGATTACATCAAATCCACCAACTATCTGCCATCATCGTGTTACCTAACATTAAAAAAAATTCTGCTTCAGTTACTTCAGTATGTTTTTATGAAATATAAGGGGGGTTTGGGATGTCAGGTATTGGTAGTACCTCTGGTTAAGGAGCTGTCATGCCCTTTTCAGGGCAGCTCGGCCACCTTTGGTCCAAACCTGGCATTCAACCTAGACATATGGTTTGTTGGTTATATTAAGGTGCATGTCCAAGTATAAAAGACCTTGTGATTTGCATAAAAAAATGTGAATTCACAGATAAATTGAAGAAGACATTTCCAATGTTTTGCCAGAGGTCGGCAAGATTTAGAAGCAGAATGTCTTACGTGTAGAGGTGGCACATTTGTGTCAGTAGCCTTTTTGTTTTTCATACCGTGAAACATCACAATAATTTGAAGTCGGTGGACAGTACATTTTCCATCATTCAGAAAGTGCCAACAAATGTGTATGCCCCAGAACCAAAACAACAGGTAGTGTTATTTATGAGACAATGTTTCTGTGTGTATTTAAAAAGTAATCAAGCATTTTTAAAGACGATTTTTATCATCTTAATTTATCAATAGGCACAAAATAAAAGTGATTTGATGAAATTATTGTGTGGCCGGGCAGGGTAGTGGGGGTTGCTGTTTAACTCGAGAGTATTAGATTTTGATTACTAGCTAGCCTGCTAGAGGTGATGATTTCTCTCTACAGACTTACAGGAATTTACCAGGTTCGGGGACAATCCTCTATGATGTTTTATTTTTAGAGCATATAGTTATTATTTGTGTTGCACCTGCAACGATTAGCTTTGGCATGATCCTTTAATAATTGGTATGATGGCTAACTGCAAACATATGATTCGTCAACAGCATTTGTGTTCAATGAAACAAATGTTTATTCAATTTCCAACAAGAACTGGGTTAAGTCAAATGGTAACCACAACAAATTTGCATAATAGCATGTTGACATTTAATAAACAAGCGTAAAAAGTCAATGCATTATTTTAATGATGCAATATTCCTTATTGCATCTCGTAATCTTTTCAAGTTGCTAAAACATGGCGTGGCTCCTCTATCCTTCTAGTGTTCCTTCGTTTATTTGTTAATGTGGTCTAGATTTCACGTTTTTCTTATCTCTTCATTTCAATGAAGAGCCAAACTTTCTCTTATTCATTAGTATTCCTTAGTTTGACTTTCTCTCAGCTTAAGGACCTTCATTCTTGGTAAAAGGTTCAGATATATGCCTGGGTTTACAATTCTTTACCCAGTTTTCGAGCGTAGCTCCGTTTCAGTTATGACTGTGGGCTCTAACAGTTATTGCATGCAATTCTTAGCACTACTTACAGTTTTCATGAATTCACAAACAAATTATTCTACGTTTCGAAATTACACAGTTGCTTTAATTGTGTGAAGTCAATCTCCTCTATAGAATATCACTGAGCAAAGAGAATTACGTCTTGTCTCCACCGCTCTAAATTCATTACTGACTAAAAAAAATGGCTTCGTCTCTTGTTCATTCCGGGGAAAAAAAACTCAGCCTAACCATTTGTGGGAAATCACGTGACCAATGCTTGGCGTTACGAAGCGAAGCTTAGCCTAAAATAATGCGTGGCTTTTCGAAGCTAACCTGGTTTAATTAAACATCTGCGCCAAGACTTTTTTAATCTTCTGTTTCTATAAAAATTTATTTTATATGTTAATATAGCCTGTATCTGAAAACTTACGGTATACGCGGTTACATACAGATCCCGGGGCCCTGCAAATGTATCCCGTAGGGAGACATTTGAGTACTATCAATAACAAAAATCCATCCCCAAAAATTTCTAAGTTCAAAAAAATTTTCAGAAAAATTTAAAGTTCAAAAATTTTTCTAAGTCCAAAAATATTTCCAAAAAAATTAATTTAATTCCTATACTGGGGTCCTATGTCTATATGAGGTCGTCTGCTATGTAAAAAAAACTAGTAGTGGACATCAACTTCAAAAAGTGTAACTTATTCATCACATCATAATATTTTTCACCAAATTTTCAAATTGGCAACACTGCCTAACAAAA
The DNA here is from genome assembly GCA_024509875.1 of Oreohelix idahoensis. Classification (NCBI taxonomy): domain Eukaryota; kingdom Metazoa; phylum Mollusca; class Gastropoda; order Stylommatophora; family Oreohelicidae; genus Oreohelix; species Oreohelix idahoensis. The sequence continues at coordinate 619,295 of JAMPIV010004267.1, read as the reverse complement.
TCTGCAAAACACTCATAAGGTCATCACTAAAAAAAAAAATGTGACGAGTGGCAACCCTGGGGAATGAACAATAAACTATCTTATTTGCAGAACTTGGCTGGATTATCATAATCTATTACATTTCATTCAAAAATATAGTTGATTACATTCTCTTGGATGTGGTGGGGGTGTTATCTCTTTTCTGTACTGTTATTTGCTCCATATTAAAAGCCTGCAAGTACTAAAAAAATTTTTTTTTTTTTTTTTTTTTTAGTGAATGAGCCACTTGCTCATTATTACATGTAGAAAACATCTCTAAACATAATATGCATATTTATCATACGATAATACAACCAGCATCATTTTTATAAGTAATCATTTTTCACAATAAAAGCATTAAAACCTCATGGCTTATCCTTATTTATTTATTTGTATGTTTCCTTGTTATAGACATTTTCCAAATGGTAAGTGTATAAACTCGTTCTAAGTCCGTCACTGTAGAAAATGTTCTATATTACATTTTTTTTTTTTTTTTTTTCTTCAAAATATGTGATGTTTGTCTCTAATATCCGTACGTCTGGTGGTGATCCTGTCCATTAGTCAGTTATTTCTAATCATTCCTTCTTTTCTGTCAATACAGTATTTTTTTTTTTTTTTTTTTTTTTTGTGAACTCGTCCCTAGAAACATTATTTTATATATATATTTATTCTTCAACGATCTTCTTTGACTTACCATACATCAATTTTCAAACATCAAATTATTCAGCAACCAACAGACGAATGTGTTACTATCATATTATGAAATATAAGGGAAAAGAAAAATATAGTTTCCAAATCATCATGAATTTTCTACATTGGGTTCCGTATTACTTTATTTTCTCTTTTAAGACAACTGCTTATACTTTTGACAATATGTATCCATGTTGTCACTCTCGAGGCATCCTTGTATACAATTTATATTTGTCTCCTTTTTTTTTTCTTTTTTTTTTCATAACACCAATGTATCATTTATGGTGTACCAATATCATTGTATCTATTCTAGTCCTCCTGTTATCTTGAGAATTCATCCTTAGTAACTCCCTATGTACCTTATCTAGCAATACATTTATGCAAAACACATCAAACAATTATTTATGGAAACATTTAACTGAGATGTAAGAACTTTTGACAATATGAGATGAAAAAAAATTTTGGGGTCATCACTCAAAAAATGTGACATAGAAAGGAAGAAAAAATATTCAATTGATCGTGAGGAATCTACAATATTCTTATAAGACAAAGTTCCTTGCACTCTGACTACTATTTAACCATATTATTTCTGGTTATCCTTGCATACAGTGTACCATTTCCATTTCCTTTATAAGTCCAATTCATCGCTCATGATGCTCCAATATTTTAAAATGTGGATCCTTCCTATTCCTCTTATTCTGTACTAGAAATATATCCTTATTAATTGTCCATGTACTATATCTGTGACATGTCTGTCCTTGGGATAACGTTATTTTCTTATCCAATATCCTCGGGGTGAGCAAATCTCAGTATGTCCAATTTCATCAACCATTTATTTATTTTCTCTCCTGTAATTCTGGGTATGTTATGAGTATAGTACATTGTCAATTTATTCTAACTATCTTACAACATTCTGTAATTCGTGATAAGGAATAGTCATTTGTTATACAACAATGTTCATATTACAAAGGCAATGAGCAAAAATCAAAAAAAAAAAAGATATCTTCTCCAAAAATGCGGATGTATCTCTATTTCCTTTACCTCTGGGTGTAGCAATTATTCAGTCATTATTTTTTTTCTCCATTATTTAATCTCCATTTTGTGTCCTTAGTACCTGTGGTTCCATGGGATTATCATAATTCATTTATGTCTCTTGTCTACTGATAATCCTTCAATAATGACTTCAAATATGGTCCTCATATGTGCAACAATCATCTGCTCTGATTTGTTCCATGGTATTCATCAAATATTCTATTATATCCTTGTCTTATCTCGTAACCACGAAAGACTAAGATTATTCCTCCTCCAATGTTAATGTGGGGGATTTTGTGCATCAACATTTCAACAAAATCTCAGCTGTGACAACATAAAGTTTCACCTTAATATAAAATGTCATCTTCATCATACATAACCTGTTGCTTCTTCATCTCATGTGTCATTAGTGGTTATCATGCGGTAATGGGGTATTTCATTTGCTAGGTCAGCATGTGCAAATGCTATTTCTTTAACATGGGCAAAGGCATCATCAACAAATAGGTGCAATTTGTTCAATCTGGGGTTAGCATATACTAATGCTCTCAAGGGATTCTTCATTTGCAGAAATTCAGCATGCGCAAATGTCATTGGGGTATTTGTGATAGGCAGTAAAATTTTTGACAGTACTAATATACATCTGGGTCTAAAATAATAATGTACATTTGAAATAATCCTGTGGAGAAAAATAGCATAACCTACAATACTAGTTTTGGGTATGAATTATGTGCTGTTGAGAGATGTCATAGTATGAACAGTATGATTGATCAAGGTGATAGATATAAAGGAGTTTAGCATAATATAGATCAAAGAAATATTAGTATGGGGTAAGAAAACAAAACTACTGGTGTACAGTGTCTGCATGAAAATACAGGACTCTGGATCTGCAAGGACAAGAAGTCTGGTGAATGAAACATGGAATATGATTCGTTTCAAAAGTAGAGATCAATGTTACAACAGAATAGTATGACACATGTGTTATAGGTAAAGTTGTGTAACATTCTGAATATCAAAAACTGTCTGACTAATAAGGGTGTCTGTAAACAAAGAACATTGTATCATCTGTGTCATCTTTATTTCAATAATCCAAATAAAAATGTCTAACTAGAATCCTCCGTGGGCTGGTCTTGATTTCTTTCTGGGCATCATTATTCTAAGGCTGGAAAAAAATAACTTTCTCAGTGAGGCTTTGACATCTTAGTCTGTAAGCAAGTCATTTGAACTGTCCAAGACTGAAAATAGAGTACATGGGGAGAGTTAGTACATTGTTAAAAATTAAGTGCACATTCGCGGTGACGGTACATGGGATGGCATGTACATTGAAGACTTGAGGGGCGTGTCTCAGCAAAGTTTTAGTAGTTCTTTCAGTTTCTCTGCCATCTCTAACCTTGCAATGTCCCGACTGCTTAGGCGAGCATCATACTGAGTGGCAGTGGTGACGGGTGTGATAGGCGACGACACTGCATTTGCTGATTGTTGGGACACTGAGGACATTGACGAATGCGGTGATGGCTTAACATCTTTTGATTGCGGTGATGGTTTCACTGTGGTAGGGGTTTGTATGGCTGGAACATCTGTTGGTTTTGAGGCAGGTATATGTTTCGCCATGATTTTTCTTCTGACCTGGTTGTGCTGAACGTTAGCACCGGTTACAATGGGCACAGTAATTTGCACACTGTTGTTTTTGACTAGTTGAGATGAGGCTAACACTTCTCGGCTTGGTTTTGGAACATGATTGCGTTTCTTCAGAATCTTTCGTCTGATATAGTTGTGCTGTATACGCGGAATTTTGTTGCTAGGGATTGAGTCATCAGATTCTGTTTTATAGGCGCGTTTGACACTGGAGCTGACTGGTACAAATAATGTAGGCCTACTATCCGCATCACTGGTTTCAATGGAACTAGCTGTATCAATGTCTGTTTCTTGTTGGTATAATTCTACCATTTTTCTGTCATTATGTTCGTTGGGGTCTGACAAATCTATGCTGTCTTGTTCTGTTTCGTCTCCATAAAGATCGCTGGTATATGGTTCAACAATCTGCTTGGGTATAGTTTCTTCAGGATCTGATTGTTTTGAACGAGCAATCTTGTTCTTGTGGTATAGCAGTGTTTGGTTTTCACTAGTGTTAAAACTAGAACTGCCTGAACTGGGGGTGTGATAGGTATCAGCTGACGATTTATCACTGCGGGAGTAAGTTTGAGTGTGGATATAAGGTGCTTGGTTGTTGTCATCGTGTGACGTCTGAGGCATTATTTCTTCATTTCTAATGCGCAGGTCTCTGTCCTGGAGTCGATTACGCAATTCAAGTGGTGGGATATCTTCTTCGCTTTCGGACGAGTCTCGTTGTTGTCTTGCTCGATGTATTTCATCTGTGGGTGGTCTGGGTATGTGGTCGTCTTGGTAAAATTCAGAGTCTGTCGTCTCTGACTCTGATATGTCAGACGAATCTGTGCTGGATGGATTATAATTTAGGGTGGCTTTTCTGACTGGTCTTGTATTTGTCGTCAGAGGCGGAATGGGCCGGTGATTATCAATTGTTATTTGTTTTACGTGAGCTTTTGTTTGGTGTTGTTTCTCTTCATTCCAAATAATGAAGTTTACAGGCGTAGTTTGTTTCATGATTTTGTAGCCATCTAACCATCGGTCATCGAATTTTGAACTGCGTACATGTTTCTTGTAGTATACTCTGTCTCCTATTTTGTATGTTGGTAGCTTGGCTGATTTATCATGTTGTTTCTGTTTCTTGTGAAATGCCTTCTGCGTATTTCGTTGTGCAATCTGGTGAGCTTTATACTTTTCTTGAAGGATTATTTCGATGGGGTCTTCTCCCATGTATTTTCTTTGTGGGCGAAGTAGGTTGTCTAACGGAAAGTTTGGTTCTCTTCCGTATAGCATGAGAAAGGGTGACATTCCTGTGGTATCGTTCACGTTTACTCGGATGGCTTCAAGAGCTTGGTTAATGTATAGGTCCCAGTATTGGTGGTTCCCCTTGATATATTTGCTAATAATATCATGTAGGGTGGCGTGCATGCGTTCATTTCTGCCATTTGCATTTGGGCAATAATAAGTGGTTGTAGTATGCTCAATATTCAGCTGGTGTAAGGTGGCTTTAAATGGGTTACCTATAAACTGTTTACCGTTGTCTGAAATGATTCGTTTTGGACAGCCATGCCTGGGAATGAATTCTTGTAAAAAAATTTGCGTGATGGACTGCGATGTGGCATCACTGAGTGGGTAACTTTCTGGCCAAACAGAGTATTGGTCAACTATGTGCAGGAGGTATTTGTTGCCTGATTGGGTGAGTGGGTAAGGACCTGATAAGTCAATGCTCACTGTTTGCATGGGGTAATGGGAAGGTTGCATTTCTTGAAGGGGAATTAAATGTGGCTTCATGTTTCTCAATTTACATGTTCTACAGGTGGCTACATATTCTGTAATGTCCTTGTAGAAAGTTTGCCAATAATACCTTTTCTTTATGACATCAATTGTTTTGTCTCTTCCCATGTGCCCGTTGTTATCATGAAACTGTAGCAATACTTCTGGGACTAGATGTGCTGGAATGACTTTTCTTAGTGTCCCTTCTTGTTTCTGATCAATATAGTATAGAATTCCATCCGTTGGGTGTACTGTAAAATCTTTACTTTTTGTTGGGTTTTCTTTCACGTATGTGAGCAGCTTGACAATTTCTGCATCTTTCGCTTGTTCTACTCTCATGTCAAACATCTCTTGGCTTTCTTCTTCTACTTGAGTGGCGGAATCTGAGGTACTTCTTCGACTTGATGAAGTAATTTCATTAATTTCTTTAGCATTATCGTCAATCTCTGAGGATGTGCCATCATTTTTGACTCTATTTGTTTTCACTTCAGTTTCATCATCATATTTAATCCTGGATAAGAGGTCTGCACAGGTGTTCATTTCGCCTGGGATATGTTCGATAGTGGTGTCGTAGGACTGTAAATTCATTGCCCATGTCTGTAACTTCTTTGGCTGTTCTTGTGTTTTGGTGAGCCAGTTAACCAAAGGTTGATGATCAGTTCTTATAATGAGTTTAGTTCCTCTGACGTAAAAGTCAAACTTTTGTACTGCATAGTGAATAGCATATGCTTCTTTCTCAGTGGTGGTCCACCGTTTTTGTGACTTTGACAATGCGTGGGATAGGAATGCAATGGGTTTCTCATTTGGAATGTTTGGTAGGATGGGTGTTTCATCTTCTAGTACAGGTTGGACCAAACAAGCACCAATTGCGTTATCTGAGGCATCGGCGTATAGTATCATGGGCTGAGAAATATCTGGATGTCCAAGCAGTGGGATGGTGGTTAGGGCATTTTTTAGATACTCAAAGGATCTCTGGCAGTCTTCTGTCCATTTGAAGCGTGCATACTTGCGGGTAAGGGCTATCAAAGGCTCTGCTGCTCTGGAGAAATTGATGATGTGGCGTCTATAGTACCCTATTGTACCAATAAATGAGCGTGTTTGTCTCACCGTCTTGGGGCTAGGCATTTCTCTTATGGCTTTGACTTTATCTTCATCAGGTCTGACGCCATGTCTATTGATGACAAAGCCTAAATATTTTGTTTCTGTCTTTAGAAACTCACACTTCGACAGTTTTAACTTTATTTGGTGATGCCTGAGTCTATCAAACACTGTTTCAACCTTGCGGAGGTGGTCTTCCATCGTGCCTGCGGTATGTATCAGGATATCGTCTATGTATGCCAGGGCAAATGGATGTAGACCCTTTAACACTTCATCCATGAGTGACATATATGTTGCTGGAGATCCTTTTAGACCAAATGGCATAACATTCCAAAAAAAAACTTCCCATATGTGAACAGAATGTGGATTTCTGTTTTGCCTCAGGTGTCATGGGGATGCACCAAAAGCCTGACCTTGCATCAAGTGTGGTAAAGTATGTAGACTTTCCTAACGTCGCAAGTAGATCGTCTATCCTGGGGAGGGGGTAGGAAATGACTTTTGTGATTTTGTTAAGGGCACGGTAGTCGCAGAAAAAGCGACTGGAGCCGTCTTTCTTTGTTACGATCACTATGGGTGAGGACCATTGGGAACGGGATCTTTCGATGATTCCTGCCTGTAGCATTTCATTTATAGACCTTTCCACGAGTTCTCTATTTTTCAAGGGCGTATGATAGGGTTTCATATGTATTGGCTCCTCTGTGGTTGTTTGAATGTCCATTGTGACAGTGTTAGTTCTGCCTAATTCCATGTCATTGAGTGCGAATACATCTTGGTGCTTTTCTACAAACGTTTTCAAACGTTGCTTATTATCTTCTGTGGCATTCAGGGTTGCAAGTAACTGAGCTATTCTCTCTCTGTATTTATGATCTGCTATGATATCTCTGGTCTGTCTTGATGCCTCCGTTTCATTCCCATAATTTTGGGACATTTTTCTTGCATCTTGTGAAAATCTCTGCTCCTGGTATGTGGCTTTCTTTTGCGTAGTTCTTTGCCGTTCATTGGGCTGTGCTTGGTACTGTCTCCTCTGCCATGTACTGTGTGCATTTCCATTTGTCACTGCATTTACTGTATATTCATTTCTTATTATATTTCTGGGGTAGTCGTTGTTGTGCCATTTTTTCTGATTATTTCTGTCGTAACTGCGCTTATCCGCGTACGTTACTGTATTTCTTCTGTTTGTGCTATAGGGCTGTCTTCTTTCCCTGGGCGAAAATTTTTCATTCTTTCTGTTTCCAACTTTGCTGCTATAGTATCCTCCTGTGGTATAGTCATATAAGAATTCTTCCTTTTCTTCGGAAATTTCAATTGGTTTTGGGACTTTATCATATCCACCTGTTTTTGAGTTATATTGATACTCCATGGGGCATGTATCACTGTCTTGTCGCTTTGGATATCCTCCTGGCAAGACAATTTCTGTTTCTCTGTTACTCTGTGATATACAGCACTTCATCTTTTCTCTTGGTGTGCTGGGGCGCAAGAATGAGTAATTATAGTCATTTTCATACTGTGGCCTTTCTCTTCTTATGTATGGACTGGTTCGTTTCTGCCATCTGGGTAGGGTATGCTGTGGTGTAACATGACTGTGACTGATGTTACTGCCTTTTTCTGCATAAGCCTTATAACTGTTTACTTTCCGTGTACTATGGTTATTTGTACTGCGATTTCGTGCATTATGTCCAGTGGGAGTGGTTGAGACAATTTGTGGATGGTCTCTATTGGTTTTGGTTTGTCTTATTGTTGACGTATCCACTTGCGCTACAACTGTGCCTCTTTTTATAGTGGTAGTTTTTCCTGACATATTCAATATCATGATGGGGAAATCTCTGGACTTCGAGACTTCAGCGATTCCCTCTGTAATTTGCAACAATGGGTCATCAATAATGCTTTCTTCTGCTAGGGGCTGTACTTGAATTGATTGCCCTGGTGTTATGTACTCAGAATTTTTTACTCTGCCTTTTGCTATGACCAGGGAGTTTGGAGCCACCGTTATGGGAGCTGTAATCCTTACCAAAGACGCTATGTGGATATCGTCCTGGAGATCTATGTACGTATTGTTGACTTTGATTTTGTGGAGGTCATAGTATATTCGAACTTTGTGTTTGTTAAAAAAATCTCTCCCTAGGATAAGATTTCTAGACATTCCTTTAGTAATGACAAATGGGTGTTCAAAATTTGTTTCGCCTAAGGAAAATTTTAGCCATGCTGTCCCAACTGAATTTAGTCTTTGTCCCGTGACTGAAGCTAGGTGTGTTTTGGACGGTTGAAATCGTACTAAGTGTTGGATCCTCTTGAACAGCTGGAACCTAATAAGGCTGATGGATGCTCCTGTATCTACCAGTGCCCTATATTGTTGGCCCTGTATAGACATGATGCAGGAACTGGGGTCCGGATGTATTTTAGTTCCATCATGCAACATTTCTTCATATTGTATTTTACTGGATGGGCCCACTTGACAATTTCTGTTCTGTGTTGTTTCTTTTGTTTTGGACCAGTTTCTGTGATTGTTGCCCTCACTAACGGTCCTGTTTAGTGAGTGGCGCGGCCGTTTCCCTGACGCATGAGGGGTTGAGGTGCGCCTCTGGTATACTGATTTCTGGTGTAATCACGTGGGGGTGGTGCGGGTTGTTGTGGTTGGTAACCTCCTCTTCTGGGTGGTGCATGATTGTAATTTGCTCTACAGGACTTGTAACCATGTCCGAGCCTACCGCATGTAAAGCATCCGTTTGTATTGACATTATTGACGTCGTTTTGCCTCTGTGTGGGGGGTCTATAATTGCGGGGTCTATCATCACGTATTCGTGGGCGAGTCCATTGCCTCCTGGTATGGTCAACTTCCATAGGCTCATGCTCATCATAGTCCCTATATTCTGGTCGGGGTTCCCTACCTGCTCTTTGTTGGAACCTTCGGTGAAGATTTTCCTCCTGTATTGCTGCTTGGATTGTTTCAGCAATAGTCTTGGTGTCTTTTCTAATAAGATGCCTTCTGATATTTTCCGCTCTAAGGCCATCGGCAAATATCCCCACTAACTGTATTTCTACATCAGGTGTGGTAGGGATTTCTCCGCAAAATGCCTCTTCTGCCATATTGAGGAATCGATCTCCAAAAAGTTGTACCGATTCATCTCTTTCCTGTTTCATGCTTCTAAGGACTGACCAAGCATGCATTTTGTCTATTATTTCCCCATATCTCTGGGTGAGCTCTTTCTTTAGGGACTCGTAGGTTTCTGTGGGGTACTGCTGGGACCTCCTTCTTAAAAAATCAGTCACGTACGAATCAGAACCTAACAGAGCGATTTTCTTTTTCTCTTCATCATTTGTTGTTTCTGCTATTGCCGCAAATTTGTCTATGTCGGCCAACCATCTCCTGAATTTCTTCTTATCTCCCTCGAATGGTTGTACTATGGACCTAACTTGGGATAATTTTGCATAATTGCTATTCTTTTCTAAGTTCTCAGTAAGGCGCTGTAGCGCTATCAATGTGGGTTCCTCCATATTTGGATTGACTGGGGGCTGCAACGGTTGTGCATTTACAGGTTGGTTCTGTGGTTGTTGTTGTTGTTGGTCCACACCAAGCTGTTGAAAATTTTCCATTAATTGATCCATCTTCGCTTCTGCTCTTTTTTCGAGGACTGGTCATACGGCACCAAATTGAGATGTGTGGCCGGGCAGGGTAGTGGGGGTTGCTGTTTAACTCGAGAGTATTAGATTTTGATTACTAGCTAGCCTGCTAGAGGTGATGATTTCTCTCTACAGACTTACAGGAATTTACCAGGTTCGGGGACAATCCTCTATGATGTTTTATTTTTAGAGCATATGGTTATTATTTGTGTTGCACCTGCAACGATTAGCTTTGGCATGATCCTTTAATAATTGGTATGATGGCTAACTGCAAACATATGATTCGTCAACAGCATTTGTGTTCAATGAAACAAATGTTTATTCAATTTCCAACAAGAACTGGGTTAAGTCAAATGGTAACCACACCAAATTTGCATAATAGCATGTTGACATTTAATAAACAAGCATAAAAAGTCAATGCATTATTTTAATGATGCAATATTCCTTATTGCATCTCGTAATCTTTTCAAGTTGCTAAAACATGGCGTGGCTCCTCTATCCTTCTAGTGTTCCTTCGTTTATTTGTTAATGTGGTCTAGATTTCACGTTTTTCTTATCTCTTCATTTCAATGAAGAGCCAAACTTTCTCTTATTCATTAGTATTCCTTAGTTTGACTTTCTCTCAGCTTAAGGACCTTCATTCTTGGTAAAAGGTTCAGATATATGCCTGGGTTTACAATTCTTTACCCAGTTTTCGAGCGTAGCTCCGTTTCAGTTATGACTGTGGGCTCTAACAGTTATTGCATGCAATTCTTAGCACTACTTACAGTTTTCATGAATTCACAAACAAATTATTCTACGTTTCGAAATTACACAGTTGCTTTAATTGTGCGAAGTCAATCTCCTCTATAGAATATCACTGAGCAAAGAGAATTACGTCTTGTCTCCACCGCTCTAAATTCATTACTGACTAAAAAAAAATGGCTTCGTCTCTTGTTCATTCCGGGGAAAAAAAACTCAGCCTAACCATTTGTGGGAAATCACGTGACCAATGCTTGGCGTTACGAAGCGAAGCTTAGCCTAAAATAATGCGTGGCTTTTCGAAGCTAACCTGGTTTAATTAAACATCTGCGCCAAGACTTTTTTAATCTTCTGTTTCTATAAAAATTTATTTTATATGTTAATATAGCCTGTATCTGAAAACTTACGGTATACGCGGTTACAATTGTTTGATGTGTAACAAATAAGCTTCACTGTCATTTATTATTTAAAATAAATGTTCTACATTTTTGTTTTACTTTTTCAGTATAGTGTAATCCTTGTCCTCCTTCTCATGTCAAAATAGTGAATATTTTCCTCCTTTGTGCGTTGAACGATATGGTCACCCTAGATCAGTGTTTCTCAACCCTTATAGTAGCAACGCCCCCTTTTGACAACTAATATTTTAAAACGCCCCCCCACCCTTTTAATAAATACCACCTTGCTCTTTATCGAGTATACACAAACACACACATATACATATATTCGACCATAATTTAAAAAAAGCATCCAGTAAATGCATTACAAATATTAAGCGAGAAAGCAAAAAGCAAAGATATAAAATTCGTTACGGAACAACTCAAGTTCATTATGATTACAAATTGGCGGAGCAAATGATCATAAACTCATATATCATAATCATATCATTTTAATAGCGCCTAAATGACTGCATATATAACTTCAAATCTGAATTATTAAGCCTCTCTTTATGTAAGGTTAGCTTGGTTGTGTCAAGAGGCTAACTAATGTTTCGAGTGTTGAAGGGACATAAATCTCCGCCTAGTGTCTCCTCACAATGGTAACATCCCAGGTACTAAAATTTTGCGTTTGGAATGCTTGAAACACTCCATGGGACGCAAGGCAAATAAAAACTATCGTGTTACAAGCTATGCGAAGAGGAATATCTTTGTAATTGTTTCATATTGATTCTTGTAAAAATGTACACAACGCCCCCCTGAATGGAAGTAGCGACCCCCAATCGTTTCGACCCATCAGAACGCCCCCAGACATATTGAAAACGCCCCCCAGGGGGCGGTACCGCCCCCGTTGAGAAACACTGCCCTAGATTGACTGACTGACGAACAACGAATAGACTGCTAATATGCCAGACTGACTTTCATACATCAGTTTGTAATATGGTCCATCAAATTAGCATTCTATCACTTTTTTCCTAAATGTACTTTGTTTAATTGTCTCTTCGTTTTGCACTTACACACTACAATATATGTCCACTTACATGTCTGCTAAAGCACGAAACTGCTAATGCGCGAAACACTGCTAATCCACGAGAAACCCGAGGCCTGTAAACAGTAAATTAATATTAGACAAACATAAAGGTATGTTTTCAGGCACTCGCAAGAAATGAAGAAGTAGAACACTTAGACAACAGAAAAACAACAGACGTGAGTGTTGTCTAAGTGTTCTACTTCTTCATTTCTTGCGAGTGCCTGAAAACATACCTTTATGTTTGTCTAATATTAATTTACTGTTTACAGGCCTCGGGTTTCCCTTCCTTATGTGTTATTAATGTTCATACAATACCAGAAACCTACCCTCTGTTCTATACTACTGTCCTTAAGTCTTCTATCACTTACTGGACACAGTATCAAGGTCTTTGTCTTGTTTGGACTGACATATACTGCATAATAGGGGAACAACAGAAGTGATTGCGTCATTAATAGGCTGAGGTGCCCATTGTAAACTTCCGGTGTTGTCTTGTGTTTCGCACTGATGACCTGTCAGTAAAGCATCCTTTTTTGGGGATGCCTAGCTGGCCGTGAGGTTAGTGTGATTCGCTTGTATAGCTAGGCGGTTGTCGTACGGAAGGTACGGGGTTCGAACCCTGGGTAAGCCACTCACGTCTGTTGTTTTTCTGTTGTCTAAGTGTTCTACTTCTTCATTTCTTGCGAGTGCCTGAAAACATACCTTTATGTTTGTCTAATATTAATCCAGCAACATGGGAGGATGAAGCTGCCGATCGCAATAAGTGGCGATGCTATTTACGGCACCACCTCAGATTGGGCGAAGAGAGGCTCACACAAGAAGCAGAGGTGAGGAGAAAACGTCGAAAGGAGCACCAGGAAAATAAGCAGCTGAGGGCTGCCACCTCAGGGGCGCATTCCCATAGTCAGTTATGACTGAAGGGGCTATTATTATTATTATAATCCACGAGACACTGCTAAAGCACGAAACACTAAAAGTTAGTTGCTTATCCTTTACAGGACGTGGCAATCAACCCCAGCTTTTATTGGCTGTTTGTGATTTTTCTAGGCAATTTTTTTCATTCAGTAGTTTGCCATTGCTTTCTGAATGGTACGGCGCTTATACCATTGTTAAAAATCCACACAAAGCGATCTGCTACCAAACCGCCTGCAGCAGGTTTCGAACCTGGTATATCTGGATTATGAAACTGCGTTCATTTCCATTAGGCCACAGACGCCGACCACGAAACACTGCTAAAGGGAAATAACTCTAAAATAACCATATTATGTGCGGAGCGTTCGGCGACGATCATTCCGTTTTTACCTTCTCGTTATATTTATTTTTTCTTGTGAAGTATGAAACATAGGACGCATTTTGTGTGTGTGTGTGTGTGGAGTATGGTAAAATATGGCGAGACCATTGAATTCATAATCCGTTGTCTAGGTCGCCATATTGTTGTTACTTTTGTAAACACTAATTTCATTGGCTCATCTCTCTCAGTTCATCGAAAATGGAGCTGGGAGCTCAATTACAGTGGTGTATTAGCCATATTCAGCATTGCCGGAGCAATAAGAACATTGCCAGAGCTGATTTCTGCTATCACAAACCACAGTTTGCAATATTCAGTGTGTGTGCCCACTAACTTCAAAGGCGTTGTAACTAGTTTCTGGACTTTCATGTTTATGGTTTCCAAAGTTTATGAGCTAGGCGACACCGTGTTCATCGTTTTAAGAAAACAGCCTCTTATGTTTCTTCATTGGTATCATCACATCACAGTTTTAATATACAGCTGGTACAGCTACACTGATCACACGGCTCCAGGAAGATGGTTCATAGTAATGAACTACACTGTACATTCACTCATGTACTCATATTATGCACTGCGCGCCCTACAGTTTCGCATACCAAAATATGTGAACATAGTTATAACAACATTGCAGTTGGCACAGATGATTATTGGTGTTCTCATCAACATTTGGATCTACCAAATAAAAAAACAAGGAGAATTTTGTCAACAATCCTATGAAAATTTGGCGTATTCTTCAGCAATGTATTTCACATACTTTGTTTTGTTTGCACATTTCTTCTACACAACATACGTATTGAAATCCGATGGACAGAAAAAGGCTGATTAATGACATTGCCCTGTAGATTACTTTATCAATGCCCTTCCAGCACTGAGGTAGAACTGTTATGCTATCTGCCTATACTCTTTTTTTTTAAATTCAGCATTTCATGTAATTTTTTTTTTTATTGTGTGTGAAAGAATTTGTTATAATGGCAGCAGTATTTCCATGTGCAGTCACTGCTGAAAAGTTCTTCAGATTTGGTTTGTATTATGACCAGAGTGAAGACAGAAAATAATGGTGGTTGCTTTACAGCAAATTAGTAGGTGGTTGAAATGAAGATGAGTAGGTCATGTTCTTTGATTGTCATACAGATAAGTCGCTGACATTGTTAGGTTTAGGATTCCTAATGCTTACTCCTTATTACTGTGTCTCTGAATTAATTTTTGAGGCCGTTTCAAACACAATGCCCAGTGTTCTTCATTTCAATCTTGGTAGCCTATGGGTAAAAATTTTAACGTTCTTAGTGATGAGGCATGTGAAAGTTCTGATGAGTATAGATAATCTTTTTTCCACTAGTATTAAATCTGTAAAAAAGATTTTGTTAATAATATTTCATAAATGCCTGTTTTATTTAGATTTTAGATTTTGTTGTTTGTGCCTTAATTGAGAGATACATTTTGTGCCTGTCTTTAAGAGGAAGATTGAACATTTACTTCTCACTGCATAAGTTTTGAATTCAGTTCTTGATACTTCTGTTGGTGCAAGATCATAGTTACATTAGTCATGAGATATTTTGTGGTTCAATTTATGGCACTGTGTTAAGAGATGAAAACAAATAAGGAGGTCCTAGAAAATCTAGGTTAAGAGAACTAATGAGGGAGATCAAAGTTCAGCAGCTAAAATACTTTGGCCACATAAAAAGGCATAACACCTTGCAGAAGACCATAACAGAAGGGAGAGTTGAAGGCAAACGTGCAAGGGGAAGACAGCGCTATAAGTGGGAAGATAACATCAAGATATGGACAGGAAAGAGTCTATCAGAGTGCACCACCAAGACAAGAGACAGAAGACGTTGGAGATCCATTACAGCCAACCTTCGTTGTGGAGATGGCAACTGATGATGATGATGTTAAGATACTTGTTATTACAGGTACTCAATCCTTTATCTGACCAGCCGTTTTTGGGGCCAGATGATTTTAGGACATTTTCAGATTTCAGAAATGTAACAGTTTAATAATTAATAAAATTATTTTTAACACCTACATTTTTAAATTTTAGAAGAGTCACACATGTAAAATTCTCTAAAATTGATATTTGAAAATGTCACCAAAATGATGATAGTTGATAATGTAGCGACAAAGTAAAATTCAACTATATACTATTTCCTGGGTTACTATATTGCAGTGGACCATCTGTAAAAGAATATAAATGTCTAGTCTATGCAACTGACGCCCCACACCTACTTAGGTTATGTGCTCACAAGTGATGCTCCATGAAAGAACTTTAGGCTTTCAGAGCTTTTTGAATTTCAGTTAAGGGGTTGAGGTTCCATAGTATTTACAGTATTCATATTATGATCAGAGTTTGGTTGTTTTAGTATAACGTTAACTGTTGATGTGTTGAAGTACTGCCATTACTCGTAACATCATAAATGTAACCTTTTGTCATCAGGTTCAGATTTATGCAGGTAAATTGTTACCCTTGAAAAATGATACAGCTTCTTTATTACCTTAACTTACCGTAAAATCTCGCGTATAATACGCACTCGTGTATAATACGCATGCTTGATTTAGCCCAACATTTTCTGGTAAAATGGAAATTCGTGTATAATACTTACTTACTTACTTAGTCGTTCCTCTTCTACCGTGAGGTGTAGAGGTTTGGAAGAGAGAGCGCCAGACTATTCTATCAGCTGTCTTCTTCCTGGCCTGGTTCCATTCTAGTCCTCGGTCCTTCAAAGATTGTCTAATGTTGTCCTCCCAGCGGACTCTGGGTCGTCCTGGAGGTCTGGATCCCTGGCTCTTTGTTTCCCATGCTTGTCGTGGTAGCCGATCTTCTCCCATTCTGCAGACATGGCCAAACCATCTTAGTTGGGACTGTTCTATTTGGGTCTGCAGCGGGTGGGATTTTAGGCCTTGACGTATCGTCTGGTTGCGGACCATGTCTCTTCTTGTTACTTCGTTTTCTTACCAACCTCTTTCTTGCTGAGGAATCCTCGATTTATGGCCTGATAAAGTCTCCCAGCCGCTGCTTTTCGAGTGGCCAACTCTTCTTTGATGCCCCCCTTTCGGTCTATAATAGCTCCGAGATATTTAAAGTGGTCGACCTGCTCCAGGACCTGTTCTCCCAACTTAATCTGATGTTTTCTTTCTTCTCGTGATATCACCATGGATTTTGTTTTAGAGCTGCTTATGACCATCCCTCTCTTCTCCAGCTCTTCCTTCCAGACTTGCAGGTTGGATTGGAGATGTGTCTCTGATTTAGCAATCAGTACAACATCATCAGCAAATGCTAGCTCTGAAATACAGACCTGTCTCATCTTCCAATACCCCACTGAATACTTTCTTGTTCTCTCCTTACATGCCTTGATGACATCGTCCATGTGTATAATACGCACCATAATTTTTCAAGATTTTATTTTATGAAACATTTGTTAAAAAACTGAAAGAAGATGGAAGATGCTGCGCGAAAGCAGTTCTTTGACGAACTGAAAGACCATGCCACTTCATAAAACGAACTGCCCATCCATCTTCTTCTTCCGTCCTTAGCCAACGACCGTCAAAGCAGTCAGTGGCCATTACGCCTAGTGGCGTCTTAAGGGCAACAACGAATAGATTTTCTTAGCCGTTGTTCCCATCACGCCTAATGGCGTCTTTAGGGCAACGACAAATCAATCCGTTTGTTGTTGTTTCCGTAATCAAAGTGACTGGCAAACGGGTGATCAGCCCGTTGTGTGCCCATCCATATGACGCTTTAAATGCTGTTGTGCCTGTATGAGATTTTTAACATACCAGAGCTTTAAGTCTGATTTCAATGCATGAAACACCGATGCCTTGTTGCCTTCTATCCCCTACCCAATCCAATAATGTTTTTTTCTAGGTCTGGAAGATCTGGTGGTGGCCCTCGATTCGCCTTTTTCTTACTAGGCAACACTTGCAGCGCTGTGGGATAACTGGTAAAAACTCTAGCGATGTTTTGACATTTAGCCTAACTTTTTTTGAGCAGGAAAGCTTTGGAAAGGCTTTTAAATAATGTAATTTAAAAAAAAATGCAATTGGACAATCTGTGAAAAAATTACACGTACAAGAAAAAATATACACAAAGTGCACTTTGAAAACCCTTACTATAAAAAAGAAAACAGCACAGATAAAGTAGTTTTTTTCTAACATTTTTAAAAATTTTTGTCTGAAAATCATTCACTGATATACTGTACTCATGATTCAGTCTCCATAACAAAAAACTTGTACAGTAGAACTAAAAAAAAATATGATGAATAAAGTACCAGTCACCTCAGTGTGAAACTTGAGCTTGCTTGTTGTTACACAGCTTGTCAAATCTTGGCACCAACTGAGATACAGCTACCCTCATTTCCTTCTCCACATCAAGTCTTGATCTGAACTTGGTTTTTATGACAGCCACTGCTGAAAACCCAGCCTCGCAGAGATAGGAGGTTGCAAAAGGAATTAATATCTTCAGTGCTCTCTTGCTCAAGCTTGGGAACTCCTGTTTTACTAATACCAAAATTTTGGCAATACCATGGATGGAAACTTTGCTTGTAGTGAAGAGTCTGATGAAAGTTCTATCAGTTCTTCCTCTTCTACAGTACTGAAGTCTGAAGGAGCATCACTACTGAAGGGATTTTGAACCCACTGAAACCTGTCACAGTTTTCAGGAAAGTATTTTTCAAAATGAACATTGAGTTGAGATAAGTGTCCTTGAATTATAGAAACAATATCTGCACTAAATTTTTTTCAATGTCTGTAATGAACTGCTGCAAACCTGGGAAGTAGTCCATTTCTCCTCCTTCATTGATTTTTCTCTTCCAAAGAAGAAGTTTCTTTTTGAAGGCTAAAACTTTGTCAATAAGTTGAATCAAATGAGTTTCACTTCCTTGCAGAGACTTATTCAACGAGTTCAACTTTTCAAACAGATCACAGAGGTATGTAACTTTTAATAGGAAGTCAGTGTCCAGAAAGCACTTAGCACTGACATGGTTTTCTTCTTCAAGATAAGAATAGAGCTCCCGCCTAAGTTCAAAAATGCGCGATAATACATTTCCTATTAAAAGCCATCGGGTGCTGCTATAAAATAAGAGAGACCTATGCTCAGCCCCCATATCGTGACACATTTTACTGAAAAATCTAGCTCTATGAGGTCGAGTTTTCATAAAGTTCACCACATTTAAGATAGTTTGCAGGATTTCATTCAAATCAACACTCAAAAGCTGTGAAGCAAGTGCTTCCCTATGGATAATATAATGGGTCCAAACAGCATCAGGAGCTTTGCTGCGGATGAGGGCTTGTAAGCCACTGTAACAGCCCGACATTGAACGAGCACCATCGGTACACACACCAACACAATGAGCCCAGTCTATTTTATTTTCTGCCATGGAGTTGTCCACAATTTCAAATAAATCTTTGCCTGTCATACCTGCATTTATGTCCTTACAAAAAAGATCTTCCACCGTTTTTTTTTTTCATCAACAAACCGCACATAACAGATTAAATGAGCATCTCTATTACTATCAGTGGCCTGCCTCATCAAGCTGCAAAGCAAAGTCCTTCCCCCTCATTTTTTCTATAATCTGTTCATTAAGATCCTCTCCTAAATCTTGAATTCGACGGCTGATTGTACTGTCCGACAAAGGAATGGACAAAAGCTGTTTTCCCACAGACTCTCCAACCATAATGGACACCATTTCAATAGCACATGGTAAAATGAGTTCTTCTGCAATCGTATGGAGTTTCTTACACTTTTCTACCTGGTATGCTAGTTGCTACCTTGTAGGACGCTAGAAGAGCTTTATTCAAGATTGTCGCCTGCTTAGAAAATGCTGATTTTCGTTCTTTCATTTGACTCAGCTTTCTAGAAAAATATTCTCTTGGTTTGCCCACGTCAATCTTATGAACACTTTCTGAATGGCGCTTCAATTTGCTAGGCAGCATACATTCGACAGAGAGTACTTTGAAACACAAAACACACTGTGGACACTCT